>PVIA01002219.1:24524-222862 GCA_004024845.1 Tonatia bakeri | reverse complement strand
GGGGATGAGGGTCCAGACTCTGGAGTCCATGACCGACACCCACCGTCCGTGGGGAATAGACCCCCAGTGCCTGTTCCCATTCCAGCCTCAGAAGCCCCAGAAAGGCTGGAAGTCTTCCTGGTGCCCCACCACCCCCACATTTCACAGTTACCCCCTCATATACCCTGTGTCCATGCCCCCGCCCCTACCTGGGAACTGTCCAGAGGCAGGGGTGGCATGGGCACTGAGTTGACTTTGGGGTGTTTGTGTGGTGGCTTTTGTGGCCCAGTGAAAGGGAGGGGCTGACCTGGGGCTGGGGGCAGTAGGATGGAGCGGGTGCTAAGGCTCCTGTTCTGGTAGACACTAGTTAGAATTAATTACTAGAATCCATTAGGTGAGTTTGTCCACTGTAGGTTGAACTTTTATCCAGGCACTGTGGGGGACCAGGGAGTGGGAACAGCTGCATGGTTTGTGGGGTCCGTGCTGAATGAGAATGCGGGGTACTCCACCCGACAACTATTAAGAATTTCGAGGTGACGGTAGCACGGAGCATGGGGCCCTTCTAATAGAGCCCCGTGCAGCCGCGCCAGAGCCCATGCCCGTGAACCCAGCACTGCCAGGGAGGGTAGGACCTCTGTCCTCCCGGGTGGTCACAAAGGGAGAGACAGGCTTTCAGGAAACATTTCAGATAGGATGGCATTGATCAAGGATAAGAATCACAAGTAGCCTTTACTATGAACCAGGCTCTGGGCTAAGCGCTCTACATTTGCTGTTTAATATAATGCTCTCAGTGTAGTTCCTAGAGAACAGATCAGCTGAGTCAGAGTAGTGAAGCGCCTCCCCAAGGCCACTCTACCTTGGGGTCTTATTAATGATCCAGCCGGTGCTCCAGAGCCTGCACTCTCCCCAGGATGGAGGGTGGGGTGCAGTCGGAAGCAGAATTGACTTGTGGGTAAAAGCGAAGTTCAAGAAGGCTTCCTGGAGGAGGCAGAGCTTATGTTGGAGGGTGAATGAGTGGACTGTGGACAGGTAGGGCAGAGGGCTTTCCAGGTGAAGGGAATGGGAGAAGCAAAAGTGTGGGAGAAGGGCTGTAATGGAAGAGGACCACAGGAGAGAGGCCTCAGTGGAGGACAGTGGACACGTGGGTTCTTGGCGGCCAGAGACCCCTGAAACCGGCTGAGTTTGGGCTGCTCCCCCTACCAGGGCCTGGAGATCATTGAGCAGCAACAGAAGGAGTCCTGCAGCCTCCCGACCTCCAAACTGACCCACAAGGGTGAAGTCGAGATTCTGCGGGACACGGACCAAATGCTGACCCTGGAAGATCTGGTGGTGAGCGGGGGCCTGACCTGGTGCCGGCAGGGTCCGTGCCCGGGGAGCCCACTCCTTACTTCACCAGCTGTGTTGTCTCGGGCGACTCATCTGACTCCTCTGCGGCCCGCGGTCTTCACTGAGAAGCTGGGTAGTGACCTAGCACGCGGGGTCCAGATGAGCCTGGGACGAGACAGCTCTGGCTGGGGGCCTGGCAGCTCCTTCTCAATGCCGGCCCCCCTCCTTTAGGCCTAACCCCAAGGGACCCATGTAAGTGGTCCTAGAACTGCAGTTCCCCCCAGAGCACAGATCATCAATTTTCGGGAGGGCCGCATTGTTTGAGGTGGTGTCTTTGTGTGTGTAAGACACTGAGACCCACTCTGTTCAGCAGATGGACCTCGGGGTGCTCCAGGCAGGGAACCACCAGACGGCAGGGCAGTTGGTGCAGAGTATCCTCTTATCGCTGGGGATCTGCTCTGTCTGCATGTCCACCCTGCTCCTTCCTCCTCCTTGGTCCCTCCATCTTCCACGTGGCCTGACAGGGTGGCCCAGCGGCCCTCCAGTCAATGAACCCATCAGGTTACACCCTGCAGCTGTCAGAACTCGCCTGTGGCTCCCTTCAGTAGCTCTCAGAAGGCGGCTCTGGCTTTTGGTGTGTGTTCTGTGGGTCAGACGTCCACCCCAGTCGCAGCAGTGTGCCTAGGATGGGGAGTGCAGGGAAGGGGAGCCATGTTCACTGGGGAAATGGGAGTGAACATGATAGACAAAAATCCCTGCTCCTTCCAACCCATAGCCAGGCCAGCAGCCCGAGCGGCTGCCTGTGCGGGGAGGAGCCCTCAGGGGTAGGGATGAGTGGAGGGGAAGGGGGAGGAGCTCGGAAGACCAGGGGAGAAGAGGGAGAGGAAGAGCCAGGGGTGGCAGAGTAGGAGAGGGAAGATGACACACGACAAGGAGTAAGGAGGAATCTTTACTCCTTATTGAAACACCTACTATGTGTGCCTTTTACAAACAATGCCTCCTTCATTCAAATCTCACAATGACCCATGAGGTGGGTGATGCCAGTTTGCTGGGTGAGGAACCTGGAGCCGTTTGCCCGAGGTCAGCTGGTTGGCAGAGGGGCAGCTGAGGTTTGAAGCCCGCTGTCTGACGCCAGAGCCCGAGCCTTGGCTTGACTCTGGAGGTGGTTTATGGGGGCAAGAGCAGAGTTTTAAAGATCTCCTTGAATCTCCCTAAAGCAATGCTTGTGTTTGAAGCTGTTTCTCTTATGAGGAAGAAAGGTGATTTGGCAATGGACATCAGGAGTCTTACAAATAAATATTCATTCTCCCTGATTCTGTCATCTGCTTCTGAGAACTTGTCCTTAGGAAATAATTGAAAGTTTAGGAAAATCCTTTCTGCACAAGGATGTCCTCGGGACCATTTGTAACAGTGAAAACCTGGGAATGAGCCGGTCATCTAGCAACCAAGGTGGCACGTGTGCACTGCCACCCGCCCCGACCACGCAATAGCTGCAGGGCCCACGGAAAGTGGCAGATGCCTTTGCTGTAATTCATGGACAGAGTGAGAGCTCAGGGTCACCTCCCTCTGTTGTGCTTTGCTTTACCGTACTCTGCAAACATCAGTTGCTTTATTTATTTGCAAATGGAAGGTTTGTGGGCACCCTGTGTTGAGTGAGTCTCTTGGCACAATTTTCCCAGTGGGCTCAGATGATGGCTAGGATTTTTAACAAAAAAGTATTCTTCTTGTTTTATTTGGGGGAACCTAAAATTTATTTGGGGGACACTATGATACATGAGCATATTGTCTTCCCATATTTCATACTTTGCTCTATTTAAAAAAAAAATGTATTGAATGTATTGGAGTGACATTGGTGAATGAAATTATATAGGTTTCAGGTGTAGGATTCTATAATACATCATCTGTATATTGTATTGTGTGTTCACCACAATAAAGTCTTTTTAATTAAGGTAGGTACCTTCATTAATACATGAAGCCATTGAACACTTACTAGGCTGTAGAACAGTGTAAACATAACTTTTGTTACACACTGGGAACCAAAAAGTGGCTCTGACTCCCTGAATTGCAATATTTGCCTTATTGTGGGGTCTGGAACCGAACCCACAATGCCTCTGGGGTGTGTGCCTGTCAGGGTGAGTATTTGATCCTAGCTGTTTTAGTAAAAGGATCCCTAGAATCCCTGTGAAAAGGATCCCTGTGTCTCAAAAAACTGTTCTAACAGAATACCCAGAACATCAACAGTTGTCTCTGAGGACAAGGGGTGGGTGGCTTTTTTTCTTTTTAACTTTTGAATGTTCTGTGTTTTCAAAATTTTCCTTAAGAAGTTCACAGTACTTTTGTAAGAAAAGAACATACTATTTGGAAAAATAAAACTGCGTCCCTGAGGCTTTCTGCTCGTGGAGGGCTCCTGACTCCCATTCTGCCTTTCCAGTGCACCCCTCTCCTCCTGTGCCTCCCAGGAACCCGTGGTGCCCATCGACTGCAGCCCACTGGCCCTGCCTGCCACGTCAGAGGACCCCACGGAGCGGCAAGAAGGCCCCACGGAGCAGCAGCAAAACCTCACAGAGCAGCATGAGCGCTACTTCTCAGACCTCAGCGGCCACCTCTGCGAGGGTTGTAGGAGACACAGGGAGGGCCCGGGGTGGGGGCAGGAAGGGCAGGCTGGAGCCGAGTGTGGGGTTTGCAGTAACAGGGATGCGTGGCCTGGGAAGAAGGTGGCAGGGTGGAGAAAGCCTTGGTCTGGCTTCAGCCTAGCTGCCTGCCCCTGTTTCAGCTCCTGCCTCTTCTGTTTGCAGACTGGAAGTCCTTATGTGAGCTCCCAGGCTTCTTCTCCAAGGCCAACAGAAGGGTGGAGGACAATGTCTTTCAGACAGCCCCAAGCCCAGCCTCTCTGTCCTCTTCAGAGATGCCCCAGCTCGGGGAGAAACCTTCCAGGGAGCCCCAGGACAGGTGTGGAGCTGGGGGCAGCAAGGTGGAGGGGGCCATTGGTGGGGCAGCAGATACAGCATGGGGTTTTCTTTCTGTGGGGCCTTGGACAAATCTTACCTCTTCTGTGGGTATCGGTTTCCGAGTCTGCGCAGTGAATCTACTCGTTCTGGCCTACTGGTTTCCTCCCGCGTGAGGCTGTGCTCGGACCCACAGAGAGGACACAGGATCTCCTTTGAAAAGGAAGGAGATGCTGGGGGAAGCTCTGATGACCTGCTCCGCCTGGACCTGTCTCTCTGTCCCTCCCTCTAGGCTCCAGATGTCTGCTGGGCCTACAAAGGCCCTGTCCAGCCTGCTACCCTGGGAGGGGGCTCTACACATGTTCTCCATCAAGCAGTTCCGCGTCAAGGCCAAGCTGGTCTCAGGACTCAGCTGTCAGCTTATCACGGTACTACTGCCCTATTCATCAGGGAGTCCCTCACACACTGACCAGCCCAGTCTGCTCCTCACACCCTCGCTCACTCACATAATCAATCAATCAGTCATCTTTTACTCATTCTAAGATTCTCTGCCTGGCTCTGCACTACACATGGGGACAACTGAGATTCCAGCCCCACTCCTGCAGAGTCACACGGGCAGAGGAGCCAAGGCATAAAGCAAGAAGGGCCCAGGAGAGGGGTCTGTGCCTCCCGGGCCCAGAGGGGATTTGGGAGTGCTTGTGAAGTGACTAATGATCAGCAGAGAGGTGGGATGACAGTGGGAGGTTAGAGGAGGGAGTGAGGGACTTCTGAGAAGTTGTAGGAGACTGGCTGCGACAATAGGACTCCAGGGGTGATTAGGGCTTCCGGGGCAGCCACTTGGGGTCCTGATAGGTTGCCTATACATCACCTTTGCCACGGCCTGTGGCCTTCAAGTAGCTGATATTTAGTCCACACTACTTTGATGAGAATCTGGAGGGGCCTGACTGGCCATGCTCCCTGCCCTCAGGCCCTGCCCCAGGTGATCTGCTCGGCAGGCTGCATCCCTCCGAACACCATCTGGGACCTTCTGGCCAGCATCTGCCCAGCCAAGGCCAAGGTAACTGCCCACCCTTGGGCATCCCCTCTTCTGCTAGCACTATAGCCCCAGCTCTGTGCATGCTGCCTCTTCCTCTCCAGAGCAGAGGCCTGGTGTAGGATGTTCAGGTTGAGTTCCCACTGGGACTGCAGGCTTACTGTGTGGCCCTGGGCAAGCCCCTCTGTTTGCTTCTCTGGGAAGTGGGGACACACGTCCTCACAAGGGGTTGGGTAAGAGTGGGGGTGTTCACAGGAGTGAAGAATGACTGCTTCTAAAGCTGCTGCCTCTCCTGTAACCCCAGGACTTCTGCGTGGTCAGGCTGTGCCCTCAGGGGGCTCGGGACACCCACAACTGCCGCCTGCTCTACTCCTACCTCAACAATAAGCAGTGCCACGGCCTGGCAGCTGTGGAACATGTGATGGTGGTCCTGCTGCCCCTGCCCGCCTTCCAGCCCCTGCCCACCAGATTGCGCTGTCTTGGAGGCCCAGGTGGGTACCTCGATGCCCATCCAGACTCTGCCTCCCCTCACTTGGTGACCCGGTGAGGCACTGTTGACACAGTCGCCCATGTCTCTCTGAAGGCAGGCGTGTCTCAGGAGAGAATTCTTGAGATAGGAAAATGTGATAATGACAACAGTGGCCCGTAGTTGTATGTATATTGCTTACCACATGGCATACAGTGTTCTCAAAGCATATTTATAGCCCTGGCTGATGTGGCTCAGTGGTTGAGTTCTCACCAGCGAATCAAAGGGTCACCGGTTCAATTCCCAGTAAGGGCACATGCTTGGGTTGCGGGCCAGGTCCCCAGTAGGGGGGTGCACGAGAGGCAACCACACATTGATGTTTCTCCCCCTCTCTTTCTCCCTCCCTTCTCCTCTCTAAAAATAAATACATAAAATCTTTTTTTTGTCAAAGCTTATTTATAGTAATTCATTCAGTCCTCAGAATAACCCTGGGAGAATGGTGCTATTAGTCTCTTCATGTCACAGAGGAAGAAACTGGGGTGGGGTCAAACCATCCATGCCTACCTTCAGCCAGGTGAACACTTTCCCACACTGAGAGCAAATCTTCCGAGACAAGTTCACCCTTCCACTTACTGTTCCCAGCATCTCATGGGCTGCCGTCTCACTGCTGGAAAGCTCTCCTTGGGGTTTAACCTCCAGACTGCCTGCCACAGCCAGAATGCAGCTTCTGTGGGGCTAGGTGTTCTTTCCCACCAGGCCTTTGGTTTCCCCTCTCCTCTTTCCCCAGGCCTGGAAACCACTCACTCAAGCCTGCTGCTGGCTGTGCTGTTCCCCAAGGCGGGGCTTCCAGACACAGCAGAGTTCAGCCCCTTGCTGGGGAAGGTTCGCAAGATGGTCTCCTTCAACAAAAAAGCGGAGATGAGATGCTGCCAGCAGAAGGACAAGAGGCCAGATGTGGCTCGGAAGGGGTCCCCTCCCCCAGAGGGTACCCTTCAGCAAAGCCAGTGCAAAGGCAGCCCGGCTCCACGGGGAATCTGTGCTTGGCAGAGGCCCTCTAGAGGCAGGGGGAGACCATGGGGAGAGTCTGACACCTGGCAGAGTCCTGGGCGAGGGCAGGGTCCCGCAAGACCAGGCCAGTGCCAGTCCTGGCACCCCTATTCAGCAGCACCAGCTGGTCATGGCCAGCGCCTCCACAGGGCTTCCTGTCCCCAACAAGCCCTGCTCCAGCATCTTGAATGCCTGGTGACTATGAGCCACCAGCTCCAAGCCTCCCTGAGATTCTCAGGCCAGGAGCTTCTTCCTCAGTCCCCTGCAGCCCGTGAAATTCTGGACCTCTTTGGCCAGCCCCCTGGCCCAGCCCCTGACTACTCTTTGAGATCTACAGATGGAGCTGGCTCTGAATGTCCCCTCCCTGAAGAAACGTGACCCTCATTACCCACCAGAAGAGGGGTTTTGATTCCCTCACCAGTGCTGAACCCCGAGCTCTTCCAGCGAGAGGCAGGGGCAGAGGAAGGGAGGGCCAGCTCAGCCCACCTGCCCCTTTTGAGTTTCCTGTTCTGCAAGCTAACGTTGATCGTTGGTTCAATAAAGATTTTGACAAAGTTGAGACTGCATGCATCTGCTGGCTGGGCAGGAGAGACCTTGGGCCTGGCCAGGCATGGGTTGGGGTGGGTATATCTGGGTTTTTTGTGCACAGGTGTAGTAGCAAAGCCAAGGTGCTGGGAGGGAGGGGGCAATCTTGCCAGTTGCTTGTCTGAGGTTCCTAACCATCACTTTGTGATCACTTTGTCACAGCTGTTGCCATGGTGGGTTCTGCAAGCATTTTGTAAGTGTTCTGAACTAGGAGGAAGAAGAGGTCATGGGAGAGAAGGCAGGACTAGGGTGTGGGGAAAGAGAGAATTAGGCTTTTGAAGGGGCAAAAGCACGTACAGATTGTTAGGGAGAAATGAGAGAGCAAGTTGCAATGCTGGTAAAAACGTTCAGTTACCAAGCTTGTTTCCTTTGAATAGTTGGGGTGGGGGTGGGGGCCACCACCGTAGTCCCTGTGTGTCTCCGTGTCTGTGGGCATCGGTCTGAGCCGATGTGTGTGTATGTGTGTGTGGGTGTATGTGTGGGTGTATGTGTATGTGTGTGTGGGTGTCTGTTGAGGAAGTCGGGAGAGCCATAAAGGATGACTCCTCTCTGTATCTCTTGCCAGCTCCCGGGCACTGGGACTGGAGAAAGCCAATTCTCCAGTCTTTGGTCTGGCAGTGGGACACTCAGGTAGGTGTTAGGGTTGGATGGTGCTGCTTTGCCTGGGGCCTGGAGTGAGCTACTAACAGCAGCTACAATTGTAAAGTGTATCAATGTGGGCTGTACCTCAGGCGAACTGAGTCTGGGAACTGACCTGCGAACTAGCTGCCCTTGGCTGCCTAACCCATGCGCTTAAGCAGGGCCTGGTTCTTGGAGAACTTCCGACAGGACTACACCCTTCATCAGGGCCTAAAGTGTGGGTACCCATATGTATCCCTTCTCAAAGCCTACCTCTGTACCAGCTTCACCCTGGACCATGGTGGACTGGGAAGGATAGGGTGTGTGTTTGGGGGAGTCCCTCTTATCCGGCCCCATGAGCTCTGCTACTGTCCTACCCACGGATGACAGCAGAGGGGGCTCTCGGCCTTGGGATGTAAATCGGGGCGGGCACGGCTAGAGGCCGAGCTGGGGGTGGGGCGAGGTGTGGGATTTTAGCCAAGGGGATTGTAAACCCGGTGGGGTGCGGGGTGGGACAGAGAGAAGGGAAAAGACAGGTGAACCAGCAGAGGGCTCGGAGCTCCTTCGGGAACTTTTCCTGCCGGAGCAGCTTGCGAGCGCCACAGCCTCTGAGCTGTATGTAAATGACACAAATTACTATGCAACCTACGGCTCTATTCTGAGTCGGCAATTTGGGTCATTTTCCTAACGCAGTTGAAGCTGGAGCAGTTGGAGCAGGAGACGCCTGTGCACCGCCTCCCCCGAGGTGCAGGGCTCTTTTCCAGGGAGCCGAGAGCATTTGCTGCCTTCCCGGAGCACTCAGGAAAGAACGAGCTCTGTACTCTGGGCTGGGACTTCCTTTCAGTTGTCCCCTCCGTGAGGAGAGGGCTATAGATGGGCCCCGAAATCCGTCAGTCTGCCTCGAGGCTGGGGGCTGGTCAATATGACGCTCACCCTACCTTTAGGACTTAGTCCACAAGCCCCTCGTCTTTCTTTGGGCAGAGGAGGCCAGGACAGTGGATTAGGCAAGCTGTTGCTAGGGGGCGAGGTCGGCGGTTGCTAGGCTCGACGTAGTTGCTAGGCAACGCTGGGCGGGGCTCACGTTGCTAGGCCGGAGTAGGGGTCGCCAGGTTCTGGAAGGGCTACGAAGCTCTCCTCGGTTTTAGTGGAAGGTGCCCCACGACGCTGCTCTCCCTGCGACTTTCTCCAGGCATCAGCTTCATCGGCTGGACGACGGCTCTGCTGGACCTTCCGGTTCACACCCTCTGCGACTCCGTGATCCTCTGGGCTCTGAGCCGGGAACCCTGGGTCTTTTTGCACATGTCTTTGCAATTGCCTGTGCAGTGAGGTGGGAGGGGGTGTCGCTTTTGGGTTTCCATAGCAACTTCCAGGTCATCCAATTACTTCCAAAGGTTTGAGCTGTTGCTTGTGCAAATTTACATATATCTGCATGTCATTAACACAGAGGCGGGCCCGGAACTAGTTTGGGCAACTATCCCTTTGCTTCCTTCTCATCCTGCCTGATGGGCACGTGAGCTGCACATGTGTGAACATTTTTCTTATTAATGTTCCCAGACTTGGGTAGGGTGGATAAAATGTAATAGCGATCACCGGTTCCCAGCCCTGGTCACCTTATTGAACCATTAGCCTGAATCCATCTAGGTACCTCTGACCAAAGACAACCAGCCCACCAGGCAATGGTTGGAATCCCAATTCTGCCCCTTACCTGGCTGTGTGACCTTGGGCAAGTTTAGTTTCCCTCTTTGTGGCTCAATTTCCTTCTCTGTAAGAGGGTTACTAATCCCTAACTCATCAGATTTTATGAGCATTCAGTGAGATGTCACTTTTGCATACGCTTATTGCTGCTCTGGCACACAGTAGGCATTTGATGGTAGCCCCCTCCCTCTCTCCATAGAGCCCAGCTCCTCTCAGGACCCAACCAGAGCAAATCAACTTCACCTTTGCAGGTGAAGACATGACAGCGAGCATCCGCCTGAGCTCCCGGATGTCAGGGCGGGCTGGAGGTGAGGCACAGGATGTGCACCACTGGTTTGCTCCTTTGTCCTTCTTGGGGGTCGTGGACCAGGTTGGTGAAGCATGGGCCCACCCCTACTCACCCCTGCATCCCGACCTCTTCACCACCACCACCACTGCCGCTGCCACACGTGCACACACTTAACACACTTGTCTGTCTCCGGGGCCAGCTCTTCCCAGAAATCTTGCATTCCTGTTTGCAGCTCGAGGCAGCTGCAGCTGTGGCAGCTGAGGTTGAGAGGCTTAAAGACCAGAGCTGAGAAGGCGGTAATGGAGAAAGTCCCCACCAGGTCTGAGATGTCTGGGCTGGAGCAGGGTCTGGGGGCAGGAGGAGGGCAGAAACTTTGCTTGGAGACCTACATATCTGAGCCCTTACCAGAGAGGACTGTGGGACCCTGGAGTCATTCCCTTTCCCCTTTTGGCCCTCAGGGTCCCATTGTGGACAGTTGGGACTCCCCTGCTGTGACTTGGGGCAGGGGAATGCAGAAGTCAGCTCAGTACAGAGAACCTCCCACTGCTGCAGCTGTGTAGCAGTGCCACAGGGAGTAGGGGGCTATGAACACAGAGGCTGAGAGGGGACCCTCAAGGGTGGCTGGGATGGAGCAGTAGATCTCCTCCTGGAAGTCCTTAATCTTATGTGGACTCTCCTTGTTCCAGATGGCCTCCTCAAGAGCTGGGAAGTCCTTCCGGGGTCTGAGTTCACCTTCCTGCTCTGCTAGAATCTCCTTCATCTTGCCCTCCTTTCTTCCAGTGTCTCTGTTACCTTAACAGCCCTGACAGCCAGCATCAGAGGGGAGGTAGAGGAAGTGTTGGTCTCTTAGGTCTCAGTTAGGTTCAGATAATTAAAATAAATGAGGTTGGCTCCTATCCTGGGTAGAGGAAGGCTGTTGAAGATGAGAGGGAGTATAGGAGCTGGATTCTAATTGGTTGGGTGGCTTCTGGGAGGAGGGGACCATACCTCGTAGTCGTGACTCTTGCTTCTGTGTGCTTGACTACTCACTGTGTGCTAGTGAATGGCGATGGGCCAGCTCCTTTCCTGTTAGCCACCTGTGCTCCATAACTTAGGATTCCAGGGACAGCTGAGAGCATGGCAGTGTCCTGCTGGCCTGCTTGTGTCCCACTCTGGGGGCCAATTATGTCTCCATCCCTAGCGGCGCTGATTAACAGTTAATAAGGCAGTGAGCACCTGCAGCTATGAAGGCGAATTAAGAGCAACAGTCGGCATAATACACAACCCGATAAGTGAGCAATTAACAACCAGAGAAAGATTAATAGAAGCAATTACGTTCTACTCTGAGCTCTGTAAATACGACTGTCAGTGGTTGAGGGATCCTGTGCAGCCCCACCTGGCCCCACCCCAGGCCACAGCCTCTGCCAGGCAGAAGCCAGCCCAGCTGGGTGACTTGCAGACACAGAGCCGTGAACACATGAGCAATGCACACATATGCAAATGTGCACACGGCCATATGTACACTGACATGCTTGGATAGTCCACAAAATGCAGTTGTACAGATAAATAAATTCTGCACTGTCTTCCACTCTCACATCCGTGCAAATGGGTGCACACAGCTACGTGTACGTCCTGCTGGAAATACACACAAATGTGCACAGAAAAATGCCCACCATGTCGCAAAGAGACACTTCCCTGTTTTACACAGAGTTAGAGCCGCACAGGCTGCCAGACTCACAATGACAGCTACATTAACAAATTTGGACAAATACACGCACAGAGCCACCTACTCGTAGGGCCCCCTCTGCATACGGCATCTGGCCTCTCCGATGCCACCTTACAAAGGGCCACCTGCAGTGGGCGAGCATGGCAGCAGGACATGTATGAACACACATGACAGCATGTCTGCAGGCGTGTCACTCAAGCATGTGTGTCCTTGCAAGAGTGTGTTTACCAGTGTATAAGCATGTTCCTATGTGTAAAGAGGCATGTGCCTGTACATCTGTGTCTCTGAATGAATGTTTGTGTGTCATGGTGTGTGTGTAGGCTTGTGTGCATGTGCTTGTGTCTAGAAGATCTGTGACCACACACATGAACTTCTGGTCCGTGTGTGATGCTGTGCCAGTGCCCACATCTGGGTAATTGTGTGGCTGTACCTCCGAGGGCTTTACATGGAACCCATCACCATGCTGGGCAGGTGGGGGCAGTGCCTACAAGGTGCTTCCTGGGGAGCCTGAAACGGAGGTCCACCTCCAGGAGACAGGGCTCGAGGGCAGTCAGGGATCCCAGGACTCCTTGGGTTGCCTTGGTTTCCCTCCCTGGGATTTCCAGCCCCTCTAGTGGGATTCAGCACTATGGGGCCTCACCCAGGACAGAGAGGAGAACCGTTCAGAAGTGCACCTGGGGTTAATTTCTCCCAGTGGAAAGCTGAGGCGGGAATTCACCGAGAATGGGCACCTTCCTCTCAAGACCACAGTGCCAGTCCCACAGGGCCCGAGCCCTCCCCGTCCCTGCCTCCACCTCAGAGCTCCCACGGAAAACCCCCAGACCCACACACGCACGCCACAGTCTGTGATACACACTGTCCTACGCAGCAACCCCAGACCACCAGGAGACAGCATGCAGACACACAAACACAGTCGGCCGGGAATACGAACACATCAGATCCTACCCACAGCTGTCCCCAGACGTAGCTACCCACACATGAAATATCTCTCTCTCTCTCTCTCACACACACACATACACACACACACACACACACAGACCCTGGTGCACTTGCTGTGAGACACACACACACCTGCATTCCCACGTGTCCGTACACCCATGACTCTTGAGAGGAGCCTAGCGCCAAGCCCGGGGGCCCAGCAGGGCATCCTGCGACAGGGCCTCTCCCCTTCCCCAACACTAGCCTGGCCAGGTGGCCGAGGCAGCCAGGCCCTGTGAGAGCTCTCGGTCACCAGCTAACCCTCCAGCCGACAGGCGGGCGCACGGAGGCCTGGCTCTGTCAGAGGGGGCAGGGGTGTCAATAAAGGGGCAATGAGGCTCACTAACATCCCCCACCCCAGATCCTGATGCAGCAGCATGCCCTGGGCCTCTCCTAATTGGGCAGGAAGAAGCTTCTGAGTGGGGACACACAGACAGGGACACTCAGACTCACATGGAGACACCCACACACACTCAGACTTCCACAGGACACGAAAGGACCTGATTCGGGCAGGTACTCCCTCTCTGACATGCACAGGCACCGACATCTCGCCGCCAGGCATGAGCTCTCCCACCAAAGCAGGGCTGACTTTGCAGAGAGCCTAGCAGGGGCCTCGCCCCGCTCTCTGCCTCCTGCTCTCTAATGGGAACAAATAGAAAATGCTGACGTGGTTCAGGGAAGTAGATCAGAGGGGCCCCAAGGCCAAAACATGTGCTGGTCACCCTTCTGTTTGACTTGTATTCATTCAATCTTTGTCATTCATTCATTCATTCATTCATTCCAACAACAAGGACATTAAACAAATCAGTGTATTCGGTTCAACAACCTGGCTGCCCTCCTGGCCAGAGGGTGCAGTCACTGGGGAAGGAGGAAAGGGGAGTCGGGGCTCTGAGGGAGGAGCGGGAGGGGGTGGAGGGTATGTCCCCATTCCCTACCTTTTCCTCAGTCTCTCAAAGCCAAAGATAAGGTGCTTCTTCTGCGGCAGGAAGGAAGAAGGCCAAATCCCAAAATAATAAGTAATAGCAGCACCTCTTTCTCCATGCCGGGCACTGTTCTCGGCGTTGGACATGCACGCGGCCCATCCTCACCAGCTCTGTGAGGTAGCTACTCCTACCTCTACTTGGGCGCACGGGGAGGTTAAGTAACTTGCCCAAGGTCATAGTTTGTCAGAGCCAACCCAAATGTTTAAAGAGCCTGGGGCAGGAATATAAAAGGAGCCCCTAGCCCTCTACCCACCCTGCACCGCCCGCCCCCCCCCCTTCTCCCACCCCTTCCATCCTTTCATCCCTGGGCTCCAGGGGTTATTGTATGCAGGCGTGTGGATGCCCCAACACTTGAGTTTCTGCTTGGTCCACACTCCTGGCAAACAGCCACCCTTCTGCCACACTTAAAGCTTAAGGAGAAAGGACGTGGGAAAGAGGCCACCCAGACCCTGGCAGCTGGCCCCGGCTGTTGTGCAGGGAATTCCAGGGTCCTGGGCTGGGGGATGGTCCAGAAAGAGGCTGGAGCTGCAGGTGGGTGCAGATCTGTGAATTCCATGCAGAAGAGGTCCAAAGTGGTGTCCTCTGAAGCGGGCGGCCCAAGTCAGGCTCCTGGGTTGCCTGGGTCTGAGACCGTTAGAGCACTTAGTAAGTGGCAGGTCCAGGACACGACCCCATGCACTCGGTAGGAGTCAGCGCTTAACCAGGCTAGGGGGCACTGAGGGGTCAGGGCCTTGATGGGGGCAACAGCTGCTGAGCTTTACTTCCCCACCCCCACTCCCAACTCTGCCCTTACCACTTTCAGGCCCCTCCCACCCATGGCAGTGCTCTTCTCCAGCTCCATCTGGGTGCCAGGGCCTAAGTCTTGGCACCCCTGCTGCCCAACTCCCCCTGACATCCCGCCCCTGCTGCGCCAGGGATGGGGAGAAGGGGAGGCTCCTTGGATTTAGCAGGGACCACAACTGTCAACACATCCAGCTCCCTGCCTCAGTTTACCTTCCCGCAGAATCCCTGCTGCGGTCTTCAGAGGCTTTTTCCTACAATCACCCAAGCTAGGAATTTTGATCTCTGGTGCCAGCCAGGCCCTTGTTATGCAAATATAGGCAAATGAGATGCAAACAGAGCAGTCCCAGATTAACAGAGAAATCCCCAGCAGCTGGAGGAGTCACCATCAAGTCTGCTCGCTCAGGAGCTTCCTGGAGCCCGCCCCATCCAGTCTCTGTCCGCCGCGACTGTCTACCAGGGTGTCGCACCTGTGGCCCTCAGGCCCCATTGGCTCAGCATGGCTACAGATGCAGCCCAACATAAAATTGTAAATTCACTTAAAACATTGTGAAATATTTTTATGATTACGTGTCGCAGTGTATTTAATGTGTGGCCCAAGACATCTTTTTCCAGTGTGGCCCAGAGATGCCAAAAGGTTGGACACCCCTGGCAGTCCTTTTCTGTCCTTACTGCCATTCTTCTGCCACCTCCCCCTCCCAGGAGCCAGCTGCTCGGACATAGGAAGGGTCTGGACCAGGGGAGACACGAAGGCCCAGGCCTTCCTCCAAACTTCTGGCTTGAGGGCTCTGCCCTCGCCCCCACTTTTAAGAGATCAAGGCAAGGGTGGAGGTTACAGTGCGGGTGGTGAGCGGGGCTGGGAAAGTGGGAGAGCGCTGTTGTACCCCTGTAGAAAGGGGATTCACACAAACACACACACTGTCACAGGCACAAGGATTGTGAGGGTGAGAGTCTCCCCTAAGATGCACACACGTATACACTCATTCAGACACAAGCCTCACACACACCACCGCACAGATCAGGCATAGCCCCCCTTCCCCTGGGAGGTCATCAATTAAGCCACGGACGTCAACAGGCTGCAGTGGGAGGGCCGGCTGGGTCCTCAATCCGGGGGCCCGGAGGGTAGTGGGTACTGCTGGTGGAAGGACCCTGGGTCTGTGTGGAGACAGAGGGTGTAGAAGATCCTGCCCAGGACATGACTCGGAAGAAGGCTGGAGCCTGTGGAAGAAGCCTGGACACAGTCAGCGCCCACCGGAACCCCGGGGGCCGGGGCTTGAGGCTGTCGTCTGTGCCCTCAAGTACTGCCTGGGGGAGTATGGCCCACTGGCTGGCCCAACCAGCCCAGGCCCAACTTCTAAAAATACAAGTAGAGAATCTAAACCCCTGGTTGGTTCTGCAGAAGCCTGTTGCCTTGGCAACCCCTTCTCAGAGGCCTCCCTCCTGGCTGCCGGCTGCCCCGTTTGGCTGCTGGTCCCTGTGCCAGTCCCTTAGGCTGGCCCCTCTGCCAGCCCTGGGTCCTGTCCTCCTGGGGAAGCAGAAGTGCGTGTGGGGCTAGGGGCCGAGCAGCCAGGAGGACCTTGGGGGATCCAGCTGAGCACAGCGGCTGTAGTGGGAGAACGGTGTGGGACTCACTGTGTTAGGGGCTGTCCAGCTGTGTGCGGAGGCCTGTGTCTGGCAGCCTACATCAGGCTGCGTCTCTGTGTACATCTTTGTGACACATGCTCAGAATTCCCATGGGTCACTGTGCTTGCTCTCGGTGGGTCCAGGTGCAGGTGTGAGTGCATCTGTGTCCTGAGGGAAGACCTAGCTCTGGCCTTTCTCTGCCCGCCCCTGCGCTGCTCCCTTTCCCCGCTCCCGGCAGGCTTTCTCCTCACCCTGCCCGCTCCCACTTTCCGGAGCTGCAGCTTGGGAGTGTGTAGGACAGCGGTGCCCAGGGGAAGCCAGAGGTCAGGGGTGGTGACTGGGCCAAGGTCAGCTTCTTCCGGGGTCTGCAGCCAAGTGTCAGGTAAGCCCACATCTGCCTTTGGGAGGCGGGTAAGGGGGGAGCTGGCACTCCGGAAACTGGGGTCTGAATCTCTCAGTTTGTGCATGTGTATGCATACGCTCTAGTTGCCGTCAGAGCCGGAGCCTCCCCTCCCCCACCCGGCGTCCCCTCTCCAATTAATCACCAAGTCCTGTCAAATCTCCTCCTAATCACTGCTCCAGCTGGCCCCTCCTCTCCCCGCCACCACTGTCCAGCCCAGGCCAACCCATCTCACCAGGAGACGCAGCAGTCTCCCCACGCTTTCCCCTGGCTCCTGGGTTCATCTTCTTGCCTCCTCGTCTCCTGTGCCCCATCCCCTCTCTGTTCTGTGGCCAGAGTGGCCTTTCTGAAACAGAACTTGGATCTTGGTACATCTCCTGCTTAGGACCGTTAAGGCTCCACTTTGTTCTCAGGGCAAAGCACGGGCCTTCAACCTGATCTTCCAGGCCACTCGGCTCCGTTCACCGCCCGGGTTCCCTGTTGCCCTTTCACCCAGCCATGCAAGCTACTGCGAGTTTCCAGAAGAGGTCAGAATCTCTCTTGCCTCTGTGCCTTTCATACATACTGTTTCCTAGACGAGAACCACTCCTCCTTTGGGTAAAGCTTGTTCATTCTGAGTCTCAGCACAGGTATCACCTCCACCAGGAAGCCTTTCTTGACTGCCTACAGGCTGGATTAGGAGCCTCTGTGTTCTCAAGACATGTTGGGATACGCACCCCTCCCTCTGCTAACACACACACAAACACACGCACACTCCATGTATTTCTAATGACCTTTTCCCCAAAAAATTTGCAGAAAATTTGGAAGAAACAAAAGAGTATTAATTAAAACAAAAAGAATCACCCACAATGCCCTCAGATTAACTCTAAGTTTATTTCCTTCTAGACTTTCTTTAAATGAATTACTTAAATATTTTTTCATATAATTAAGAACATCCTACACATAAAGTTTTGTTTCACTTATCATTATACAGTGAGCGTTTTACCAGGTTATTAAAAATTCTTCAGGGGCATGACTTCCAATGGTTACATAATATTCTTATATATGGATATGTCATAATTTATTTAACCAACCCTCTATCACTGGACATTTATGTTGGTTGTGATTTCCCACATTAATAAATAATGGCAATAAACATCCTTATGTGTGGTTCTTTTTCAACATCTTTGGTTATTTCTTGGACTGAACTCCTAACAGTAGATTAGCAGGACCAAGGGGTCAGTGTATTTTTAAGGCTCTTGACACCGTGGCCCAGTGGCCCTTCCAGCAACATTGTTTTAATTTACCCATCCGTCAGTGGATCCGAGAGCGCCCCAGATTTCAGTCCTCATGGCCACGGGTGCTGTCTTTAAAAAAAAAAAAAAGAAAGGAAGCAACTATATTAATTTCAGTAGGCAAAACCCCATCATGTTGTTTAATTTGCATGTCCTTGATTGCTGGTGAGGGTAAACCTTCTGCGTCTCTTCTCCTGTTTCGTGCGTGGGTCATACTGGGCTATAATTATGTTCTCACATCCTGCCCCTCTCACCGACCTCAGCGCTGCGGGGCAGAGCCCGTCTGGGTTCGCTTCTCTTTGTCAAGAGCTGAGACAGAGGCTGTGTTCCCAGAGCATGGCATGGATGGAACTGAAGACTCTGTTTTCAGACTCAACTTTGACGCTGGGAAGACCTGGGGTCAAGCCGAGCTCTGAGACTTGAACTCATGAAAATTACTTTGCCTCTTTGGGTCTCGGTTTCCCCGTGTGTTAAGTGGGTTCGGGTGAGGATCAAACACCATGAAGAGTGTGAAGAGGTGTGTAAAGGGCTGTGAGCAGTGGCTATTGTTTGCGGTCTGCTCACAGTCGAGGAGCTGGTTTTGCTGACGCGGGGAGGAATGTGCGGGAATGGTCAACTCCCCTCCCAGAGACGACATGGTGCCTAGCCACCTCCTGGTCTAGAGGTGGGCAGGGAGCCCAGAGTAAAGGGTATGGGCAAGGGCTGTAGCAGCGGACAGGCCTGAGTTCAAGTTCAGCTGAGACTAGGGTGTTTGTGTCCTTGTGCAAGTCTGAGAGGGGAACTGCCAGCTTTGTTTACACCCACTAGGGTTTGTGTGCTGTGGGCTATCACCCAAGCCCTTGCCCGCGCTGGTTTAATCACCACTGGTGCTGCCCACTGAACAGAGAGGGAGGGTACCTTAGCCCTGGTGGCACAGCGTCTCTTCCTTGATTGGCCCTCTGCCACAGGTGTCTTGGAACAAACCCTGGCTGGGGGGTGCCCTCTCCCATTCTGGCTCAGGACATGTTCCAAGACATAAGACACGCATAATTTCTCTGCACATTACCAGCCTAATGATATTGTCATTTGGAGTCTGGAAATGAGGGGAAATCGGCTCTTTCTTGGTAATTAATGTGAGTGATGGGCCTTAAGATGGAGTGGCAGCTGCCTAAGTAAGAACCAAGCTCCCAGGAAAGTCAGGCAGGTCATCCCCTTGCCTTTGGGAAGGTGTGTGTTCCGTCTTTGGCCTCTGCTTGGACTCCCTGAGATAGGCCAAGTCCACCACCCTTCTCCACCTGTCATTCCTTTGGGGATTACTTTAGGGGCTGAGCCCTGATGGTCAGGAGGTTCCTTCTTGAGTCTACCCATAGTCTTTCATGTTGTAGTTCAACTTGCTGTGCCATTGCCCTCATGAGAGCTGCCTTTACTTTAGGAGGTATCCTTAGCTTAGTAGGGGCTTTCTTTATCTCATTTGTTGACGGGAGAGGTGAAACACCTGGGTAAGAGTGGGTTGAAGTGAGATAGTCCAAGCTTCCTGAGGATGGGAACAGGGGAAGAGGCCTGGCAGGAGGCACTCACTAACAAGGAAGGGGTGTTGGAAGAGCAATCAATCTAGGCGGAGGAAACAGCGTAGTCAGAGGCGGAGGGAGACAGAGCCTGGCACAATTAGGCACTGGGGTCTACTTCCCCGGGCGGGGGTGGCTGTGGAGGTGGGAAGACAGGGAAAGCTGGGAGGTCTCCAGGAGCCAGAGGGCAAAGGACAGTGAATGCTGAGGTAGGGAGTTTAACTTTCTCCTGAGAGTAATGGGGAGCCAAGGAGGGTTTACACAAAGGAGGACTGTAGTTGCGTTTTTTTTCTCAGGGCGACCACTTGGGGGAAATGTGGACAGGGTCGGGGGCAGGGCTGGCAGCTACTGCTATGGGCTCCGTGGTCCTGAGCAGGGCAGTGGGTTCCAGAGCTGTCAGGAGGGGAGACCAGATGGGACCCCAGGGCAGCCGCAGGTAGGGTAGGGGGTTGCTGGGGATCCAAGGTCAGGAGCCCACGACTTTTCCCCTCCAGGAGA
Source organism: Tonatia bakeri (assembly GCA_004024845.1). NCBI lineage: Eukaryota > Metazoa > Chordata > Mammalia > Chiroptera > Phyllostomidae > Tonatia > Tonatia bakeri. Next base: position 203,094 of record PVIA01002219.1, on the reverse strand, counting down.
AAGTTGAAATTCCCTAGATAGAGCGGCACTCCCAGTCTGGCCCCGCCCACCTGTCTCTGAGGCCTCTGCACCCCCACCATCCCGCGCTCTGGCCCAGGGGGCTTCTCCATTAGTTGCGAGCTCACACGACTCATTCCAGCATCTGAGCTTTTGTTCTCTTCATTACTGTCCCCCTATGTCTTCCCTCTTCCCTGTCTCCCAGGATTCTCTCACCTCCTCAGTGAAGCCACCTCCTCTCCCTTCCTCTCTACCCTGCACTTAGCAAAGCCCTGCGCACACCATGTCGTCCGCATAAACAGTGGCTTAAAGACCCTTACAGGAGGACCGTAGACTGGCCCAGGCCAGGGTGGCAGCAGGCCCCCAGCCTGCAGGGGCTCACACGGGGCCAGGTCTGGTGAGCAGCCCTTTCTGCAGCTACCTCACCTCAGCCAAAGGAGCTGTCGTTAGTGCTCCAAATTAGGCACCAATTTGCCCGTGTAATTGTTTGCTAATTGGCATGAAATCCTAATGTAATTAGTTGGGCCCCTTATCAGGGAGCCCGGGGAGTCAGAGGTGGTAGGGGGCTGCTGGAGCAGGGAGGGTCTTAGGAGGCTGGGGAGGAGCCGCGTCTGAGAGAGGAAGCTCTGAGCTGCCATCAGGGTTGAAACAAGGAGTGACAGAAGTGGCAGACGCTCTCAGATGAAGGGGCCTTTGGAGAGGCCGGCCCTTGCCTTCTATCTTAGAGAGGGGGAAATGGAGGACAGGGAGAGGAAGGGAGCTCCTGGGAGCTGGTGGCAGAGCTGGGCCGGGCACCCAGGCCCCTCGTCTACAGGGACCACAGCTGTGGGTCAGGATGCTATGGCCCGTGGCTGTCTGCCCTCTGTTTCCAAGTAAAGGAGCCCCTTCGGAGGTAGGCAGGAAAAGTGGGGGTGACTGTGGGGACCAGCCCGCCTTTGAGTAGGGAGTACAGTTGGGTAGAGGGCCCGAGAAGGATGACAAGTGGTTCGGGTCGGAGGTGCCACTCCCTGGGGAATGACTGGGGTGCTGAGAGGAAAAAGGCTACAAAGCCCAGCTTTTCTCCCTCCTCGTACCCCCAGCCCCATCCCAGGCTTTGTGCCTCTCCGTCTCTCCGGCAAGGTGCTGGAACCAGCTCGCCCCCGCTTGTGAGAGCTGCTTGTTAAATGTTTAGGATTTCTGCCAGCCAGTTGACTTCACCTTGGAAGTTTAGATTGGCCATCAGGGGAGGATTTACACCCCGGAGATTGGCAGATGCCACAAATCAAGGCTACTGCTCCCCACTCCCTACTAGAGCTGGTTTTGAACAGCTCTCTGTGCGCACTGAAACCGCCTGATGAGAGAGCCCCAGAGACTCTGCCCATGTTAGGGCCGGAGTGTCCTGCCGAGACATCCAAATCCCAGCACAAGGGGGAAACTGAAGTGCAGAGGCCACCTAGGAAGTTTGTGGCCCTCCAGACCCTCAGTCCAGGCTCCCCCACTCCCCAGGACTGGTACTAGCAGAGGGGACCATAGAGTTTCTTGAGGATTCAGCCTCAAGCAAGAGGAAGGAAGCACTAAAGGTGGACAGGTCGGCTCTGATGACCAGGAAGGGGGGCAGAGAGCGCCCTGGGGACCACAGGGGCTCACGTAGAGACTTAGCCTGTTTCCCTGACTCTCTCGCAGGTGGCAGAGTAGTCTGGCAAGTGAGGAGAGGGTATGTGCCCAGGCAGGGTCTGCAGGAGGGGCAGCTAGACCCAGGGCCATTCTGGGGGTGCCATTACAGTGACATGGTCCCCACCCCCTACTTTCCATCCTCCGGCATCCGTTCCCAGGGTTCCATTCTCTCTAATCCCTATCTTCACCCAGATCGATCCTGTTTTCTGGTCACCATCCCTGGCTGTCCTGAAGGCACCTCAATGCAGCACGTCCAAAATAGAAATCATTGACTTCCCGCAAGTCTTTCCCCATCTGAGCAAATGGTACGATTCCCCTCAGGGCCTTTGCACTGGCAGTTTCCCCTGTTTGGACAGCTCTTCCTCTAAACAGCCCTCACCCCCTTCAGGTCCCTGCTCAAATGTCACCTTCTCCAAGCCATCTCCCCCGCTCATCTGAGCTAAAATAACCCCTGCTCCCTCCTCTCTCTCCTGCCCCCTTACCTCATGCTGTTTCTCTTCTTTGTACTTATTAGTGCTAACACTTCATGTATTTATGTATTTGTGTGCACCTCCTGTCCCCAAGAAGAAGGCAAACTCCACATAAGCACAGCAGTTACACGGTCACATTCTAGAAGTTCCTCGGGGTCCCAGATTGTATCTGTTTTCCTCACCGAGTGCCAGACACTAAGCTCTTCGAAAATGTTTGTTGAGTGAATGAATGAACGAGCCTCTAACCAGCCGTCTTCTTCCGCCCTGACTCCTCACACCCACCCTCCAGTTGCCCCAGTTGTCCTTCCTTAAACAAACTTGACCATGATTCTTTCCCGCCCAAAACCCTTACAAATCTTCCTTGCTTTCAGAATAAAATCCACCTCTGGTTTAGCTTACAAAACACTCAACGGTGTAGTTCCAGCCTAACCTCTGGCTTCACATCTCCTCCCCCAAACATCCCCCACCCCTCCGCCCCCGCAAACACAGGGCCTGCACGGAGCAGGGATGTGCTCTTCCCACCTCTGTGTGGTGTGCCTGCCTGCAGCCCTCAGGTGGTCCTCTGCCTCCTCTGACTTATTTGTTTCTGTCCCTTGTGCAGTGAGTGTTTCTGGAGCAGCCCCTTGATGCTGGGCACTTGGCCAAGCCTTACTGGGAAGAGTCGGCCCCCATCCCTTCTCAAATTGCTCCCGATCTGGCGTGGAGAGAGGACCTTAAACCACCACTCCATCCCTAGTTCCTCTTTTATTGTCCTTTGGGCGTTCTGGCATCACCTCCCTGTGCCCAGCCAGGTCCCCGTGGCTCCCGGGAGGAGGCAGCGCCTGGCTCTTGCCTGCCTCTGGCTGTACAATGGCACGTTATGGGAATGACTGGGAACAACTGGGTTTGGGGGCTCACTCCTCCCACCCACTAGTCTAGAGCTTCTGGGACAGAGAAAGCAGGGCGAGCCTCTTCTAGGTCTCCAGAGCCCAGCCCGGGGCCTGGCAGAATAGAAGGGACATCCAGTGACTCATACTGCCCCTTTTCACGGAGACTTCGGAGCCTCAGCCCACTTCACACCAAAGGGCCCACAATTCAGGGAAGAGCGAGGTTGTTCGAGTGTGAAATGTGCACATGAACTTGCCTGTTTTTCCGGATTAGCGTGTGTTCATGCATGTCCGTTCCTGGGTAGGTACCAGTGGGCCTGTCCGCAGAGCCAGCCCCGAGTCAGGAGCCTGTCCCACACTCCTGTGTGTGTTACAGGAGTTTGGGAACCTGCCCAGATGTGTCTCAGTCAGGGCTCATGTGTGTAAGTGCCTGTTAGGAGATGGTACTGTGGGGGGACCTGGCGGTCCTTCCTGTGCTCTACCTTGAGCCTCCCTCACAGCCACTGGACCAGGACAGTCTCACGGCCATGCAGACCCGCCGCCCACGCTGCATGAACTGCCCCCACACCCTCGGGACAGCGGAATGTGAACCGGCGCGGCTCCACCCCACTGGCCAACAGCCCATCCTCTCGGGCCATTGCCTGAGAGCCCATTGAGTGTCTGTGGGTGGCAAGCCCAGCTGTTGCGGGAGGAGCGGGGTGTGCCCAGGGTTGGCTGCAACTTGGGGTCCCCATGAGGAGAGGCAATTCAATCGGCTCCATACAGGAACTGCGAAAGGGTAGTGGCAGCCATGTTGACATACAGTGGAGGATGGGGGTAGGGGGTGGGCAGCTGGGGTGCCGGAATGCTTAGCTTGCCCACACCTCACACTCCTGCGCTCTGTGCCCCCACCGCTTGCTCGCTCACACCCATCCCACAGGTGCACTCACACAGACACACCAAAACATGCAGAGACACAATGACACAGACACTCAAGCCCACAAGTGCACTGACCCCCTCGAAGACCTACGCAGGGGCCGTGAACCAGACCCACAGAGATGGCTCATTTCTGCAAACACACAGTCACATAGATGCACGGGCGTGAACACCCGCCCATATGTGTGCACAGACACAGGGACACACCCTCACACCCCTGCACACGTCCACTCAGTGGCATGGACAGTGGGTACCCAAACACACTGACACTTGCAGACACAGGCAGGGCCTGGACACAACTCACAGATACAGACTCGTCCTAAAAATACACACTCGCAGATGCAAACGAGCACAGGCAGACATGCCCACATGCTCGTGGACCGTCACAGTGACAGACCCTGAACGCCTGTTCACTGACACTCACATGCACAGCCTGCACCAGAGCCTCGCAGAGGCACAGTTGCAGGATATGGTCACCCAGACACGCCACACCCACAGGCACACCGGAGCGGACACCGAGAGCTGCACGCACACCATTACACGGCACAGACAGCGCGCTTTGAAATTCAATCCACAATCCCTCCCGCTGCTCTGCCTCCCCCTGCAGCCTGTGGGCCCCAGCCCCTCTGCCCAGCCACTTCTGGCTCTGGGGACTCATTATGGCCACTGACCCAAGCGGAAATTAAAATGCATTTCAGGGGAGACCTGGGCAGGACATAGGGCGCATAGCAGCCTCAGTGGTAGGGCCCTGTATGAGATGGGGGCCATGCGGGGCACTGCAGGAAAAGAACCCCCTGTGCCTCCTGCTACGTAACCTTGACCTGGTGGCCAGCAGTTCCTTGTCCTTCCTGGTCAAGGCAGGGGCAGAGCTGACCAAGCTGGTTGGTAGTGGAGATCATGTCCAAGGTCTTAGCCTGAAGAAGGGGTGGGGTGTGACCTGGAAAACAGTTCAAAAAGTCCCCATAGACAAGAATCACAATGTCACATGGACAGATCTGCAGACAAACCCAGCACATTAATCCACACCCCTTGTCTAAGCATATATATATATATATATATATATATATATATATATATGACACCCAGGCTCACGACTACTCACAGACACACCCCAAATAGTATCTTTCTCTCTCTCTCACACACACACACACACACACACACACACATCCTGAACCTGAGGGCCTGCCAGCATCCCTGAGCACACACAGGGACACACACCACAGGCTAGCACAGATACACACCAAACACTGACATCCAGAGACATGGTCGCACACAGACCTGAGAATGCCATACACCCCAACTCATATCCCCACAAGGCACAGACACACACAGGCCTGAAAACACTCCCCCTACACACACAGATATACATGTCACACACAGGCTCAAGCACACGCTCAACACAAAGAAACACCACGTACTCTGGTCACACACAGATTCCCACAGCAAGTGAATACAGCCCCATAAGCACCCAGACACTGAGCAGATGTACACACTCGGTGTCACACGCACTTCTGTAGTCTGCACCGTACACAGACACACCCAGAAAAACACATGTGTGAAAAAGGCACACACCCCGTGTAAAAAGACACATTCACGCACACGCAGAGCAGAGATCCTCAGAGCCAGGCCCAGGCTTCTGACGTGCAAAGCCTGGGCAGACACACGCAAAACCTGTGCGCAGGCATGCCATACACCCCACCCCACACAGACTCCCCCCCCACACACTGACGCACACAGCCACCCACACCCGTCCCTGAGCTCAGCCCTGCTCACTCCCACGCTGACACGCGAACGCGGGCTTGGAGATGCACCCCGGGGCTTCTCCCTTCCAATCACCACACTCAGGAGCCTTCTCCGCGCAACCCCTGCCCCACCCACAGGCCTTGCCCCCAAGCCAGGACCCCCAGAGGTCGGGTTGTACCAGGGTTGGCGGGGAGACAGAGGCCCTGCCCCTTACCCAGCATGATCGCTTCACTGCCAGCACGAGGCAGAGTGTGTTCAGGTGAGAGGGATGACCTCCTGGGGTGTGTCAGCATGTAGTGGTGTCAGTGAGCGGCTGTGCCTGCCAGGCACGTGTGTGGGTGTCGGTGATCCTAGTGTGATTCCTTTCTAGCGCCCTCGGCAATTCTGGTTGCTGCCCCCAAATCTGGGTGTCCAGCCCTAGCCTCTTCTCTCAGGAGCCAGGGCCTGGGAGTCAGACCCTCTCAAATCTCTCACTTCGAGGGAGCGGGTCTGCAGAAGATCAGCTCTAGTTCTGAAGTAATTTTTTTTCCATGGCTGGTGCTTTGTCAGTCCTCCAGGGGTGGCAAGGAGGACAAGGAAGAGCCAGGACTAAGGCAGGGAGGGCCTCAGTGAATGAGGGGAGACACGGCTTCTGGCTCTGTTTCTCTCTAAGCCACAGTTTTCTCATCTATGAAATGGGGAGGGGGTGACCAGATCACTTTAAGTGGTTGTTCCGAGGGCTAATTGTGACAATAAGTTAAAAGCAGCTGGCACAGTGTCAGGCCCACAGGGAGGCTCAAGAGCATGAGCCGGTCCCTCTAGACCTCAGGGTCACCCCTACCCCTGCCTTCTATGTTCCTGTGGCCCACTGGCCACAAGCCCAGTCCAGCAGAATCCAGGAGGTGCGGAACCCAGTGGAGAGAACCTGGGGCATCCCAAATAGTGGGGACACATAAGCCCACCACTGCCAGTGCGCCCCAGCCTGCCAAATGTCCCGGGCCCTCTCTGAGGGACTCCTATTCCCCCTTTACCAGGCAGGAAGCTGGGAGCAGCTCTTCTCAGGCACCCCCGACACGTCCACCAGCCTGAGATATGGATGGAGGGTATGGTGCTTTCATTTCTGGGTGCCAGGAGTGGTGTTAGCCAGGGCTCCTCGGCCCTTAAAGCCTGCAGCAGAGGAGTGTGGGGCTGAATCTCAAGGAGAATTTACCAGGGGGGATGCCCGGGCTGATTCCTGCTGACACAGAGGGGCTGTGTCTGATCTCGGCCTGAAGCAGGAGGTGACAGGACTGATAGAGAAACCAGACAGGCTTGGCAGCGAAGTGGAGACCCAGCCCCCTCCCCCAGTACGAGCGCTCTTACGGCTGGGGGAAGGAGCCGGGCCTCTGTTTCATTGGACCGGAAACACGGAGGGCGGCTGAGTCCTGGGGCTGTGTGTGCGTGTGGTTATTAGTAAACCCATGCAGCCCGGGCAGGTGTGCACATCTGTGGGCCAGCCACTGTGTAAGTGTGCGGTATGGGTTTGTGTGTACATGCACCCGTGCAAGTGCACATGTGTTTGCACAGGCCAGGAAGGCAGAGGGGAAGATGGCTCCCAGGTAGGAGAGGAGGCGCTGTGGAGAAGTGGGTCCAGATTCAGTTTCTCTGCAGGGATCACACGCACACTCCGTCCAGGTTACACTGGGGCTCCCGCTGCTGCCTTCGCTGCAATGATCTCAGCGGATAGCTGCTGCCATGTGCCTCTCTGGGGGAGGGGGCCCGGCGGGTGGGCGCCCTGGGAAGGCCTTAAGGTCGGGGCCCATTGTGAGTCATCGGCATGACTCTAGCATCTGGAGAAGCCTTCAGCCCTGGGTAAGTCTGAAGGGGGCCCACATGCATGCAGGTGACACCTCCCTGGGCCTGGCGCTGTGAGAGGAACTGAATTGTTATCATCACGTGTGACTCAGTCAGCTCTGCTAAGTCAGGGTCATTATTTCTATTTTTTGGAAGAGAAAACCAAGGCTTTGAGAGCATGTGTGAGTGACTGAAAGCACCTTTTTAGTGTCAGGCTCCTGTGCCTACCCTCCAGGATGAGACATGTGTATGAAGATCGCCCAGGACCTTAAAGGTCTTTTCTTCCCTCCACCCTCACAGCCAGGAGCCAGAGAAGGCAGGTGCTGGCCTCCCAGGAAGACTCTGAAAGGCAGCAAAAAGTCCTCCCTCCTGTCCCTAATCTACATCACCAAGAAAATGACAAACACCCAGCCTGGGTTGCCCCAGGCTGCTTACCCATTTGGCTCCTGCAGCAGGAAGGATGGAAGCTAGACACGGAGAACTTCCCTACGCAGAGAAGGACATCCAGAGCAGTGGGGGTTTGTCGTATGAGCTCTGAGGCAGACCATGGTAGAAGACCATTGCATGGATTTGGGTGACTTTGGGGACATGTTATAAGCTCCCGGGAGGTGCCTGGGGTGGCGGCAGAGCACTGAAAGGAGACCTTTGTACCTAGAACTCTGGGTGGCTATGGGTGTCTGGCTGAGTGGTAGTGGAGGGTAGGGCCTGAGGAGGGGCGCTCCTAGGTCCCACCAGCTGGAAGGAAACTTGCTCAGGCTCTGGGCCAAGGAAATCACTGAGAAGGGAGGAAGAACCTGTTCTCATCCGTTTAAAGGGCAATGAAGCATGGTGGTGGCCAGTGCAGCGGGAAGCAGGACAGAGGCTAGCGGGTGGACCTGCTCTCCACCCCTGAGCAGCTGCAGGACGTCTGTGCTGCCCCCAGACTGGGCCCCTGGTGGCTGTTACTACTAACAAAAATACAAATTAATTAGCAATAAAAAATGATTTTAAAAGATCTCTTTCCGAGCAATAACTCCTACTAATCCACATCTTTTCTCTGCCTGGAGCCATTGTTTACACCCAGGTGAGCTCATTTGTGCCATTTCACAGGTAAGGAAACAGATGCTAAAGGGACTTTGTCAAGGTCAGCTGGCATGGCAGTGTGAGAGCAGGGTAGGAGCCTGACTTATACTTGCCCTTGCGGGATCAGACCCCTCCATCCCATCAGAGGTCCCTGGAGGGGCCCCAGTGGGGCGGGAGGGCTGGAGTGCTCTGCTCAGTCTGTGGAGGAAGGGGCAGGGGTGTCCCTCCACACTGCCCGAGCCCCGTGTGCTCAGCCTCTGACTGATGCCCTTTCCCCTGTCTAGTCCCTGCTCCCGGCCCCCTGGGAGCCCCTCCTGGGGCTAAAACTCGCTCTTCTCAGGCCCTCCTGGGCTGTGGGAGAAGTAATTCCTCTTCCACCACCTGGATTTGACTATGGAAATGATTTGTAATTACTCCGAGTCCTCCCGGGCAGCGTTATCACCAGGGTGAGGCTGGAAGGACAGGCAGGGGCTTCTGGGAAAGGAGGTGGGGAAGCCCCGATGCAGGGGGGCACCTTTAGGAGAGGCTTCCAGAGGTCTGCCCTGATGGAGCCTGCTTCCGCACAACCCCTAGGAGGTCCTGCTCCGTCCACCAGTTCCCACAGCCATCTGTCTTGCCCATCTCCTCACTCTACACTACGAGCCCCTAGTATGGGGTACTGTCTCTGTCAGTCCCTCACTCTGTCTGACCACCTGTCTTTCCTAGAGCATGCATTTTTGTGGCTGAAATAGGGTCAAGGAGTCAGAGGGCTAACGAGGGACTGAGAAACGGACAGAATGCTGCTCTCTCTCTGGAGCCAGCCCTTGCCATTGCCCCGCACCCAGCTGGGTTCTGCAAGGGAGGGGGAGGCCTTAGGGATGCAGCTGCATCACATCTGTAAGAGACCTGCTGGGAGTTTTTCTGGGCTCTGGGTCTCTAGTATGCTAATGTCATGAATATTCATAAAGAGGGAGGCAGCTCTCTGTGGGAGTGGAAGGGGCTGGAGCTCTGCAGGACAAGGTCTTGGAGGCTTCAGAGGGCCTGCCCTTACCTCCTCCTGGGTACCCCATGTCCTGTTCACTCTCCCCACCCCTGTCCACCTCCTTAAGGCCTCAACCCCAACAACCCCAGTGCCCCTCAGGGTGCCCAAGAAAGGAGGCCTGGGATCTCCCACTGCCCTTGGGGTGGCTCTCAATATACCATGTGGATGGCAGGCTATCTGGTTTGGCTTTTGTAGTGTGGGCTGAGCCTCCAAACCAGAGACCAGAGGGTGTGTTTGAAGGTGCCCAAAAGAACCAGGAGCCCTGCCTGCCAGTGCTAGACCCAAGGCACAGGTCCCCTTGGGCTCCTGCTGGGAAAGGAAAGGTGCCAACCCTCCTCCCTGCCTGGTACAGCCTCATAAATTCCCTTAAGATGACGGGTGAGATTCCTTCATCACCCCTTATTACCTCCTTCCATTAAAGTCGATAATCTCTCACAATCACTCACAACAAATGTCACCGAGACTACTGGAGGGGGAAGAGACAGAGGGAGGGGACAGGGGCTTTTCTTTCTGCCTCCTGGCCCTGCCCTAGGAAGAGAAGTCCTCTCATCTTGTCCCGGTATCCGGGGTGACACACCTCCAGGGGCTTCAGTGGAGAACTGGGGTCGGGGTTGGGTGGGTCAGGGACTTCCCTCCTCCCCTGTCTGGCCCTTCCCTGGCCAGAGAACCTTCAAAAAACAGGGTTCCTGAAACCATCTCACCCTCACTGCAAGGCTGCCCCCCTGCTGGCCTGTCCTCTGACCAGGGCCATCTGATTAACCTACTTGTCTTTGGCCAAAGTGGTGTGTCCCTGGTCTGCCCATCTTCCTGGTGGCAACATGCCCAGGCCACAAACCACCCAACCAGGGCCCGGAGCCATGGGCGTCTCCCTGGGCACCGCCTTCACCATGTGGTCTCTGGCCCAACCCCAGTGTCCCTGGGCACCATGCCAGGATGGGGAGGGGGCGGGTCTGCTGCTTCTACACAAGCAGATGCAATACGGGGGCGCCCCTGGCACAGGGAAAGGCACTTGTGGGATTAGACAGGCACTCAGAAACACATGTAACACAGTGCACACGTGTAGCAGCCCCGTGCCTAGGGACATGCAACATTGCAGAGTTTACACCAGAGTCTGCACCAAGCATACTACACTGCAGTGTACATATGTGGCTCCTACATACAAGTGATTCACAGCACTCAGCACATATGAGGCACTTGTAAATTTGCACACAAATAGCACCCCTAACTACAGGAACGAGCAACATGCATTCAGGACCTGAGCACGTGTGAACATACTGTGCATGTGTGTAGCAGTTGCATGCATAGAGCCAGTCAACATTGCAGTGCACACATGAGGTACTTGTATGCATAAGCATAAGCAAAGTTCACCGCACAAAAGTAGCACCTGCATGCACAGGGATATGCAATTTGCAATGTGCATGGGGGAGGGGGGTGGGCAAATGCTTCAGTCCCCAAGGCCCCTGAGAACCTGGCTGAATGAGATGCCCCGCGCCTAGGGTATCGTTGGAGGAGCGTCGCAGATCGCCTCATTCTGCGGTCCCGGAGGCCGCGGGCTAGGAGGGGGCTTACCCGGGGCTTCTCCCGCGCCGGCGCCTGGGGCCCAGGGCGGGGAGGGGAGGGCGCGCTTGGCTCGGCTGGCGCTGCTCCCCCTTTAACAGGAGGCTGCGCGCGTCGCCCCCGCCCCCCCCGCCCCTTCTCCGGCAGCTCCTCTTGCCGAGCCCGGCGCGCGCCCCCTCTCGGGCCCGGCCCGCGCAGGCGCCGCGTCTTGCTTCGGCCGTCACTCGGCTCCGCGCGCGCTGCGGTCAGCGGCCCGAGCGGCCCGAGGAATCCGGTTCGGCGACGGAGGAGGCGGTGGCAGCGACAGCGGCGGCGACGCTTAGAGACGGAGGAGGATGCGGCGCGGGCTCCTGGAGTCCGGGGCTGCGGCCGCCGCCCACGAATAGGAGGCGGTGCGAGACGCGGACAGTGATCCGGGCGGGGGAGCGGGGTGGGGGGCGGCGGCAGGAGCCCGCTTCTGGCCCGGCGCCCGCCCGCCCCACGCTGCTCCGCGGCGCCTTTTCTGCACCCGCCGCTCTGTGGATCCGGAGCCTCGGCCCTCCGCGTGGCTGCTACGAGCTACCCCGCGCTCGGCCAGGCCCCCTTTTTAGGGATGGCAAACTTGCGCCCTTTGGTCGCCTCCGCCAGCGCCGGCCCCCGCTCCTGCTGCTGACGGCGCCCAGGTGAGTGCTCGGCCCCAGACCCTGATCCGGCCCCGAACCAAGCCCTCCCGGCGCGGTCCGGAGTTTCCGCACCAGCCCGCACTCGGGTGCTCCCCTATCTATCTCTGCTGAATTCTCCCCTGCCCGAACTGACTTCGTTCGGCGCCTACCCACTCTCATCTCTTTGGGAACTTGCAAGCCTGGGGCCGAGGTCCTCTTTATCTCTGGTGAGTCCCTTTTCTGCCTCCTCCCCTTACCCATCTTTGCTAAAGCGTCCCCACCAGTCCTGCCCACTCCTGATCCAACCCTTACCCCCATCCCAGTCTCCAGTCTCTCCCTATTTTAGCTGGGATTCGGGCAGCGCCCCCCCCCCCTTCATTAGAACCCCTCACTCCAACCTACAGCTCGATCATGTCACTCCCTTTAATCCCTCCTCCTTGTCTGGATGCCCGGACCCTGCTCCTCTCCTCCACTTCATCTCTGCCCGTAGTTACTGCCTTTCCCAGCGCGGGTATCCCGACCATGCTTCCCCTCTTATTTCTGCCCGACTTGCCCCCTCCCCCATATCTGTCCGGAGTCTCGCTATCTCTCGCCAATCTCTGCTGCAAGTCCCCTCCCCCTCAGCCTGGACTTGGAGCCGTGTCCCTCACGTCTGCTCGAAGCCCCCTCCTCTCCAGCTGGGATCTCCACTGGTCCTGCATCCCAGGCTCCCGTGTCCATCTTTTGCCAGAGTCTATCTGCCCACCCTCATCCCTCTCCTCCCACCCCAGGGCATAGAGCCAGGCACCGAACGCGCCCTCCCGCAGCCCCCGGGGGCTGGAATGATAGGCGGGGGAGGGAGTTGTAGGGTGTAGAGTTGGCGGCCACTCCGGAGGTCGGCTGGGTCCGAGGGAAGTCCTCCGCGCCGCGGCTAGTGCCGAGCGGGCGGAGGGTCTAGTGCCGCCGGGGGGGAGGGGCTCCCGGGCCGGGAGATGCTGCCTGTCTCCCCGCCTTGCCAGCTGCCGGCCGGGCCCCTGGGTGTCCTCTGGCGCCCCCTGCCCGCCCGCCCTGGACCCGCTGCCCCTTTTTCTTCAGCGGACAGCCCCAGGTTTCCGCAGCCCAAGTAGCATTGGTGGCTGCGGGACTAGCGCTGGGAAGTCCCTGCGGAGAGGAGGTTGGTGGGCGAAGCCGGGTGCCCTCTTTCGCTACCCCTGCCAGCCCTGCCGGAACAGCACCGGTCCTCAGGCCATACACTTTGGGGGTGGGGGGAGTGGGGGGGCTCATCCTAGCAGCAGTTCCGGAGCCCTTTGATCCGTCAGGCATAGACCAGCAGGACGGGCCCCTAGATTTGAGATGGTCTGGTTGGGCTCGTCTGGGCTCGGCAGGTGTCTCTAGGGAGCTTCTGTCTGTCTACCCCAGAGCACCCCACGAGGTGGGAGGTGGGGGCGGAGGTGGGCTCTGCCTGGCTTGGGCGTGGAGTTGCCAGTGGGGGAATCCACCTGGCCTTGGAACCGAGCAGGTATCTGGGGAGTGTCCACCATGCTGCCACCGTGGTGGTGAGAGGGTCAGTGCGGACTCATCGCGGGGTATGCCTGGTGGTGGTGGAGGCATGGGAGAAGGCCTTCGCTGGACCAGATTGGCAGAGATTTCCCCCTCTTCTCTTCCCCTTCTCTGCCCTCTCCCCACCCCCCAATTCTTTAGAAAGGAATAGATGTAAGTGACGTCCTAGCTTGTCTCTGCACCCTTTCCTCCCTTCCAACCCCCTGGGAATGGAACTGAGTAAGTAGTTGTCAGGTACTCAGCTTTTAGTTGGATGACAGGTTCAAAAGGTGTGTGACTTGGGCAAGCTACACCACCTTTCTGAGTCTCAGTCGGTCCTCTGTAAAATGGGTCAATGGTTACTGCCTCATAGTTGCTGGGAGAATGACATTAGATCATATAGAGTGTATGGCACCTAATAATGCTCAACAATAGTAGGTGTGTTGGGTTGTTTTGCCTCAAGGCCAAGGTCAGGCCTCTCTCTACTGCACCTAATTCCAGAAGAGAAACGCAGAACAGGTTCTAGTGGCTTCACCACAACTCCCAGGATCATAAAGCCAGAAAATACCTCACCCCACATAGTGGGGAGAGGGAGCCTGTGACTGCTGGTTCCCCCATCCCTCACACATCCTTTAGCATCCCACTGCACCAACATGGGGTCAACTCTGCTCAGGGTCCCTGAGGTCCTTGTTCAGGCTCAGAGGCTGTCAGGTGAGACAAGTACAGAGAAGAAACCCAAGCCCAGGCCCTCCAAGGTAGGCCACCTGTTAGGGAGGGCCCACGTGGGAAATTGGTCACAGAGGAGCATGCAGGGCACAGACATCTGCACCTCCCCCACTCAGGAGATCAGATGCCATCAGGAACTTTCCCAGTGAGTTAGTGCTCCAGATCAGACTTAGGGGAGGGCCTGCCCTCAGGACCCCAAGGGTCTGAAGAAGCCTGGCTTTGGCATGAGTGAAGGGCGGGGTCAGGGGGGCTCGAATCCGTGACGTTCTGTTGAGCTGGAAGCCTGTGGGCAGTGTGGCCAGGCCTGTATCTCACCTGGGAGTGGCAGCCTCCCTCTTGCCCTGGCAGCCCAGCCATTGGGGAACAAAAGCTTTCCGTTCCTGTAGCAACGGCGGGCTCCAGCTGCTGCAAAGTTCCGGGGAGGCGGGCGGAGGGCGGCTGAGTCACCGCCCCCTCCCCCGCCTCCCACGCGGCACCCGCCCCGGGGGGCTGGGGGCCGCCCCTCATTCCCCTCCTTATGGTGTGCGGGAGGCTCCCTGAGCCCCCCTCCCGGGGCAGAGAGACCCTCGCGTGAAAGAGGTGGAGCGATTCCCTAGGCCAGTCTGGAGGGAGGGAGGGGCCGCCCTAGGTTGGGGGGGTGTCGCCCCCTCCCTCTGATCCTGCCCACCCGCTCAGAGGCTGGATGGAGGGTGTGCCCCTTCCTGGATGCCAGAGCTCCGGGAGACGAGTCCTTGAGGACCTCGCTCCCACCCCCACCCCACAGGTGCGTGGGCAGGAGACTCGGAGGCTCTGACCCGGGGTCTCTGCCCGCGTCTGCCTGAGTCCAGCCCGCATCAAGCGCCAGGGAGGTGGAGGGTGAGTGACGGGCGGGCAAATTGAAGCTGCCAGGTGGATAAACCGCCGCGCCCCCTCCCCCATTTGTCGCCCATCCCCTGACCGCAGCCGGGCTCCCGCTCCCTACAGCCCAGCTTCCCTGCTCCTAGCCGGCTGGGCGGATCGGGGTCGGTTCCGGGAACCCCGGAGACTCAGCCCTTGGCTTGCGGTGCCCCACCCCGCCGCTCTGCTACCTCCCCTCATCCCCCAACAGCAGTCTTGTCTTGGCCCTTCCAGCTGCTTCAAAAGCCTCTGATTCCCTCATTGGCGCAGAAGGGAGGGAAGCCAGAGGCTGGGCAAGCCTGTGGACCTGGGAACGAGGGGGCCTGAGTGTGCTTGGGCAGGGGTGGGATTCCCAGGTTTGCTGGGCAGACGCGCGGTGAAGGTAGGCTGAGGAGACTGAGATTACTCCATCCAGCAACTCCCCCATCTCTGCCTTGTGAGGGCCTGAGGGAGGAGGCCTTTTCATTATTCTCTCAACCTCCTGACCCAGGAAGTGCTTCCTCAGGGCTGACCTCCAGGTCTCTTCTGTTTAGCTCTTGTGCATGAAGGGGTTTGTGGGCTTGTAGGTGTCAAAGCCACTCTTGTGGTTCAACCCAAAGAGCCTTCCCAGGGGCGGCAGTTGACCTCAGCAGGAAAGGGGAGAGTTTGTGAGGTTCCAAAAAGAGGGGAAGGAAGCCCTCTCTGGGCTCACCCCGGTGAGGCCGAATGAGAGGGTGCATGCAGTCCTGAGGGCAGGGATCCCTTCCACAGGGTGGGAAACTGAGGCTCAGGGGGGTTAGTCATGGATAATAACCTACTCAGGCTGCCTGTGAGGCAAGCATTCTTCTAGGTCCCCTCCCAGGGGAGGTTCTCGCTGATCAAGCTTGGCTTTGGGCTCCTTGCCTTATTTTGTGGGTGGGGAGTGATATAAAGAAGGGCCCCTAAAAAAAAGTCTTCTGTCACAGCAGGAACAGTGAAGGTTATACCTACTCAGGGTGCAATTCTAGAAATTCTAGAATTGATGGGAAGGGCGTATCTGAAGGAGACAGTGGAGGAGGGGTCTGGGCGGGGTTAGTAGGGGCTCAGTGCTGGAGATGCCAGGCCAGGGACACAAAGGGAGTAGCAGCAGGTCAAGTCCTGCCTGACACTTAGTTGTCCTCTGCTGAGCCTCAGAGAGCCAAACACCTGTGTGTGTTCACACCAGAGAGTACCTTTGCATCTCTGCACATGTGAACAAGCATCTGGCTCTTGACACCCTGCTACATGTGAGTGTGCACAGCCCTGTGTGCATGTGAACTCACGCATCGGCGGTCTGCCCTCACCTATATGCGTGTACATCTCTACACACGCAGAACACCTGTGATCACCTGTTCAAGGGTGCATCTATGCAGACGTGCTTTTCTTTGCACGCCTGCAGGGCGCAGGGATGTCCAGGATCGTGTGTGGTGTTGATATTTGTGTGGGGAGATTCCCTACCTACTTCAAGCGGGGGAGGCGAGGCCGGTTATAATGAGCTCCCACCTATTGTCTGCCGAGCCCCAGCCATGTCCTGAATTTTGCAGCCTGCTTAAAAATAATTGGGGGCAGTGGGGGGATTGGATGTCACTCATCATCGGCCGCTGGCTTTGCTGGTGCCACAGCAGGCTGAGCAGTTTAGGACAGGCATGATGTGGGGTGGAGAAGACCAGGGTATGGTTCATTTTTCAGCACTGGGGTGACAGTGGGGACATAGCCCCCACAGGCTTCTGCTGAAAAACTCCAGCCAGGTCCTTGGAGGAGGGTGGGGTGGTTCCTCCCTGGTAAGTGGGACTGCCTAGTGCTTGGCTGGGGAGGGGCGAGTGCTTCTTTGTGGCTAGGCCTTGGGCCTGGCTCAGAATTGTAGCATGTGGGATCTGGGGCAGTGAGGAGCTCTGTGGGTGCTGCACAGGGATGGGCATTCTGGGGTTCTTATTCCTGCCCCCCCACCTCTGGCCACTATGTAGACTCCTGAACAGCTGAGAGGATATGTGTCCCTGGGGAGCAGCTTTGTCTTGGAAAACTCGAGGCACACCTGTGCATTTTCCTACGTTTGTGATTTAGTTCCCAGAGCTGATAATGGCCGGTCCATGGGGCCTGAAGCCTGAGGAAGGAAGGGGGCGAAGTGAGAGGCTATTGGTGGATGAGAGAGAAACCCACGCTGGGGCCGCAGGTCCTGGACTCCAGTCCCAGCTTGGCTACTCTTGTGTGATCTTGAGGAGGTTGCCTCCTTTCTCTGAGCCTCATCTTTTTCCCTCTAATGTGGAACAAGCAGGCCCTAGGGGCCCATCCAGTGCTGTAAGCTATGCTGTGGACATGGAGGAGGAGGCAGTGTGCATCGCTTCGGGGGCAGGGCTGGAAGTGGGGCTGAGCAGGCTGTGGGTAGTGGCTGTGTCCTGGCTGGTGGCCTGACTGCCTGGTATGCCTGTCACAGTTGGGCCTGGGCCCTACTGCCCTCCCACACCTGGAGGACATTCACACCTGCTGGGAGCTCAGTTTACGGCATCACTTTTGGGGAGTGGGGAAGGTGGAAATCAATGAACTCTGGTTTCCACTCTTAGAAGCCCGAAGACTCATCAGATGTATGAGGCAGCTCTGGGGAAATAGCAAGGGTCAGAGGTCATGAATGGGTGGTACAGACTTTCAGGCCAAAGCTGCAGGAGCTAAGAGCAGGGAGACGGCCCAGTGGCCTCACTGGGAGTAGCAGGCCCTGAGCCAAGCCTTGGAAGATAACCCACGGCTGGAGGGGAAGAAGGGTTCGAGAGCAATTACTGCACCCATTTTGCAGGTGCCTCTCCTGCGTGTGTCCCCCAGGAAATCCACCGCGGCAGCACCCCTGACGTGCACGCTCGAGCTGCCCTCCCTCGCGCATGGCTCGGGTTGTGCGCAGTCCCTGGCACACTGGTGATAACGCCTCCCCTTTCTCTCCCACTCAGTAGAGCAAGTGAGTGAGAATGACATTGTTCCGGGAATAACCTTGAATTGCTCTGATTTATAAAAAAGCAAGTCGTTGTCAAACACCGCTGCTTTGACAATTACTGCTGGGTTACGCGTGGCACGCCCCACAGCTGATCACGACACACTGCGACTGCGAGCCGCGGCTCTGGGGAGCACAGGTGGGCTGGCGGGCTGGGGCTGGGGCTGGGGCTGGGGCTGGGGCTGACTGTCAGGCGGAGATGCTCGTGGTTGATAGGACTGACCAAGGGCCACAGGATAACAGCGAGAATGACGACAAATGTTTGTTTCTCAAGCATTTGCAAGACTCCAGGTACTCTCCCAAGTGTCTCCGTCGACAGGTAAGGAAACCGAGGCTCTCTTGCCTAAGATCACACAGGTGGTCTCAAGCATGAAGCCCACTCCCTAGAGCTGGCCACAAGAGATTCAGAGCCCATGCTGGCTGTGCCTGGGGCCACTGACACTGTCTCTCTCCACAGGGCAAGGGACATAGGATGACCCCAGCCTGTCCCCTCTTACTATCTGTGATTCTGTCCCTGCGCCTGGCCGCTGCCTTCGACCCCGACCCCAGTGCCTGCTCCGCCCTGGCCTCTGGCGTGCTCTACGGGGCCTTCTCGCTGCAGGACCTCTTTCCCACCATTGCCTCAGGCTGCTCCTGGACTCTGGAGAACCCTGACCCCACTAAGTACTCCCTGTACCTGCGCTTCAACCGCCAGGAGGAGGTGTGCGCCCACTTTGCACCCCGCCTGCTGCCCCTGGACCACTACCTGGTCAACTTCACCTGCCTGAGGCCTGGCCTGGAGGAGGCGGCTGCCGGGGTGGGGCTGGAGGCAGGGCGGCTGGAGGAAGAGGAGGCCGCAGCCGGGTTGGAGCTGTGCAGTGGCTCGGGCCCTTTCACCTTCCTGCACTTCGACAAGAACTTCGTGCAGCTGTGCCTGTCAGCTGAGCCCTCTGAGGCTCGGCGCCTGCTGGCACCCACGGCCCTGGCCTTCCGCTTCGTCGAGGTCTTGCTCATCAACAACAACAACTCCAGCCAGTTCACCTGTGGCGTGCTCTGCCACTGGAGTGAGGAGTGTGGCCGTGCTGCTGGCAGGGCCTGTGGCTTTGCCCAGCCGGGCTGCAGCTGCCCTGGTGAGGCGGGGGCCAGCCCTGCCACTACCACACCTCCAGGTCCCCCTGCTGCCCACACCCTGTCCAATGCCCTGGTGCCCGGAGGCCCAGCCCCATCTGCTGAGGCCGATTTGCACTCAGGGAGCAGCAATGACCTGTTTACAACTGAAATGAGATATGGTGAGTCTAAGCCGGGCCTGGGTGGGTTGCCTGTGTCCAGGGGGCTGATGGTGCCTGCTGGTGCCCATCTCGTCAGGTTCTGGGGCCAGTCATATAGCCCTTCACCCGTGTCCCTTCTCTCTGTGTCCAGCCTTGTCTAGATGTTGGGGTCACCAAAATGGATTAAGGTCACACCTCCCTCTTAAAGAGTTTGCAGTCTGGGTGGATGAATGGGGCACAGATTAGACAGCACACTGTGATAAACCCAGGGAGGGGATCACCTAATCAGGCAGATAGGGAAGGCTTCCTGAAGGAAGTGGAACAGGAGCAGGAATCTGAAGGACAAGTGGAAGTGAGCCAAGCCAAAGGGGTGGTGAGGGCCTTCCAGGCAGAGCGAGCCGAGTGTGCAAAGGCCCCAACTGGGAGTGGCTGTGGGAGGCCCTGGCACTGCATGTTGACAAGTTTGCCTAGAGGCTGGAGTAGGCAGGGAGCAGGACTGTGTTCCTGCCACATGGGTCACTCAGTTTTGGCAGTGGCCCCAGGGTCAGGGCACAAGGAGGCGCAGAAGAATGTGCCTGGGTGAAGGGGCCTGAGCTTCGAGCCTGCCTTGGAGGGCTGGGCTGGCTCAGCTCCCAGCATCCACTGTCCCCCTGCTCTGGGCCCATGTCTTCTGGGACTGAGGCCGCCAGCTGCTAGAGCTTCCTGCTGACTGGGCAAAAGCTCCCTGAGCCCTTGAGTCCTGCCTGCTCCTGCTCCCACCCCAGCTCCCTTCTGCCAGCCCTCCTTCCTGCTGCTTCGAGGCCCCAAGCTCCTCAGCTGCGTGCCTGCTGAACACCGCTGGCCAGGGACTGGCCAGGGGGCCTGGCAGGCAGTGGGGCAGGAGAGAGGCAGATCTGGGATCTGGTTCTCAGTCCTGGTACTAACAGAAGGTTCCCTCCCCTCTGTGGGCTTCAGTTTTCCCATTTGGGGTGACAGGTGCTGGCCGGCTCTCACGAGGATGTCATGCAGGGGTGGAAGTCAGAGGGGCATTTGGACTGATGACTGAGAGTATTACACGGAGGCAGAGGGTCTCGGGTGAGGCATCAGTGATTTGGGGGAGGGGCTCTCAGCCTCTGTGAGACATCTGGCACCATGCCCAGTGGCCTTGCTCTGGCCTCTGTCCTAGGGCAGGTTGGCCTCTCATCAGTTGTCGATGAAGCTGTCCCAGTGACAATGAGGCCACGGGCAGGTTACAGGCCCTGGAGGCTGGCCTGGGATTTAGTGCCTGCAGGAAGAAAGTGAATTTCGCCTCTTTGTCGAATGTCTGAGGAGAGTGTCAGGCATAATTTAGGAGGTTTATGGCTCTTCCGGCCTGGCTGCCACCGCCTGTCACTCTGTGGGGCTTCCATCCTGTTCAGCAGAGGGTGGGTTCTGCTAGCTTTCCCCGTAGTCTATCAGCCCGGCAGTCTGTAGTGGACGGAGCAGGGCTCTGCCCTCCTGGGCAGGCTCCATCTGGGCAGGCT
Source organism: Tonatia bakeri (assembly GCA_004024845.1). Lineage (NCBI taxonomy): Eukaryota > Metazoa > Chordata > Mammalia > Chiroptera > Phyllostomidae > Tonatia > Tonatia bakeri. The sequence goes on along the minus strand of PVIA01002219.1, from coordinate 182,517 downwards.
GCCATGTGAAGCACAGAGCCAGAAGCTGCCAGCTGGGCTTGGTTGAAGCCGGAAACAGGTTGGTTGGTAGCTTGGGTGTCTTTGGGGATCGGAGAGAACTGGTTATGGGAAGGGCACCATTGTCCTTATGGTCATCGCAGACTCAGCAGCAGCCTCTGTGACTGAGGCTGGTTGAAGTGAGACAGTGAATGTCCCTGGGCAGGAGGCCCGGTGTCATTTCTGAGCAGGGAGCCCTGGGGGAGTTGCAGGGGTGATGTTCCCCTGTACCTCCCAGCTATTCCCAGGCCTGGCTTCTGTTCATGCCCCTTATCCTGCTGGGCATGTTTCCAGGCTGCTCCATGGGCATGCCTGCAGGAGGGTCCCGTGGGCAGCTGCAGGGCATGATGGGGCATCAGCCATCATACGTGGGCTCACATAGCATATTGGGGTTCACAGCTGGGCTGGCACAGCCTCTTCCTCTCCCCTGATAAGCAAGAGACTCTTCTTTCCTCTCTACCACCTCCTCCCTTTTGCCCAGTCTCTCTGGGGCAAGACTCAGTTTGTTCCTTGTGGCAGGGATTGTCTGAGGGCCAGTGGCATCATCAGGGCCCAGGGCGCTCTGTGCCGGGTGGCAGCGCTACCTTCGCCAAGCCCTTGGCCTCGTCTCCATGCTTCTCTTCACCCTCTCTCCACTGGGCCAGCTGGACACATGTACAGACTGTGGGAGAACCGGCTGGCACACAGAGCTGCCAGATTGAGAACAAGTCATGGTGGTGAACGGGAAGACCAGGACCTTCCTGGCTCCTTTGCCAGGTACTGAGGCAAGGAGCTGTGCTCACCTCCTCTAGGACACCCCAGGTTGGATCAATGGCAAGGTCAGGTGGGCGGGGCTGGTGGGTGGGGGGAGAGCGAGCACTGAGGCTGGGAACTGGTGGGTAGTGGCCAGCAGAGTGGCTGGGCTCGCCTCAGAGCTGAACGCGTTTGACAAGAGTGTACAGGCGCCTGTTAATTTCACGCAAACTGCCTTTGATAGATCTCTTGTTATTTTTGGTGAGTTGAGCCATAAATTTGTGCCATCTTGCTGCCGCAATCTGTTAAGTGGGGAAAAGGAAGAAAGGGAAGACGGCAGGCAGGAAGGAGCCCAGTGGAGGACAGGTATGGAGGCCGGGGCAGGAAGGCGGGTTCTAGAGGTAGTACCTGCTGCAAAGCCCAGCTCCTGGGGGTTGCCACCGACCTGCAGTTCCTGCCCACTGATCCTCCCGTCCTGAGGGCACATCAGCCAATGGGGATGGCTGCGCAAAGTGACACCTGGGACTCTCATAGTCCCTCTCCCTCCTCTGCCACGCTCCTTGCTGCCTCCCAGGGGACCTGTCCCACCCTCGGCTGGTTGCTGCCAGCCCATCTTACCTATCATCTGGGTTCCATTCCTGAGTCATGGCCATCAGGTGAGCCTGGGGTCCCCTGAGTTTTGGGCCTGGGAGGCAAGAGCTGGTTCAAATCCCCGTTCTGTCATTGCTGCTGTGTGAGTTGGACAAGATGCTGCCCATTGGGACCTCAGGGCCCCCGCTTCTCTGGGCGTTACTTCCCTGATACAGCCTGAGGTAACTCCTCATTGCAGCCCAGACTCCTCAGCCTGGCATTCTAGCCCCACCTGCTTTCCAGCCCTCCGTCTAATTCTCCCCTACCGTTTTTCAGCCAGGGCTCCTCACTGGCCCCTGAACTCCTTGCTTTCTAGCCTCCCTGCCTTTTCTTGGGCTGTTTCCCTCACCTGGAATGCCCTTTGTTCATGGTTATCCAGAATTTCTGCATCCTTCTAAGCACAGCTCAAGCCCTGTGTCCTCTAGAAAGCTGCCTCTCACCTGTCCAGCCCGGTCCTAGATTGCCCTTTCTCCTCCTAGCACGCAGGCCCTGCCTTTGGCCAGCCTGGTCTGGTGGCAGGAAGTGGGGCTTTACCTGCCTGTGTAGGTCGGGCTCAGACACCAGGGCGGTGGGGCCTCCCTCTGGGTGGGGTGGAGGAAGACCTGGCGTGCACAGCGTGTTTCCCGGAAGATCCTTCCAGCCCAAAGCTGTCTGCTAGAGCTCCGTGCTCTCTCACAGGACAGAGAGTGGGGCACAGGCTCCCCTAGACATCTCAGCAGGCGCTTCGCCCAGCCCATCCATCACACACACCTTCGTGTCTCTATCGGAGTGGAGTTTGTGCTAGGCCTCGGGCCACCTCCGAGTGAGTGGGATCCGAGGTGGACCAGGCGCCCCCTCTGCCCTCTGGTGGGGGAGAGTGGCCACTGGTGTACAGTGGTCAAGGCCACGGGCTGAAGTCGCCCAGCCCCAGCTTCAGGGCCCGACCCCATCACTGATGAGCTGTGTGACCGTGGGTAAGCCTCTTTGCTCCCATTTCCTTACTCGAAAAATGGGGATGGGAGAGCTATTCACAGAATAATAGTGAAGATTAAGCAAGAGAAAGTGAGTAAGTGCTCAGCACAGTGCCTGGCACGTGGTTAATCCGTAATAAACAGCTGCCTGCCGTCACAGTTTAGTGTAACAGGTGTGATGCAGTACAGGCGTCGCTGCCCAGGGAGGAGGGCGAGTCGGGGATCAGACCACAGAGGGGAGAAGGCAGCCTAAGGAAGGTGAATCTGAGTTGGGTTTTGAGGAGTGAACAGGAACTCGCTAGCCTCTGAAATTTTCCTCAAATTGACTTGCTTTTTAAATTCGTTTTACTGAAAAGAAATTTCACATCATAAATGGAACACCTGTAACACTTATTTGAAATGGAAGATAACCAAGGACACGACCACAGTGAAAACAAAGCGTCATTAGCAAATTCTAGTGCTGTGCTCACCCCTGTTCTCCGTTCGTTAGAAAGAGAAGCCGGCATGTGCCCAGGGAGGTGTTAACGTCGGGGAGGCTCAGGGACTTCATCTTTCATGCATTTGGAAGGATGAAAAGTAAGGTGCCGTATAATTCATCATCCAAACTGGGACTTTTATGAGGTTATAAAGGGAGTAGGGGGTACTGTTAATTACACCAGGGTGACAGTGCAGCCCGGACTATCCCAGGCAGATTGGCAAGTCGTCACCCTAATTAAAAGAGACTTGGAAAGGGAATAAGTTTCCCCGTTCATGATCCGCGGTTGTTTAATGGTGCCTTTGTGAGCCACCCCCAGTCATCTCCTCTTGCATGCTTCCGGAAACCCCATAGGAGAAAGGGCTTCCGAGGTGGAGGGAACAGCCTGTGCAAGGGTGGAGAGGAGTGAATGAGCCAGGTACAGGGAGGTACACAGAATGGCACTACTGGATGGCGGTACCCCCCAGGGTGGGAGTTGGGGTCAGGGCTCTGACTGGCATTCAGAAACACTGGGACCTTACCCAGATGGCCGTGGGCTTTAAGTAGAGCAGCAAGAAGATGGAGTTGTGAGGGAGATCGGGGAGACAGGGTGAGTCAGACATGGTCCCTGCTCTCGAGGAGCTCCTGGCTTTGTGGGGGTGGCGACAGGGACCCAGCCAGCTTCGGTGGGAGGCTGGGCAGACAGGCCAGCAGCTTGGGGAGGAAGTCACGGAGGGGCATGGGCATCCTGGCTGGGTTTCGGGTCTCGCAGGGACACCCCATTGTACTGAACTGCAGAGATGGAGCCTGGAAGTTCCAAAAGCCACCTCCCTCTGTCCCTGCACCCCTGGGACTCTGGTGCACTGTGGGGAACAAGAGGCACTGCTGGGGCTGGGGAGCCACGTGCCAAGGGGATCAGTTGGTGCCCAGGGCTCTGGGGCCAGCCTCAGGGAGGAAGCAGAGAGCCTGGGGACTGTTTTGTAAATCGCACGGCTTGCTCTGTGAGAGTGATGATTATCACGATTATTTTTAACAAGTTCCCCACAAAAGGGGCCGAAGGGGTTGGACTGTGGAGTTTGGGGGGGCGGGGTCTGCAGTCCTGCTCAAATGGCAGAGCCTGTGCCCCCTCTGCCTGCCAGTGCCAGGGGTGAGACAAGAACGGCCCCTGTGTGGTTGGGTGGAGGAGGTCTCAGGGATATCTGGCCCGTGTTTGCTGAACGCCTCTCTTGTGTGCCTGGCTGCCCTGAGCTAGGCCCTCACTGCAAGAGGGGAGAGGCAGATTGAGACCCTCCCTTGGGCCCATGAGAGCTGCAGCAGGAGGCAGCCTGGGGTCTAAGCCAGAGGAGAAGGGACCAGCATACCTAAACCCCTGTGCGGTCAGCCTAGGAAGGCTTCCTGGAAGGGGTAGCATTTGACATGTAGAAAATGTTGGCATATGGATGTGGAAGAAGGGAATTCCAAGGGGGAGGAAACACCATTAGCAGATGCAGGTATGGGGGGGTGGGAAACATTTGTATATTCAAGGGGAAACAAGAGGGGGTGGCAGCTCCTTGGCATCGGGAGGCTCTCATGCTCTAGGCGGTCCACTTCTCTTGTTTCTGTTAATTCTCACAATGAACCTGTGGGGGGAAGCGTCATCTTTACTTTCACTTGAAGATTTTTAAGTTCAGAGAGGTGAGACAGCTTGCCCAAGGGCACACAACAAGACCGTGGCAGAGTTGGGAATTGGGCCCCCGAATCTGTGTTCTTCCCACTCTTCCCATGGCCCCTAGTGTGCTTGGCTGCCTGGTGGGGAGGGGAGGACAGGACTGGGAGGCCAGTGGGGGCCGGAGCATGCCAGGCTCAGAGGTCGACTCGGTGGCTGTGGCCGTGGGGAGCCACTGAAGGTTCTTCTGCAGGGAGTGTGTCTGGGGTCAGACTCCTAGACAGTCACTTCAGAGACCTCAGAGGACAAGCAGGCTCACTTCAGGGGTGGGGGTAGGCGTGCAAAGGAACAATGGGAAAGTGGTGTGAAAACAGGGTAATAGAGGCACGTCTGAGGGACCTTGGTGGGGCAAGGGAGTGGCTCGGGGGCCCATGGGAATTAGGAACGGCGTCTCTGAGGAGGTCCAAGTTGAGCTGTGCTTTGTCAGAGCCAGTGCAGGTCGGTGGAGTGAGCACGGCCTCCAGAGCCAGACAGCCTGGGTTCGAATCCCCATCAGCCTCTCTCCAGCATGTGGGAGCCTCGTTCCTTACTAGCAAGTGGGCAACGTGTCCTAATGAGGATGAAGTGATGTGACATAGGATGCGTGGTGACTGGCACGGAGCAGTTGTGCAGCAGATGTCACCTTGTTCGAAACAAAACAGAACCGTTCAGGGGCCGCCCCAGAAAGCCTGTCCCGGGCAGCAGGTCTCTGTGCTCATGTCAGGCAGCCAAGAGGGAAAACGATAGATCGCAGGCCCGCGAGCTTCAGAGGCCCTGGCCCAGCAAGGCCTTGAGCTCACTGGGTGGGACACTCAGGAGTTCCGGGGATACTCACACCCCTTCCTGGACCCCTCCTTATCCTCTTGGCTCAGCTTCTTCCCAGGCACCCCCTGTTCTGCACCCTGGGCGACTGGGACCTGCACATGGCAGACACTGAATAAACGTTTGTTTATTCTGACACTTCTGACCTTCTCTGTCCCCTTCCCCCTTCAGGGAGAGCTGGCTTGCACGTGTGGGGAAATAAATTGCTGGCCACCCCTCTGAGGGAGGGCGGCAGGGGTGGAGGGGAGCACAGTCAGTGCGGCCCCAGCTGTGTGGCCTTGGACTTGTTCCTTCCCCTGTCTGGCCCAGCCCAGGAGGCTAGAAAGGGACTCCAGCTGCACCTAGGACATGTTCCAATTTCCAGTTAGGGTGGATTCTAGCAACCCCCACCATCACCTCTGGTTATGTCGTGGGGCTGGCCTGCGGTGGCAGCTGGGGAGTGGTAAATAGAGGGCTGGAGACCTCAGGAAGCAGCGTGAGTTCATGACAAGCAGGTCAGCCTGGCCGGTCACATGTTCCTGCTCGGCGGTTTTCCTGGATGCCAGGCTGGTGGGGGGCTTGTTACGGACACGATGATGGTCAAGACACCAAAACAAGAGCCAGATGAGGGGATTCTTGGCTAGATTTGCAGCAGGTCAAAGGCATCTCCAGAATGTCTATTCATAAATGGGTGGAGGGCTGCTGGGCAGAGCTGATACTGAAAATTATAAATGACTGTTTCCAGTGATCTGCTCCCCTCCATGAGGTGGGGTGGGGAGAGGAAACTGGGAGGAGTCTGTTTGCTGATACTTCCCTGGGCCGATTCTGTGTGTATGTTCACGACAGTCAGGGAGGCGGCTCACAGGCAGCCTTTCTCCGAAGGCTCATGGGTGGGGGGAGTTCAGACCATCAGAAGGTGGAATCTGTGTTGAGAGAGCACAGAGGAGAGGGGGCAGCCAGTTCTGCCTGGGGAGTGGGGATAAGGAAGACTTCTCAGAGGAGAGGTCATTTGCAGTGGGTTTTGAGGGTTGAATAGGAGTTTTTCAGGCAAAGAGGGTGGGGAACAAGCAGGTGGAAGTTTGAGAGGAGATGGTGATCCTATTTTGGACCTGCTGAGTTTGAGGGCCCCCCATCAGGAGACCTGTTCAGGAGAACGGAGAGTAGACAGGAGTTTGGGTGGGGGGCTCTGGGGATAATGACTCGGAACAGCTGTGCAGAGGGGTTCATTAAACCTGGAGAAGGATGTGGGGTGTGCAGTGAAAACAGTATGAAGTGTGAGTGCCCAAAGCAGCAGGAAGATAGACCAGTAGGGAGACTGGGATGGAGGAGCCAAAGAGGCAGGAAGTCAGGAAAGGGAGTGTTTCAAGGTGGGGAGAGGCACCAGGTTCCAACGCGCCGAGGGCTCAAGTGGGATGGGGCTGACACAGTGTCCGCAGGGCAGAGCAGCCAGGAGGGCAGTGAGGACTTTGTCAAGAATGGTTTCTGTGCAAAGATGTGGTCAGAAGCTAGACTGCAGTGGATTACCAGGCGAGGTGACATTTGAGCAAGGACGTGAGTGGCAGGTGAGAAACTGGAGTGCCAGCTGTGAACCACTCATGGATGGCAAAGGGAAGCCGGAGGGCAGTAGCAGGAGGGAGAAGGAGGGTCACAGAAGGGTTCCCCCTGGACTGGAGGAGGCCCAGACTCGTTCATGGGCTTCAACGAGGAGAAAATGCTGATGGGATGGCGATGGGAGAGCGGGTAATGGATGGAGCCCCCTGAGAAGGCAGGAGGGATGGGGTGTAGGCCCAGGCTGAGGGGCTAGCCTTTGTGAGGAGATCTGTTGGAGGGGTGGGATAAGACTGGGGGAGGCTCCTGTGTCGTAGCTTTTGCTTTTACTGTAACAGAGCTGGTTGCTGAGGGGGTGGGTGGAGATGGGCCGGAGGAGAGAGGTCAAGGTCTGGTGCAGCTGGCAAGCTGGAGCCTGAGGGAGCTGAGAGGGGCTGCTGAGCTGCCTGGACGCCCAGCGGATGTGCAGCCCTGAATCTGTCGTGGTGCCAGTTGGCACAGCTGTGGGTTTCTTTGGCAGCCTGGGGGTGGTCGTGGAGAAGGCAGCTTGTCACGGGCTCTGGGGCAGGCATGGTGGAAGGGCTGGGTGAGAAGATTTGGGAGCTGGCAGTCACGGCACCAGCACCTTCTCAGTGGTCCTGACGGAGACAGGACCCAGAGTGAGGCCAGGAGGCACTGCGGAGCTGTTCAAAGGGAGGAGGCCTGGGGGCTGAAGGGTGGCCCATGAGGGTGCAGAAGGGGTGGAGGTTGGGAGGGGAGGGGAGATGACCAGAATGAGCCAGACAGTTCCTGCTCCTGAACATCTGCCACAGGCCAAGCAGCGTGCTAAGGGCTTCGCGGCCCATTGTCAGGGAGTGTTCGAGTATTGTTTCAGAGGTAAACATAGTATCAGAGAGGCAGCGACATTCGCCCAAGGTCACACAGCTGGTCAGTGTCCATGCCCCAGCTGGGACCCAGGGTTGCCTGACTCCAGAGGTGTCCCAGAGGCCCAGGTTTCAGAGGTGGTGGAGAAGTGCTGGGGATGATGTAGAGCAGGCCTGAAGACTGGTGGCTGAAGTGGCAGGAGGGGCCCCAGCAGGGAGACCAGAGCTGGGCTGAGTGGCAGCTGGAGGCCCCTGGATAGCAGGTTCCCTCAGAGCTTTTTCCCTGATTCAAAGCCTGGGCCGCGCAGCAGGGGCCGGGGAGAGTGCAGCCCTCTTGGGTTCTTTCAAACACAGAGTGCCTGTTGTGTGCCAATGTGGCTTTTAGAAATAGGAGAGGGCCTGGGCGTTGGGGAGAGGGGTACCTTCCAGTCTGGGAACAGCATGGGTTGAGCCCGGTCCCCAAATGCTGTTCCAGTCCCACTTGCCCAGCAGCATCTACATGGGCTGGGTCTCTCCTTTCTGCATTCTTGTCTGCCCCCATTCCTACTACCCAGCCTGTGGGGGTCGGGCCTGGATAAGCTCATACCTGAGCAGGAGGGCCTGGCTTTGGAGAATGGGAGCTCCCAGCCCCTCCTCCAGCATTGGTGGCGCTTCCAAGGCCTGGACCAGACATATAAATCAGGGCAGCCCAGAGCCCAGTGAGGCTGGGCCTGAGGCAGCATCAGCCTCCTGGAGGACTGCCACTCTCCTGGGCAAAGGGGCAGTGGGAAGAAGGGTCTGCTGGGTGTAGACCCTCTAAACCCTTGGGTCTCAGAGGAACAGCCTTCTGACCTGTGCCTCCAGGTCAAAGTCTGGTGCTGCTTGGGGAGCCAATTCTAGGCCCAAGACCCTGCCCCTGGCTTGGCAGGAATCGTGTCCTAGAGGCAGGTTGGGCGGGGTGGGGTGGGGGACATCACAGCTACCCAGCTTGGGTGTTTGTCAGCCCTAGAAATCAGCCCTCTAAAGGGAAAGAACTCGGGCTTCAGGCTCGCCAAGCTATGTGGTCTCAGCCAAGTCACTTTCCTGCTCTAGTCCCCTCCACATAGAGGTGGGGTTCCTACTTCTCAGGGGAGGATTAAAGGAGATAGTGTGGACAGCACTTGGCACAGAAGTCTGCCAGAGCTCGTGAATGTCCGCTGGTGTGCCTGAGGCAAGAGGAGGAGAAGATAGCTTCGAGGCTGTGGGCAAGTCCTGCGTGGCCTTCTGTGCCTCAGTTTCCTTCTCTGTGAGATGGTGGTGGGGCAGGGGGCAGGACTCGATGCGCTCTCGGCATCATCTGCAGTTGTTGCTAGACCTTCAGGCTGAGGTCCCGCAGGGCTGCCTCCTCTGCACCACTCGGGCAGGACAGAGCTGGCCTTGGCTGAGTGCCTGCCGCCACCTCCGTGTTCCAGGTGAGGAGCCGGAAGAGGAACCAAAGGTGAAAACCCAGTGGCCAAGGTCCGCAGATGAGCCTGGGGTATACCTGGCACAGACAGGTAACTCGGGCCCGCCTCCCTCCTTCCGTGGCGGGAGCCCGACTGTGTGGCATCTGGTGGCATGTGTGCTTGGCGTGTGCCCGTCTGTGTCTGCGTCTTGGAGCTCAGTCGCATCGCTCTGCTCTGTGAGGCCTGTGAGCAGGGCTGGGTTGCCTCCTGAAGGGCCTGTCACTTGGGGTCAGGGTAGGAGGATCCCCATGAAACCCAGTGCTTGCAAGGTGCCCCCTGCCGCCGACACTGTCCCTCTCTTGTAGGTGACCCGGCGGCTGAGGAGTGGTCCCCGTGGAGCGTGTGTTCCCTGACGTGTGGGCAGGGTCTGCAGGTGCGGACCCGCTCCTGCGTGTCCTCCCCCTATGGGACCCTGTGCAGCGGGCCCCTGCGGGAGACCCGGCCCTGCAACAATTCAGCCACTTGCCCAGGTATGCCCATCCTCCTGACTGGTCTGCTTGCCAGGTTACGTCCTGCCTGGGACTTGGGCAAGTTAATCTGCCAGAGATGGTTGCCTTCTGTCATTCAGCAAACTTGACTGCCCCCCGGTATGACTGTGCCCAGCCCCACCCAGGGCCCTGGGACACAGATGTCTTGGGCCTGGTGGTCAGGCTCTTCTTTTTACCCTTCTTGCCCTCCATGCTCCCTGTGCTCTGGCTACACCAGCACCCCTTGCATTTTCCCACCCCCTGCATTTCCTCATTGTAGTCCTAGCCCCCAACTCCCTACACTTGGGCTATCAAAATTCAGCCTGACCTTCAAGATCTAAGACAAACGATGCTTTTAAAAAATGAAACCTTCCCTGACCAATCCCCGGCCTCCTTTGACTGCCCATCCCATCCCCAGGAAGTCTCCGGTGGACCCTGAGGCCTTCCTCAGTGCGGCATGGAGTTGAGAATGTGCATGTGCTTGCCTGGTACCGGGGTCTGAGGGAAGCAGCTTCTGCCAGCCTTGCTCCTCATGCCCTGAGGGAGTGCAGTGGTGCCTGGGGCTGGCTAGCTCCTGGCTGTGGAATTAAAGTAGGGCTACCTGGGAAGGGGTCTTGGCAGCTGGGGGTGTGGCAGGAGCTTGCTCAGGGCCAGGGCAAAGCTGTGTTCTGGAGTGTGAGCTCTGTGTCAATGTCCATGTAGAGGTTCTTGTCTACTGTGTGTCCGTGCACTTGGGGGCAGAGGGGCACCTCTCTTGCTCCAGGCCTGCTGTGTTGGCTTCTTGCTCTGGGTCTGGGGGTGGGGAGGGGTGGGGAGGGAAAAAGTAGGGTAGGGTGGGGGTAGATCTTGAGTTCTTTCCTGGGCTTTTCTGTGCTCCCAGGCGAGGAGAGCCTGTGACTCCCCTTCTGGGTTGACTCTAGTCTCCCTGTCCGGATGTCCTGTGTGAGTTTGTACTGTAAACCCACGTTATCCACGTGCCCCCAAAGGGTGGAGTCCTGGGGCCCAGGACTGAGCCAATGAGGAGTGGTCGCAGAACTGCCGGAGCTCCTGATTGGCGGGTGGATGGGCAGTGGGCGGGGCCAAGGTGCGGCCCAGCCACAGGCCACGTGCTTCCTTGCAGTGCACGGCGTGTGGGAGGAGTGGGGCTCCTGGAGCCTGTGCTCCCGCAGCTGCGGGCGGGGGTCTCGGAGCCGGATGCGGACCTGCGTGCCCCCCCAGCACGGCGGCAAGGCCTGCGAGGGTCCCGAGCTGCAGACTAAGCTCTGCAGTATGGCTGCCTGCCCGGGTCAGTAGTGCCCGTGGGCTTCCAGGCGGGCGCTGCCCAGCCGGGTGGGGGTCGGGAGACTTAGAGGAGACCATCAGGTCCAGTGCCCTGTCCCTGGGGGCCCCTAAACTTTGACCAAGCATGGGGAGACTGTCAGTGTGGGAGGTAACCTGGCCCATCGGAGTTGGAATTGCCACATTGTGACCCCATCCAGTGGGGGCTGCTCGCAGGTGCCCCTTTCCCTAAGCCCTGGGCTACCCTTTCTGTTCATAGCACTTCGGTGCTCATGGCCAGCTGGGTTGTGAGGGCGCACAAAGCTGGGCATAAGTGTAGACAAGGATTAATCAGAAGGTGACCCATTTCCCTAGCCAAAAGAATGTGTGCCTCCATGCTGAGTAGAGAGGTGCCCTGTGTTTCTGGAGCTGGTGACAAGCAGGCAGGACCCAGCCCAGGCACCACCTGCTCACTCCAGCACCTCCCCCCCCACCCCGCCAATCAATCCCTCTCCAGTGGGCCTAGCCTGGCTCAAGTCTCAATGCTTAGCAGGCCTGCCAGTTCCCACACCCCTTGCTCAACAGCCACCCCTGCTTGTGTCTCCCCATGCAGTGGAAGGCCAGTGGCTAGAGTGGGGTCCCTGGGGCCCGTGCTCCACCTCCTGTGCCAATGGGACCCAGCAGCGCAGCCGGAAGTGCAGCGTGGCGGGTCCAGCCTGGGCCACGTGTGTGGGTGCCCTCACTGACACCCGAGAGTGCAGCAACCTTGAGTGCCCGGGTGAGTGCTTGCAAGGGCAGCAGGTGACCATCCTGGCCCTGGGGGCACCTGGGGTCACTCATGCCCTCCCTCTCCTGTAGCCCCAGATGGCAAGTGGGGACCGTGGAACTCATGGAGCCTGTGCTCCAAGACATGCGACACAGGCTGGCAGCGTCGCTTCCGCATGTGCCAGGCCACGGGCGCACAGGGCTACCCCTGTGAGGGCACCGGGGAGGAGGTGAAGCCCTGCAGTGAGAAGAGGTGTCCAGGTATTGTCCAGAGGCCCCTGGGGGCTGGGGGACAAGCACGCGGGCCTGGCTGAGCCCCTTCGTTGTACCCACAGCTTTCCATGAGATGTGCAGGGATGAGTACGTGATGCTAATGACGTGGAAGAAGGCGGCGGCTGGCGAGATCATCTATAACAAGTGTCCTCCCAACGCCTCCGGTGAGGGGCAGACTCTCTCCCAAGGCCCCCACCCCTGTCACTTTCACTGTTCCCTTCTTGGTTTCCAGCCTCTTCGATCCTCCAGCCCGAGGTATGGAGTGAAGTGGGTGAGAGCTCAGTGCCCACACCCAACCCCCTGTCCTGTCCCCTGCAGGGTCTGCCAGCCGCCGCTGTCTCCTCAGTGCCCAGGGCGTGGCGTACTGGGGTCTGCCCAGCTTTGCCCGCTGCATCTCCCACGAGTACCGCTACCTGTATCTGTCAGTGAGTGTGCCCTGAGGGGCTGGGGCAACACAAGGTCCGCCCCAGGCGCGGGTAGGGGGAAAAGGGAGCTTGATTCTCGCTCATGCCCACATGCCTTGGTGTACACCTGTGTGCCCACTCCTGCCTGGCGGTGCCTCTCCCTGTCTGGCAAACTCCTAATCACACCGCACGGCCTAACTTTTAAGGGCATCTCCTTATCCGTAGTGCCTACCTCTGTATTTCTACGGATATTTAGAGCTTTTCGGTCATTAAGTATAATGAGTGCTCTTCAAAATGTCTGTGTCCCGCCTGTCAGACTGGGCACTCCCCCATGCCCAGAGACAAAGTTGAATTAATTTTTGTGTCCCCCACGCCCAGCTTAGAATGTCACGAGCGAATGTGGCCTGTGTGTACTTGTTTGTCTGACTGTAATTGGCATTAGTTGTGTGTTTGCCTTTGGAGCTTGTGTTTGAGGGAGGGAGGGAGGGGGAGAGAGAGAGAGAGAGAGAGAGAGAGAATATGAAAATGAATGAGTTACACTCCAGAGTGTGCATGGCCCTTGCAGGACAGGCGAGTACCCTGTCCCTGCACCGTGCTTACCATCTTTATACGTGCATCTGAGCACCTTCCTTCTCCAGCTATTTCTGTTTCAGGCTTTTAAAAATATATTTAGAGTTTCTCTCTATGGGTCTCTTTCTTGACCTCTGTCTCCCCATGAGTCCCTTTGAGCATCTCTGCCTCTCCCCCTCTTTCTCCCGACGCCAGCAGTGGGCGGACTGGAGTGGGATGGGCCAGGGGCTGGTGCCAGCTCCTGACACTCTGATGACAGCAGCCCCCTTGTCGACGGCAGCTTCGGGAGCACCTGGCCAAGGGGCAGCGCATGCTGGCGGGCGAGGGCATGTCACAAGTGGTGCGCAGCCTGCAGGAGCTGCTGGCCCGGCGCACCTACTACAGTGGAGACCTGCTCTTCTCTGTGGACATTCTGAGGAACGTCACTGACACCTTCAAGAGGGCCACCTATGTGCCCTCAGCTGATGACGTGCAGGTACTTCCCTGCCCTGCTGAGGGGAGGGAGGGCTGAGGGTGCAGAAGCTCCAGACTGAATGGAGAGTGGGGGGTGGTCCGTATGGCAGAGTCTGCGCGGGGTGGCAAGTGTGGCTGAGTTGGGGAAGCTCTCGTCCCTGGGGCTGAGACTTCCTGATAGTCAGCACTCTCTCCCCAGCGCTTCTTCCAGGTGGTGAGCTTCATGGTGGACGCAGAAAACAAGGACAAGTGGGATGATGCTCAGCAGGTGAGGGGCTAGGCTTCTAGGTTTCCTTCCCTACGACCCGCCTCCATATTGGACTCCTAAACACATCCTCTGTCCCCAGGTGTCCCCTGGCTCTGTGCACCTGCTCCGGGTCGTGGAGGACTTCATTCACCTGGTGGGCGATGCTCTCAAGGCCTTCCAGAGCTCTTTGATCGTCACAGACAACTTGGGTACAGGAGGCTGACAGGGAGGGGGAGCTGGATGCGGAGCCCAGGCCCTCCCTGGGGAGGGATGGTTTCCGAGGCTGTTCCTACTTCTCTCCCTCTCTCTTGGGGCCCTGTCTTTTCCTGTTTAACTCCTTATTTGTACCTTTCTCTCCGTGTTCCTCCCCCTCTCCCACTGTGTGTCATGTTTCTCTGTATACGCCTCTGGACTGGCACCAACCTCGGTGTGTCTGCCTTCCTGGTGTCTGTTCCCCCACATTTCTCTCTTCCCTTGTGTATGTTCTCTGTGTGTCTGTCTGTCTGTCTCTGCTGTGGCCTGCCACCCCCGGTCGCCCTGCAGTGATCAGTATTCAGCGAGAGCCGGTCTCCGCCGTGTCCAGTGACATCACGTTCCCCATGCGGGGCCGCCGGGGCATGAAGGACTGGGTGCGGCACTCGGAGGACCGCCTCTTCTTGCCCAAGGAGGTGCTCAGCCTCTCCGCCCCAGGGAAGGTGGCTGTCTCTGAGGCGTCAGGCAGTCCTGGCAGGGGGAAGGGCCCAGGAACGGTGTCCCCCGGCCCAGGCTACTCCCATCAGCGCCTCCTCCCGGCAGACCCTGAGGATTCTTCCTCCTACTTTGTGATTGGTGCTGTGCTCTACCGCACCCTGGGCCTGATCCTGCCACCCCCCAGGTGAGTGCCTGGGAGGGGCGGATGGGCTTCAGAGGGTCCAGGGAGCTCCAGGTGAAAGGAGGAGGACTGAGCCTGTGCAGGCCACCAAGAGATCCAGCTGCATCCTCCTGCAGCCTCGGGGACCCCTCACCTGGCTCTGGGTACAGGCGCATCTCAAAGATGTCCATGAGGCTTTGCCAAGGTCCAGGGAGCATTGGACTGAGTTCTAGATCTCACCTGAAGTTCTGGGCACCACTGAGCTCCAGGCATCTTCCTGGACTTGACCCCTGGTAGCCCCCTAACCCCATCTGGAGCACCTTCAGGGTTCCTGACTGGTCTGGGCACCTGCTGGCAGGAGCTGACGTCAGAACCTGTCCACAGGCCCCCACTGGCTGTCACATCCCGGGTGATGACAGTGACTGTGCGGCCCCCTACCCAGCCACCTGCTGAGCCCCTCATCACAGTGGAGCTCTCCTACATCATTAATGTGAGTGGGGGCCCAGGCAGGGATCTTGGGGATATCTGAACATGGATGGCCACAGGCCTGTCTGATGGAGAGGCAGTGTGCCCGATGGCAGGCCGACCCTCTGACCTGTGTGGGTCCTGTGTGGTGGGTTGGAAGGTGGGGTCCCCAGCCCACACTGCGCTCATGTCTTCTGCTCCCCAGGGCACCACAGATCCCCACTGTGCCAGCTGGGACTACTCCAGAGCGTGAGTGGGGTGGGGGCTCTGTGTGGGGAACAGTGTAGCCCTAGGACCTCTCTCCTTGGGGGGATCTCCTGTCTGGAAGGCCAGGACAAAGGGCAAATCCGGGGGGTCCCAACTGCCTGCCTCTTGGCTGTGGCCTTGCCCTGGATTCACCTGTTCTTGGGCAGTGGCCAGCACTGAGGGTGGGGCCGTGGAGCTGGGCTGGGTCTCACTCCTCCTCTTCCCCCACCCAAGGGATGCCAGCTCAGGCGACTGGGACACTGAGAGCTGCCAGACCCTGGAGACCCAGGCAGCCCACACCCGCTGCCAGTGCCAGCGCCCGTCCACCTTTGCCGTGCTGGCCCAGCCGCCCAAGGACCTGGTGAGTGGGAAGGTGCCCGGGCTGGGCTGGAAGGAGGTGCCTGGGCTGCCAGCGGCCATCTCTGCCAGTGGCAGCAGGAAGCTGGTGATCCCACGTGTGTGTCTGCACAGGAGCACTTCTGGGATTGCATGTGGAAGTCTGTCCCCTTGAGACATGCCTGGGGGGTGGTGTGGCAGGGGGCATTTGTGTGTGTACACACATGTGCCTGTCTGGTACATGTGCAAGAGTGTGGGTGATGAACATAAACATGCCTCCACGTGGTCAGCTCTGTGCACCTGTGCGGACAGTGCTGAGCCCCCTTCTGTGTGTGGCTGTGACAGAGGTGCAGGTGCCAGTCTTTTTTTTTTTTTTAATTTTTTAAATCTTTTTTTAAAGATTTTATTTATTTATTTTTAAAGAGGGAAGAGAGGGAGAAAGAGAGAGAGAGAGAGAAACATCAGTGTGCGGTTACTGGCGGCCGTGGCCTGCAGCCCAGGCATGTGCCCTGACTGGGAATCAAACCTGCGATGCTTTGGTTCGCTGCCCACGCTCAATCCGCTGAGCTATGCCAGCCAGGGCAGGTGCCAGTCTTTACTAAACAGGAAGTGGGGAGAACAAGGGCACTCCTTCACTTGCCCTCCTCCAGCGACCTGTCTGAACGTCTGCTCATCTCCCCCAGACTCTGGAGCTGGCGGGCTCTCCCTCGGTGCCCCTTGTGATTGGCTGTGCTGTTTCCTGCATGGCGCTGCTCACCCTGCTGGCCATCTATGCTGCCTTCTGGAGGTAGGTGGGATGCTGGGAAGGCTGGGTGGGAGCTGACCAGTCATCCCCGGCTGGGCCTGGGCAGCCAGCTGCCCTGTCTCTGCCCGCTGTGCCCTCTCAGGTTTATAAAATCTGAACGCTCCATCATCTTGCTCAATTTCTGCCTGTCCATCCTGGCGTCTAACATCCTGATCCTCGTGGGCCAGTCTCGGGTGCTGAGCAAGGCAGGTGCAGGCTCCCGGGGTGCCAGGGAGTGAGAGTGGGGTGGCAGGGTGAAGGTAGAGGGTGCTCGCAGGTGGCGGTGCCTGTGTGTGTGTGTTCGTACCTAAGTGACGGGTGTTTGCACATGTTCCTGCCGTGTGTTGGGCAAGGGTGTGGGTAATTGTGTGTGAATATACGTGAAGGCGTCAGCGAGGAGGGGTGTATGTGCTCGAGCGGTAAGTGTCTGTGTACATCTGTGAGAGTCCACGTGAGCTGAGTGCCTGCGTGCACGTGTGAGGGCAGGCGGCGTGTGTAGAGCCGGGGCCTTCTCATGTCTGTGGACGTGTAGGCACCTCAGTGAGGCCTCTCTCGCCATCTGCCTGTGGATGACCTGTGCTGGCTGTTCCTTATAGCCCCCTCAGCCTTTTCTGCACAGTGCCAGCACTGTGAGTGCCAGGTGTGGGGCCCACCCGGCTATGACACGGCAGGTGCCCCTGTCTATCCCCCCCGCCCCCTGCCATCCTCGTCTGTGTGTGGGCAGCCTGCCCGCCTGCCTCTCAGATGCTGAATGCTGTGTGCATGTCACCCGGCCTCTGTCGTGCTATGTGTGGGTGCAGGAAGATGGGGGTGCCTGGAGGGCTCTGTAGGGGCTGGAGCTTGGGTGGGTAGCCGTGGTAGCACCCAGCAGCGGGTGTGGGAAGCCTGGCGCCTCCCACCCTGGCGGCTGCTGAGGGCCACTCCCTCCTTCTCTCCTTGCAGGGTGTATGCACCATGACAGCCGCCTTCCTGCACTTCTTTTTCCTTTCCTCCTTTTGCTGGGTGCTCACCGAGGCTTGGCAGTCCTACCTGGCTGTCATTGGACGGATGCGTACCCGCCTCGTTCGCAAGCGCTTCCTCTGCCTGGGCTGGGGTGAGCAGGGCCCGTGCCGGACTCTGCCGAAGGGCTTTGGGGGCAGGGGCAGCAAGACAGGTTCAGGTTCGGCCCTGGCCCCCCTTCGTGGGCACCGGGGTCACCTGGGCTGGGGTATGGGAGGATGAGAGGACTGCCTGCACTAGCCATCTCATTCTGGCTCCCCCACTCCCCCAGGTCTGCCTGCCCTGGTGGTGGCCGTGTCTGTTGGCTTTACCCGCACCAAAGGATACGGCACATCCAGCTAGTACGTGGCCTCCCGTGGGGTTACCGAACCTGGCAGGGCCCCAGCCTGGGCCTCAGGCCTTTACGGGCTGTGCCTCTGGCCCATGCCTGCTGTGGGGCTCTGGGCAGATTCTTCCCCTTCTCAGAGCCTCAGTTTCCCTGGCTGTTCTGGGATTGGATAATCTCTAAGAACCATTTATCTGAGGGGTCAGCCTTTTCTGATCCCCATGGGGCTGGGCCTGAGGGCCTGCACTTCTGTTAGAGGGGAAACTAAGGCTCCCGAGAGCCAATGGCTCCCTCTGATCCTGCTGGGGGCTCGGCCTCATTGCTGGTGTGGGCCTGGCATCCCAGGGGGCTCTGAGGGATGGTATTCGAGGGTGGGGCGGAGCCTGTCTGGGTGTCTAATGCTCCCTCTCCCCCACCCCCCAGCTGCTGGCTCTCTCTTGAGGGTGGCCTGCTCTATGCCTTTGTGGGCCCTGCAGCTGTCATTGTCCTGGTACGTGTCCCTTCAGTGTCCTGGGAGGGGTGTGGCCCAGGGGGTCTAGCCCTCCCTGCAGTCCAGCTCCCCGCTGGGGCTCCCCCTGCCAGGAGGGCGCCCAGTGACCCTGTCTCCCTCACCTGCTCCCCTGGGGCCCCAGGTGAACATGCTCATCGGGATCATCGTCTTCAACAAGCTCATGGCTCGGGACGGCATCTCGGACAAGTCCAAGAAACAGAGGGCCGGGTAAGGGTGGGGGTCTCTGTGACTGGGCCGTGGGCAATGGTGTAGGGAGGGAGGGCTGTGGCCGCTCCCGGAGGCAGGGCTCTGCCTGGGGCTCCCTGACCCTGGTGCCTCAAGGGTGCAGGCAAGCGGGCACTCGGAGTGTTCAGCTGCAGCCCCTCGCCCACCCTAACCCACCTCTCTCTCTCTCACCTGCCCTCCCCCTCCCACCCTGCTCGGGGCTCATGCTGCCCCTCTCCTCCTGCTTCCCATGTGTTTCTCCCCTTCTCCCGTGTCTGTGCCGCCCCCCGAGGTCGGAGCGGTGCCCCTGGGCCAGGCTGCTCCTCCCCTGCTCAGCGTGTGGAGCGGTCCCCAGCCCCCTGCTCAGCTCGGCCTCGGCCAGGAACGCCATGTTAGTTGTGCCCCCGGGGGGTGGGGGTGGGTGGGACAAAAGAATGGGGGGCAGTACCCTTGGTGGGGGGAGGAGGGATATCAGCCCAGTGCCCTGGAAAGCTCGTCCTGCCAAGGGCTTGGTATCAAGGTGACAGGGGGCATCGGGAGTGAATGTCTGTGCTTCCTGGAAAATTCCGGGTTCCTGTGCCCACCCCTTTGTTCCCAGCCCTGCCCTCACTGCCAGCTTATGTTTAGGCACAGCTAAAGACCCCTCCTTACACCTCAACCTACAGGAGCTCATAGAAGCTCAGGTCCTTAGAAGTTTTGAGCCTACAGAACCTCAGAATTGGAATGATAGAATCAGAATAAGACATTCGGAAGCTGAGAATGTTAGAATGTGAATCATAGAGTCTTGTCTGTCAAGGAATCTGAAAGTTAGAATTTTAGAGGCATTGGATCTCAACCAGTTGGGAGACAGAGAATCTTGGAGGTAGGAAACTATGTCATTGAGACACCTCTGTCCCTGGCAGCTGAGAATTTTAGAATTTCAGCCACGCACAAATCCACAGGGGCCTCAGGCCCTGCCTCCACCAGGGCCAGAGATGCACTTCTGCCTCCCTGCACAGTGGAGTCCCGCTGTATCCTGCACACCTCTGGGATCAGTCTGCACGGTGTCTCTGGGGGTGGTTGGCACCGTCTCTGGGAGGCTCTGTGGAGCAGAAAGCTCTCTGTCACTTGGGCTGCCAGCTGCCTCTCTGACCCAGTCTGTCAGAACGAGCAGTTAAAAGCTTGGGTTTTGGAGGCAGCCAAACTGGATTTGCATCCCAGCTTGGTCTCTCTCTGCCCAGCTGGGCGCACTCCAGTTTCTTCATCTGTAAATTGGGATAATAACCCCCACCATGCCTGTTTATTGAAGTTGTTTTGATCACAATGTGAACTAATGTATGTAAAGTGTTCAGTGTAGGGGCTGGCAGAAAATTAGCGGTTAATCAATGGTCGCTCTTATGACTGTGATTAGGCCCTCTCTTCGTGTTGGCTTGCCCCCCCAGGGGCTGTGGGGACCACTGTGCCTGCCCCTGCCCCGTGGAGCAGGCCCCAACCCCTCTTCATAGGACAGGTCTTGACCCCCTGCCTATCTCTCTGCCTTGTTGGGAGCTGTGCCCACCCCAGCCTGACTCTGCCACCTGGGGTGTTCAGGAGGCGGTGTGGGTGGGGGGGTGGCGCCTGGCCCAGTAGCATAAGGCTGCCCTCATGCACCCACGTGTGCTGTAGCTAGTGACAGTGGGCTGGCACTGGTGGCTGGGTGCAGGGCCTGCCCACTTTTTTCTCTGCCCTCCTGTGAAGGAGGCGGGGTATGTATGGGTTTGGCCCTGATCCTGGCTTTCACCCCTAGCCCCAACCATGATCCTTTTGCTCAGGGCTCTGAGCAGCCTCTGGGGGCCTGGCACCCCTCCTTGGGGAACGGAAGGGGACGAGCTGCTGCTGCAACGGCCCTGGCCCCATCTTTCCCCCAAAGACCTGTGCCCTGTGACATCCTCTGTGGGCTCTGCCTGTTCAGTCTTCCTGTCTCTGCATCTCTGCCTGTCTCATGCTCTCACTGCGCCCTCTCTCATTGTCCCTCTTCTCCCAGAGTCTCTGGTGGTGTGGCCCAGGCCTGTGATTTTGTGCAAATTGGAGCTGAAAGTCACAGCATCTGGATGTGTCTCCCTTCTCCTCTTCCCCCTCAGTGTCTTGTTCTGCCCTCTCCATCTCTGTCCCCTGATGCTGCCTCTGGCTGTGGCCCAGCCCCATTGGGTCCTGTGTCTGTCCCTCCCACCTCTGTGGCCCCTGCTCTGGCTCTGTAGTTTTCCATTTCAGTCCCGTTCTCTGTTTCTCCGACTCTGGCTTCTTGGCCTGTCTCTGCTTTGGGACGTCACTGAGGTCTTGGGGCTTGGGGCCCTGCCAGTCTTGGACAGCTTAAGGGCCCCGGGCTCAGCTCAGGCCCTGGGCCCGGCCCACCCTGCGCCCTGGAGTGCCAGCCTGATGAGCCCTCCACTGTGTCTTCAGGGCCTCCCTCTGGAGCTCCTGCGTGGTGCTGCCCCTGCTGGCACTCACCTGGATGTCCGCCGTCCTGGCCATGACAGACCGCCGCTCCGTCCTCTTCCAGGCCCTCTTCGCTGTCTTCAACTCTGCGCAAGGCTTCGTCATCACGGCTGTGCACTGCTTCCTGCGCCGAGAGGTGGGGCTGGCCTCTGCCGTCCTTCCGCACCCAGCTCCCCAGGCCAGGCCTCTCACCTCTCCCCACAGACGGGGAGGAT
This sequence comes from Tonatia bakeri, assembly GCA_004024845.1. Lineage (NCBI taxonomy): Eukaryota > Metazoa > Chordata > Mammalia > Chiroptera > Phyllostomidae > Tonatia > Tonatia bakeri. The sequence goes on along the minus strand of PVIA01002219.1, from coordinate 161,531 downwards.
TGAGGCCCCGGCCAGGCCCCAGCCAGGCAGCCCTGGGCGTGGGAGCTGAGGGCTTGGCCTCCTGGGCCTCTGGGGCTCCTGCTCCCCTCAGCGTCCCCCTAGGCCCTAAGTCAGCTTAGGTGGAGGTGTCAAACTCATTTTCACCGGGGACCACATCAGCCTCGTGGTTGCCTTCAAAGGGCCAAAATAATTTTAGGACTGTATAAATGTAACTACTCCTTAACAGTTAAGCGAGAGCTCGGCACTGCCGCCAGGTAGAAACAAGGTGCCGGGCAGGATAAAACAAGGTAGAGGGCCGGATTCAGCCTGTGGGCCTTGTGTTTCCCACCAATGCCCGATGTGCTTCTGTCCTTCCAAACCCTCCTGGGGGCCTGGGGTGGGAGGCTCAGCCAGCTGTGTCCAGAGGCCCTTGGGAGGCCTCAGGCCAGCAGGCACCTGCTGTCCCCAGGTCCAGGATGTGGTGAAGTGCCAGATGGGTGTGTGCCGGGCGGATGAGAGCGAAGACTCCCCAGACTCCTGTAAGAACGGGCAGCTGCAGATCCTGGTGAGTGAGGAGGTCTGGGCAGGATGCCGGTGGGTTCTGGGCTTCCCCCACCCCCATTTCCTTGCCCCGTGCCCCTCCATTTCCCCATCCGTGGGGGTGGGGAACAGAGATCAGGTTTGATTCAGCCTCAGCCACTGGTCACTGGGTGGCATTGGGCAAGTCTTTTCCTCATTCAGTTTTCCCGCCTGTCAGGACTGAACGGGGTGGGGGTTGGGAGGAGACATGTGTGGGGCCCTGGGCGGTAGGTTCTGTTGGGCAGTGTGCTGTGGGTAGCGCCTCTGGGTGATTAGGGAGGGGACTGAGCCCCCCTGCCCCTGATACATTGATCCTCTCTCTGCCCACCTACTCTGTCCCTCTCTGCCTATAGTCAGACTTTGAAAAGGATGTGGATCTGGCGTGTCAGACAGGTGAGTGTGCTGGCTCAGGGCTGAGATGGTCCCCAGGGGAGGTCAGGCAGGGAGACCCCCCAGCCCTGCTGTGGGAGGCCCTGACTGGGATCTGACTGTGGAGTTTAGCTTTGGGGTCAGACGGCCCTTAGTGGATTCAAGGCTACAAACACACTTACTGTGTGACTCTGGGAAAACAGCTGACCTCTCTGAGCTTTAAATGCGTTAGGGGACATCAGGTGCCTAGCAGGGTGATGGAACATGGTGGCTGTTACAGTATCATATCATTTTCATGATTCTTCCCAGAATCTCTTTCCAGTTCAGTCCCCTGGGGAGTTGTCCAGGGAGGGGGAGGAGCAAGGCCCTTTTGACAGTCTCAGGGCTGTGGGGTCAGAGGTCAGGACCCACAGCAGGAGCTGACCTGTAGGAGCTGGGCCTTTGTTCCTTGCCCTGCCTTCTGCAGGTCTCTGGGCCAGTTGTTTTCTTAACTCCTCTGGTGTGGGGGAGAGTACCAGTCACCCCACTGTCTTTCTAGGGCTCAAGTTTCCTTCCGTCTGAGCCTAGGGGGTTGGTTCCTGCCCAGCTTGCACAAGGGCACATGGGGGGGTCCTCCTCCCCAGAACTTACCTCCTTCCCACTCCCGCCCCCAGTTCTGTTCAAGGAGGTGAACACTTGCAACCCGTCCACCATCACAGGCACCCTGTCCCGCCTGTCCCTGGATGAGGACGAGGAGCCCAAGTCCTGCCTCGTGGGTCCTGAGGGAGGCCTGAGCTTCTCCCCGCTGCCTGGGAATATCCTGATGCCCATGGCAGCCTCGCCAGGGCTGGGGGAGCCGCCGCCCCCCCAGGAGGCCAACCCCGTGTACATGTGTGGGGAGGGCAGCCTGCGGCCGCTGGACCTCACATGGCTACGGCCGGCCGAGCCCAGCTCCGAGGGGGACTACATGGTGCTGCCACGGAGGACTCTGAGCCTGCAGCCTGGAGGTGGGGGCGGAGGTGGCGAGGATCCCCCAAGGACCCGGCCGGAGGGCACTCCCCGACGGGCTGCCAAGGCGCTGGCTCACACTGAAGGCTACCCTAGCTTCTTGTCTGTGGACCATTCGGGGCTGGGGCTGGGCCCTGCCTATGGGTCTCTGCAGAACCCCTACGGGATGACCTTCCAGCCGCCGCCACCGACACCCAGCGCCCGCCAAGTGCCCGAGCCGGGGGAGCGCAGCCGGACCATGCCCCGCACTGTGCCTGGCTCCACCATGAAGCTGGGCTCCCTGGAGGTGAGGGGCTCCAGGGCACCAAGCGGGTGTGGGAGGCCTGCCCCCGTATGCCTGAGACTGGGTCTGAGTCCCAAGCAGCAGCCAGGAAGGGGCAGCCGGGAAGGGACAGCCAGCACCCACCCCCGAGCAGCATCTTCGTATCAAGTCTCTGGGGGTGCACGCGCTGTGCATCTCTCCTTCTCTTAGTGCCCACAGCAAGTCCGAGCAAATCCCGGCTCCTCTGAACTCCTCAACGGGCTTGGATTGCATGTGCTGAGGGTGCCCTGCTTGATGCGTTCACACTTGCTGTAGCGCCTACTTTTGGGTGAATGGTTAGGATGGATCTTCCTTTAAGGGGCCTGTGGCTCAGGCCAGGTGCTGAGAGCCTGGGCCCCCTGGTCACGCAGACCTGGTTCTGATCAGGCTGCTGCTGGTCAGTGGGGAGGTCTTGAGCAGAATCTCTCTCTGGGCCTCGGTTCGTCTCTCTTAGCCTTCACGTCTCTGAGCCGCAGCTTCCTCATTTGTAAAGTGGAGATAACAGAGCAGCTTCCTTGTAGGGTTGTTGCGAGGACTAATTGTGTCATACGAAACATTTATCTCTGTGTGGGCATCTAGAAGGTGCTAGATGATTGGGAATTGCTGCTGTTACCATCCCCAAATCAGCATCGCCCACAGGCCAGTGGTGATGGGCCCTCCCCTTTCCGAGAAAATGCAAGCCCCTTTCTCTGCTCCAAGTTCCTTCTAGCCTTTTCAGACCTGCACCTTGCACAGAATCACTGGGAACAGGCAGGTGGTAGTGACCCACTCTAGAACTCTGGAACATTCTGGAACTCTAGTTGGAGGGACAAGGAGGATGTGAATAAGGAAGAGGGCAAGAGTCATAGCTCAGGCACTGTTGGCTACTCATGTGCACCCTCAGAATCCTGCTCTCCATCCTCCGCATGAAGGAAATTAAGTTAGCATCTAGGAGGTTCGCAAGTTTAGATTTTTTCCTCCCAAAATGCTTTTGAACATTTGGTGCCTGCTCCTGTTGCAGATGGCAAAAACAGGAAGGCGTAACAAAGACAAAACTTGACACCAGCATCAGTGGGGGAAGGGGGTGCTCAGTATCATGGTTTTGGTCTGTGGACACCTGCCATGCTTGGACCACAGAGGAGGAGCCAGCATTGGGTTTCCTGTGTGGGAGGTGGCCATAAATGTGGCAGCATCTTGAGAGGTCAAGGGTAACATCCTGAATTCTGGTGTGGAAAGCTGTGGTGTCTCGGAGTTGGTGGAGTGGGAGTGAGGCGGAGAGTGGGGGGTTCCGAATTTATTCATTTGGGCACAGCCGCGGGCATAGGGGTCAGGAGAGGTGTGCTGCCCCAAGACACAGGGGTGTGTCTGGGAACAGGGGGGCACACAGGTGTGCACAGTGAAGGGCAGGAGAAGGCCCGGGGCAGAGCTTGCAGAGCCTGGTGTTAGGGAAGCTGGTGGGGGTGGGGGGCTGGTGGAGAAAGAGCAGGCAGGGTGGTGGGAGGAGGACCGGAGAGTGGCATCGTGAAGGCCAGTGGTGGCAAGCATGTCTGCCGAGCCTGGGACTTGGCAGATCTGGAGGGTGGTTTCAGCGTCATTTTTGAGGGCCTTGGGGCAAGTCCCTTTCCCTTCCTGGACCTCAGTTTCCCCAATGTAACCTGGGATCATTGGCCTTGGTTTCATGGCCGCATTCTCAGACTGGAAGATATCCTCCCTGAGTGGCCCTGGACACTGAGTAGGTTGTTAGGATCTCGGAGGAGGTGACCTTAGGCAAGTGAGGGCCAGAGAGGCCAGGGAGGGGCTGAGGATGCCAGGGAGGCGGGGTCTGGCTTTTTAGGAAAAGGAGCAAGAGGGGGTCAAAAGCTTGAGTCCTTGTGTTTGCAGGACAAAGTAGAAGGTTCTAGGGACAGGGAAGCCCGTGGCTGGCAATGAAAAAGAGGCAAGAGGGGGAAAGGGGTGGAATTCAGGCTACAGAGGAAGGCACGTCTGCTCTGAGACCCCACGTGCGAATCCATGTCCCTGCCGCGTTGTGAGTCTGTCCTGGGACATTTGGATCATGTGCAGTTGTGTGTCTGCGAGTGTGCCAGTGTGTATGCCTCCTGTGAGCGTCTGCCTGTGTGTGTGCATTGCAGGGGTGGCAGTGAGTGTGGGTCCGGGGTCTGCACTGCAGCCTGCAGTGGGGTGGTGCCTCACCGCCCCGGCTCCTCATCCCCAAGGCCCAGCGCCCCTTCCCACAGCCCGAGGGGCTGCCTTTTAAGGATTCTGAACTCCTGGGCCTGGGCAGGGTCAGGCTCTGGGGCACCAGGTTTCTGGGCCCTACAGTCCCCGAATGTGGTAAAAAAGCTCTTCTCCTTCACTGCCTCCTTGCTGCTCCCTCCCAGAGAAAGAAGCTACGGTATTCTGACCTGGACTTTGAGGTAGGTGCTGTGTGTGTGTACGTGTTGACGGGGCGGGGATTGTCCCCTAAAGGCTCCACTCCTAATGCTAGTCTAAGCCCCATTGCAGAGCCTGATCCCACGAGCCTGTGGTTTCTGTGGGATCTTCCCAACATCCTCCTGTCCACTCCTGTAGCTCTGGGGTGAAGACAGAGCCAGGCTTTGTCCTAGAGGGCCCAGTGACAGGCAGGAATGTGGGGACCCAGGATGCGAGTGCCCCGAGTGGGAGGCTGGCTCAGGGCGCTGCCCCAGTGGGGGGCACTTCCTCTGACGCCCTTGGCTCCCAGAAGGTGATGCACACCCGGAAACGGCACTCGGAACTCTACCACGAGCTTAACCAGAAGTTCCACACTTTCGACCGCTACCGAAGCCAGTCCACGGCCAAGGTGAGGGGCCCTCCTGTGGCTGCTCGGCCCAAAGCTCAGGGCCCGGCCTGGCGCAGTGGCCTCCGGGTCAGACCCTGACCCGTGGCCCCCGTTACAGAGGGAGAAGCGGTGGAGTGTGTCCTCGGGTGGGGCGACTGAACGGAACCTGTCCGGCGGCGTAAGTGTCCCTGGACCGGGTGGGGGTGAGGGGCTTTGAGGGACTCGTTCCCTCCCTGTCTGCCTTCCTGCCTTGGCAAACAGCCCGCCTTGTACGTGAGGCACAAGCAGCACTCCTGGGGTGGTAGGGTTGGGGGGTATTGATGAGGAGGGGTCCACCAGGGTCTTGAGGAGGGTAGGCAGACTCAGGGGCTATGGTCCCAGGGGTCAGGACCCCAGCTCTGAAGCCAGGCACATCTGGATTTGAACCTGGCTTTGGCACCTGAGTGCTTAGTGACTTTGGGCGTCACTGGCTCTCCCTGGGCTTCCTCAGTGTGCTCTTCGTGAGCACACTGGGTGAGAAGGTGTTGTCCCGTCCCCACGGGCCCTTCCTGCTCCCTCCGCAGGAGAAGCCCAGTCCGGGGGAGCGCCCTAGCTTGTCCCAACAGCGGCGACACCAGAGTTGGAGCACCTTCAAGTCTATGACGCTGGGCTCGCTGCCCCCCAAGCCCCGAGAACGGCTGGCCCTGCACCGGACAGCTGCCTGGGAGCCCACAGAACCGCCAGATGGTGACTTCCAGACAGAGGTGTGAGTGCCACGCTGGACTGCCCGCTGCGCATAAATATATATATATCTCTCTATTTTCACACTCCACTTTGGAACCACCCAGGAGCCAGCGCCCCCTCCCCTCTCCCGAGGGCTGGGCAGGGAGGCGCACTGGACTCCGCGGGGCTGCAGGAGCCGGACGCAGCGTGGCGGGGGGGCCAGGGACCTTTCCTGTTTCTGAGAGGCCCCTCAGCCACTGGAGCCCATCTTCGCCCCAGCCTGTCTGTCCCTGTCCTGGGCTGGGGAGGGGGGAGGGGAACTTTGTTGGGAATAAACTTCACTCTGTGGACTTTGCTGCTGAGCTGTTCGCTTCTCCCGGGTGAAGGCCCAGCCCTGGGATCCCAGCTTTGTTCACCTCCTTGGTTCCCCTCACTTGGTCTCATTACACTGTGTGATGGGGTCAGGCCAGCCCTGACTGGGAGGGAGCACCTAGGCTCTGGCGCCATCTTTCCCTTGAATCCCTGGGTGATCTTGGACACACCTCCCTCCCAGTGGGTGCCTGGGGTAAACAGAATGGGATGTGGGCTGCCCTTCCACGGTCGCTGCGACAGTCGTAGCTGCCTTTCACCAGGTGGGTGTGGTGGGACTCGGATGATGGGACCCAGGGTCACTCTGCTGGCAGATGTTCAATCCCAGCTGCTTTCTGTCAGCTACATTCTCGTAGGCAGGCTTCCTTACTCCCCTCAGCCCACCAGGCTTCCATCTCCCAGCTCTCATCACGCACCTTTGCCCCCAGAGGGAAGGAGACCTTCTCTTGGATTCCAATCAGCAACCCCTCCCCCCCAAGGAAGGGCTCTGATTGGTGCCAGGCAGGGGTGGGGCACTGGGATTGACAACCCCCTTGGGAACCTCAGGGGAGGAGAGGTGGTTGGTTCCAAGAAGTGGGTGATACACTCACAGGAACAAAGCCCCTGTCTCTGACCTTCTGACAGCAGACCCTACCCCACATCCTGGGCTAGGCCTCTATCGGAGCCACCACCTAGAGCCTTCTGGGTGTCTGTGTTCCTGTCCCCTTCCTTGCCAACCCTGGGCTCCACTGGCCACAGTTAGGATCTCTGTGAAGTTTAGCTGCAAAGTATTCGCCTCTCCTCTGGTACTTTCTTGCTCTGCATCTGGTTTGGGAAGGAAGTTGGGCATGTACCGTGTTGATTCTGCTCAAATAGCAACCACAGCTGCGGCAGAGGATCCTCCGGGCTTTGAGACTCACCACTTCCACGGTCAGGGGCGGAGCTTTCCTGCATTGAGGGCTCTGCTCCTCTCTGCCACTAGGTCCCCATTCTCCCAGGCACTGACTTGCCATGTCCCCTTAGGCAGGTCACTGGGCCCTGTCTGACTCAGGTTTCCTTATCTATAGGCCAGGCAGCCCTTCCATTTGTGCTGATATCTAAACACCTGTCATTTCTTTCCCAGACTTTAACTTCTCACCTCATTGCCTCTGTTCTTTCTGCCTCCATTATCCAGTCCTTTGTCCACCTAGCCCAGGTGTGATCTTTGCAAAATGCTAATCTGGCCAGGCCACTGTCCTGCTCAGAAGAAGCCTTTCGAGGATCCTAGAATTAGCCTAGAATGCAAGGCCCTCCCTTGCGCACCTCTCCTGGTCCACCTATCGCCTCCCCACCCAAGCACACACCCTGTCCTCTGCCCGGAACTCCTTCCCGCTCCCACTGGCAAAGTCCCCTTCATCCTTCCAGATACAGCTCAGGCGGCCCCTCCGTGAAGCCATCCTGAATGCCCTGCCCTGGCAGTCAGCACTTGTGGGGCTCCCCAGCCTGGCACACCCTCCCACTATAGCACTGCCCACACAGAATTGCTGTCATCCGTGTTGGCCTGGTTTGGGTTTGTGTGCTCCGCCCAGGGCTCCACAGGAAGCAGGCACCAGCCCGTCTTTACTGAGTGAACAGATGGGATGTGCAAATCTCCCCAAATATTAGCTTCCTCATCTGCAGGACGGGGATACTGATAACTCTTACCCAGCCTTCCTTACTGGGTATCCAGAGCATGACGTGAGCCTGTTCTGGGGGAGCATTTTGCAGGGGTTATCTCCCCCTCCCCTGGTTATTCCTTATGGCCCTGGGTGCTATCCCAGGACCCCAAGTGGGAAGCCAGTCCTAGGTGCTGTCCAGGGTGCTGAAAGAGGCCCTCTGCCCTCTCAAGAGAGAAGGAAGCCTGAGAGGCTCACCCCAGCTCAGCCACAGCCTTTCCTTGCCTTCCAGACTGTGGCAGGGTGAGCACACAGCCCATGCTCCATCAGATCAGACCCCAGGAAACACCTAATAAAAAATAATGCAAACTATGTCTAACATTTTCTAGTAGTCATTTTTAAAAAGCTTAAAAAATGTGGAATTTATTTTAGTATATTTAATGCAATATATCAAAAACCATCATTTCAACACATAACAAAATCACCAGTGAGATGCTTGACATTCTTTTTTCGTTCTGCATCTTTGAAATCTGGTGTATGTTTTACGTGTACAGCATATCTCAATTCAGTCTGGCTGCTGTGGCTCGTGGCTACCATATTGGACAGCACAGCTCCAGACAGAAAAAAGGTAATGACCTTGGGCAAGTTAATGCTGTGTCCTCGGCGAAAAGGAAGTACAAGTCCTGCCTTGCATCACTGTATCACGGTGAGGACTCCAGGAGGTGCGGTAGGGAAGGCCCCCAGCCCAGTGCCAGCACAAAGTAGTCCCTAAGTCAGTGTTCCTGGGGCTAGGGATCAGGGCATACAGGTGGGCAGGGAGCGGAAGCAGAAGAAGCTCCTGAGACCTGTGCAGCCCCACTGGGGTCCCCTCCCCAACCCCTACAGCCACCCCAGAACCTACCTTCCCCCTCCCACCTGCTGCCCCAGACTCTAGGAGAAGGGGGCAGGTTGGGACTGGCACTTGAACAGACACATTAAAACTCATTCACTTGGGTTTAATTTACTTCCATTAGGCACCAATTAAAAGGAAATTAGGTGGCCTAGGTGGCCCAGGTGGCCTGAGGGAAAACCTGGTCGTGGGATGCTGCCAACTCCTGCTTCTCTCCACTCCATCCCCCTTGAGGCTTTCTCTTGCCCAACACAGCAGCTCCTGGGGTCCACATTCAGGGCTTTTTAGGGCCACCCCCAAGTACCCTCCTTATTTCCCCAGTGCTCCTACAAGGCTACCAGTCCCAGGAAGACCCCCGGCCTCTCAGGTCCTAAGGCATGGTAAGCATGCAGGGCAGGGGAGACTCCCACAAGGGACTTCAGACCAGTGGGACGCCGGAGGAATGTTGAGCAGGGGACGGCATGATCTGTGTTAACAGGATTGCTCTGAGTGGATGGGAAATGGGTTGGGGGTGGTACTGAAAAGTGAGGGGGATGTGGAGAGACCAGTGACGAGACCATATGAAGGAAACTAAACTGTGGGGGGGTGCCATGCAGAGAGCATGGAATCTATATATATGTGGGTGTGGATGGTATGGGAAGGAGCCAAGGATGATTTGTGGGCTTGTGCCTTACACAACTGCATGGATGACCTTGCCATTGGATGTGGGGTTCAGGAAGAGGACTAGCTTTGGCGCTGGGCATGTTAACCTTGAAATACCTTGGAGATGGTCAAGGGAAAATGTCAAGCAGGAAGTTGGTGATTAGACCGGAAGGCTGGGCTAGAATCACTGGCATGGCAGGGAGCTGTATTGGGGCAGGCCACAGAGTGAGTGGGAGGCAATGAAGACGGTGTAGACGATTCCTGAAGTGGGGCTATGAGAAGAAGGAGAAAGAGCTCAGGGCACGCTGTAGGGTCTGAAGGCGAATGAGCTGGAGAGGATGATGGAATGTTTCCAGGAATGGAGAGGCCCTTGCCCCTCCCCAGTATCCTACACTATGACAGACCCAAAATAACTAGCCCCGCCATCTTGGGAGGCAGGGTCCTGAAACCTGGTAACAGAAATCACAGAAATTCATTCTGCTCATTTTGGGGGCTGCAGGCCAGCCGCTGTTCCTGAAGAGGGTGAGGGGGGATGGGATGGGCACTCAACAAAACCTCAGACCTGGAAGGAGGGAACTCTGGGCTCAGTGGGGAGCAGCCAGGGTACAAGATGGGGATGCAGACACGGTGCCCTGGGCTCTCTGCAGCCTGTGCCTCTGCTTCCCTTGACCAGGCAGGAGCAGAGGTAAGCCCTCCCTCCCCCCAGCCTCAGCTCCCTGCTAGGCCTGCTCCGGGTTGGTATGTCCCCATCTCCTGCGATGGCGTGGCGCAGCCCCAGCCATCAATCCAGGCATCCCTAGAGTCAACCAAGAAAGTCAATATTTAATTTGGGCACCATGTTAATGCCATCGATTACTGACCCCTCCACTTCCTCAGGCTCATTTGTCACTTCCCACCCACCGGGGGTGGGGGTGGGGCCCGGACTCAGTGGAGGCAGAGCGCAGCCTGGGGTTGGCTGGGGGGAGCTGGCCTCCATGTGCGGGTTCTGCCCCAGGCTACCCAGCCTTCTTTCTCCCCGAGCATTGCTGATCTGCTTCGTTTGAGTTTTCTGAGCCCTGTCTATGGGGACGGAGGTGACAGGGAAGGGGGTGGCAGTGGTGTGCGGTGAAGTGGGGAGGGGAGGTCCACTTTCCTCCCAGGCAGGTTGAGTCTGATTCCCTGCAGGGTTCAGAAACAGAGCAGGTGCGGGTGGGGGTTGAATGAGTGGGGAAGGACAGAAGCTCTGGAGCACACCACCGCCATGGGAGACAGGTGAGAGGCCAAGGGCTGTGCCGGCTCAGGCTTCTGGAACCTCCCCTGGCTGCCCAGTGCTGAGCCTGTGTGATGCTGTGGAACCCACACGGGGACCTTGAAGGGAAGGTCCACCCCTAGGCCCCAGAGAATACTTGGGGTGCATGGAGCTTAGAGGCTCAGAGTCCCGCTGGGCAGTGAAAGAGGCTGGTAGAGTGGGGATGGGGTGGACAGGGCCCATGTTAAGGCTGGACTGTGTCCAGGTCCCCTGTTGGTTTTTGTCAGTTCTGTGGATCCATATACGGGACCCTTGGCATTTTCCCCCAGCCCAGCCCATTCGCCCTCAGAAAGGGAATGGCATCTGCTTTGGGGGCCAGACTTGTGCTCAAATAGCAAGATGCTGAATGTCCTTGGGCAAGTTAACTAACCTCTCTGAGCCTCAGTCCTCCCCTGAGAAGTCTCTTAGGACCTTGGTCATTTTGTACAGTATTCCAAGTGTCAGGGATGGGCAGGGGTAAGCCTTCATGACCCAAAATGATGTTCCCCAGAGTCTGCACATGGAGTAGCTGTCCAGCCTGGTGCGGCATCGAGACATCACTGGGGGGCCGTCCGCTGTCAGTCCTGCCCACTGTGGCACCCACGGTGCTCCCCATTCTCCCCAGCTCTCAAGCCAAGGCCACATCACCGAGGGGACAGTTGGGCCCGGCCTGCCATGTACCACTGGGTGGCCAGTGGGCAGAAAGTCCAGCTTGGGGCACCAGCAAGGTGGCAGCAACACCTGTGAACACACACATAAGTGGCAAGAAAGTCTGCTTTGATGAACTTATCCAGAATTTTGCAATCAAAAACCCAAAAAGAATTTGTTTCACTTCAGCATATATGTATATGCCGTGCTTCATGGGTTAATATCACTTCTATTATGAATTATCTAGGGGGAACTTCAGACTCTTTTCAGTGGGTAAGGCATTGAAGTGTCTTAATCTGGCCCAGATGCCTCCTGTCCTGAGCTGCCCAAGGACTTCTCAGTGGCCCCGGTGACCCTCTCTGAGCCACTCAGTCAAACCTTGAACCAGAAGAGCCCGACAGAGCCATTCAGTAAACATTTTCTGACGCCAGGCTGTGCCAGGCTCTGAGCTGGACACTGACAAGGCAAAGAGGAGGAAGACACGGTCTGCAGGAAGGATATCGAGGAGGTGGGAAGCAGGGGGAAGGGATGGACTTTGTTTCCTCTGTCCAAAACCTCCTGTGGCTCCAGAATAAAGGTAAGTCTCCACACGGTGGCCCACAGCTGGGGCCTGGCCTGGTCCCCTGCCACAGTGCTGCCTGAGCCTCTCACCACTCTCCTCACTGATGGAGCTCTAGCTATCTGGCCTCCTTTCCACCCCTCCCACATTTCATGGTTTCTCCCACCCCAGGGCCTTTGCATGTGCTGTGCCCTCCACTTAAAAGGCTCTTTCCCAGTTATCTACTTTGCTGGGGTCTCATCTTTTTTTAAAAGATTTTATTTATTTAATTTTAGAAAGAGGGGAAGGGAGGGAGAAAGAAGAGAAACATTGATTAGTAGCCTCTCACATGTGGGCCCACAACCTAGCCATGTGCCCTGACCAGGAATCGAACCAGCGATCTTTTACTTTGTGGGACAATGTGAAACCAACCAAGCTGTGCCAGTCAGGGCTGGATCCTTATCTTTCAACTGAAGCTCTAATGCTACCTCCTCAGAAAGGCCTTCCTTGCACACCCCTTGCCCCTTCCAGTCCCTTTTTCTCATATTGCTCTAATCCTTTAGTACTGCTTCTCCTGACCTGAAATTATAGCACCTGTTTCCTCTTTATTGCTGTCTCTCTCACTAGACTGGGAACCTGAGGGCAGAACAGGGTTAGATTCACTGAGATCCACACCATCGCCCGGCACGTGATAGGAACTTAAAAGATACTGTTGAGTGGATGATGAATGCATGTGGTGCTTAAGGTTCTGACCGGACATCAAGAGGGTGGGTGTCCTGGAAGCAGAAGCAATCTCTGGCCTTCAGTGCCCTGCCACAGGCCAGCTGTGTCTGTGTCTAGTGCTGGCGACTGGGTAGGGGGATGGTGCTGCATGTGCAGGCCTGGGAAGGGGAGAGCCCCAAGGACTCCAACCTCAGGACATGCATATTGCAGGAAGCTCATTCCTTGCATATTAACTTGCTGCTGGACTGATGGCTCCCGTTGCTGCTGGATTTTTCACTGTCAAGGCAAATGGTTGATTGGGGATGGGGGTGGGGAGGGCAGAGCCTCCAAGTTCAGGAGACCAAGTACATTTTCTGTGAGAGTATCATTTGCAGCCAGTGGGGGGCGGGGAGGGGGGCTTGCTCCCAGGTGGCCATGCAGAGGTGCTACATGTACAGCTGCCTGGCTGAGTGTGCTCTGTCCTTAGTGGGCCTGCAGTGCAGACGGGTGACTTAGGTTTTACATGGCATCACTTCTGAACCCAACTGAGGGTAGGAAGGGCCTTTAGAGACCATTGAGTTTCATAGCCCTCATTGCACAGATAGAAAAACTGAGGCCTACCGAGGGGAGAGGTTGCTCAAGGTCACATCCTAAATTCACGGAGCGTCAAAGCCAATGCTCAGAGGACAGTGAGCATTTACAGAAAACCACATGTGTCTCTGTCATTGGGTTGGGCATGGGGACTTGCCACACTAGAGAAGCCCACACACAGTCCAGGAAATGGGGCTGGAGGAAGAGGGAGATCGACACGGACCTGAGTGGGGGCTGTCTGCTCTGCCTTTAGGGGGAGGCTTCTTAAAGAAGGAAACTCCTGTGCTGAGCTTTGAAAACTAATTGAGAGCTCAGCGGGTAGAGAAAGGGGAAAGGGCATGCAGGCGGAGGGTGCCGCGTAAGCAAAGGCAGGAGACATGAAACAACCTGCCAGGTTTGGGGAATTGCAAATCGTGTGGTTTGGCCGCAGAGGAGAATGCGGGAGGATGGGTGGCTGCAGATGTGAGGCTGTGAGGGAGGCGGGTTCTGATCAGAGGGGGCCTGGCACGCCGTGATAGGGGTCTGGATTTTATTCTGAGGACTGCTGGGGAATCACTGAAGCCCACTTGGATTTTAGAACGACAGCTGCAGTGACCAAGGAAAAGTGAATTCAGCAAACACGTTTTGAGCACTTACTGTGTGCCAGGCACCGTGCTGGGTCCTGGGGATTCGGTTCTGAATGAGGCACACACATCTCAGCCCTGCAGTGTGAATACAAGAGACAGGTGTAGCAGGTAGGGAGCTTGGCACACAGTCTCAGGAAATACCCCATTTCTTTTTCGTTAAATCAGCTCCAATGTGACTCACTCTAAGTCCTTTCCTAGGAGTTGGCAGGAAACTCAACCTCAGCCTTCACTGGGGCTCCCTACAGAGGCGTGTGCAAGGACATGCTGTCCCACCTGGGCCTAAGCATGGAGGAGGTGCCTTGTCTTTGGTCTACACTGGTCACATGGAGACGCCCCACTGTCCTAGTCCACATGGTCCGTTGAGGTTCAGCAACTCAGCTGCTCCTGTGCCACTGGGGAGCACTGAGGCTAGTACCCCAGTGCCTGGGCTCCAGTCCCCCACAGCTCTGGTCATCTGTCAGGGGAGGTGCTGCTGAGGCCCCCACTGCTCACAGAACCCCTACTTTTGCTCCCCCTTCAGCTAGCTGCTCCTTCTCCTTTCTCTGCCCACATCGGCTGCCCTCTTCTCCCCTTGGGAACACCTAGCACAGTCGCTTCCAGGAGGTTCGATTTTTCAAAAGTCAGGATGAGCCATCCTCAGACTTTAAGCAGCTTTCGTGTTCCACCGGCACAGTTCCCCGAGGCTAGGAAAATCAAAGGGCTTGGCTACCAGCTTGGAACTGGGAGGGAAGCAAAACAATTAACACCTCAGTAAATTATCCTGCTACCAGAGTGGACAGACTTGAGAGACCCAGGCAGTGATACTCTGAGAGGCGCAGGGAGGCACTGAGCTTTGTGGGAGCTCAGACAGGGGTGGGTACCAGGCTTACGCCTGGGGGTCAGGAAAGGCCTCTCAAGGAGGGGAGCTTTCGCCCAGCTGAGCCCTGAAGACAGAAAGGAAGCATGTTTTCGGGAAGAAGGAAGAGCAGGTGTCAGGGCCTCAAGATGAGAACCCACAGGGGTGAGTGGGGAACAGACAGCTGCCCTGTGGGAATAGCTTTGGCTGAAGGAGGTGGGATTGGGTGGTGGGGCCTCTCCAGTTCAAAGTCAAAGTTTGGAGTTCACCTTTACCATGAGAAGCCATAGAAAAGATTTTAATCAAGAGATGTCATGACCAGATTTCTGGTTTAGAGACATGGGTTGGCTAGTAGTAAAAAAAAAAAAAAAAAAGAGGGTAAAATTGGAGGAACGGGGAGCCAATGGCAGGAGCTGCAGGGATCCAGGCCAAGGATGGTGGCTGCCTGGACCGATGGCGTGGTGGTGATGGAGAGAGAGGGCATCATCCATAGGTAAGCATGAGGAGGAAGGGCAGGATTTGCGGTTGGGGTGGGTTGGCGGGGCGGGAACAGACCTTCAAATGGCTATGTGGGTGAATCCCTGAGATGGAGCAGGATGGTGGTGCGTAGGTGCCAGCGAGACATCCAGGGAAAGAAAGGATTGGGGTGCAATGGATCCCTCCCACCACCCCACCTCTGCATCCCGAGATTCCTAAACTTCCCACTAGATGGAGGGCTGGTGCTGGGAGACCGGCTCCTCCTCCCGTCCCACCTCCGCCCCTTACCCCCAGTGGGATGGGCCTCCACTTGGGCCTCCTCAACCACACCTCCCTGATTTCTCCAGGCGAGCCCACGTATTTGGGGCCATCGGCTGCCCCCACACCGCAGGACTGTGACCTTAGCCTCTAGGGTCTAGTAGTACCGGCATTAGCCCAGACACCTCTGCCCCAGGGGCCTCCGTGTGCCGCTCTGCGCCGGTATATACAGGGCTGTCTCCCTGCTCCGGGGATGCCGCTCGGGGGATGCCTCGGCCACAGCGGCTTAGAAAACCTGGAAGACCGCCCGGCTCCCACAGATGCATCCTCAGCCTAGAGGCCTGCCCCTCAACGGCGCCATTGTTACCCCCACCCCCGCCCCCGCCAAGGCTCTCCTTCTCCCCACCTCCACGATGGGGGAGGAGGCCCCCGTTCCTCTCACTTCTGGCCCAGGCCCCAGAGGCAGGTCCAGCCCCAGTGCCCTAGATGTCCAGACCTTGGGATCAAGACACAGGATTCGACAGAGCTGGGCGGAGCCAGACAACAGGCGGGGTGGGGTCAGGGAAAGCACCCCGGTAATGGGTACGGCCCAGGGCGGGCCAGAGGCGTGGCCAGAGGCGGGGTGGGATCCGGATCTCCAGAACCTGGAAATTTCCTCGGGTTTCCACCCCCAAGCTTCTTAAGTCGCTTGGGAGCCCCACCCACTTTGGTCCCCTAGTTCAATAACCGGACAGACCGACTGTCTGGCCGCCCTTAACAGACGTCGTTTCTCGGGAGGCCGCGCCCAGCTCCCTGGAACTGCCAGGCCTTGAGGAAAGGCAGGGAAAAGGGGTTAGGGACGCAGTCTCCGGGCCTGCACCTCAACCCTGCGATTCCCCACGCTCACCTCAGGTGCTCCCGTTCTCTTACAGATGGTTGGCAGGAGGAGCTGCTCAGGCGCCCACGCCCCTCATGAGGTCCCCCTTCCCTGCCCCTCAGTGCTTAGGCTTGGAGCCTGCTCTAAAAATAGACCAAGGCGTGGAACATGCCCACCCAGGAGGGGTTCTGGGAGGCCTGAGTCACCCTGCAGGGAGGGCATTCCGCCTTCTTTGGAGCGCGGGCTGCCATGACGGCCAGGCCTCATTCTGTTGGCCCAACTCTGCGCTCTTGGCTGTGCTGTGTCGCCAGGGAGCAGGCCAGGCCATGGGGGCCCAGGCCGGTGAGCTGAGCAGTAGCAGCCACAGCCGGGAAGGATTAGGAGTTCCTGGCCCTGATTTATTTAGTTGTTTTTGTGTGTCTCGTGGCTGCTTACAGCCAACCCCTCCTCCACCCCTATTCTTCAGCATGACAATCACGTCTATACCTGCCTCTGTAGCCCGCCCAGGCCCGAGGGGTTGTTCTCTGGGTGGGGACCTAGGCTTGGAGGAACAAAATGTCCCAACTTGGATCTTAGAAATTCTGTAGCTGATATCCCCATTCTACAGAAGAGTGAACTGAGTCCCAAAGAGAGGAAGGGGCATCTTACGCAGTGGAGATTCAAATCCCAGCTCTGCCTCTTAGCGAGCCGCTTCTTAGGGCCTGTCGTCTTTCTCTAAAGAGCTGAAGTTGAGGGTGACACCCACGCACCTGTAAAATGGGGCTAATGAGAGGTGCTTCGGATTGTCCTGCAGGTTAAAGTTATTTTTTAAAAAATAGCAGGGGTAAATTGGGAGTTACAGTACATCTGGGTTCGATCCCAGCTTGGTGAGTTAGTCACCGTCAAACTTGGGAACAGAAGGGTCTTAAGGGTCCCCAGGTTCAGCTTTCCCTTTTTGCCAAGGGGAGCAGGACCCCCCTCAAGGCAAGTAATGCTTCAAGACAGACCCTGGCCTTGAACCCTAGTCTTCAGTCCCAAGTTCTTTCCTCCTACCTTCAACCACCTGTCCTCTCCTGTGGAAGTGCCAGTGTCAGACCTTTTCTGAATGGTCAAGGCCGACAATACTCCAGTTGGTTTTATTTCTTTACATATTATTTGCCATTTAGGTCACTTTGTGTGTGTGGTGGGGGAAGCCCTGTCTTATATATGTCAGAAATGTCATTGACTTCTCAAAGCTCCTGGAAATCAGCTATGTAAACAATGAAGGAGGGCTGGAAGACTCAGAGATGAAGGTGGGTGTGAGGTGCAGGGTAAGCGTCCATGGGGAATTACTTACCCCCCCAAAAAATAATAATGAACACTTTTGAGTGGCTGCTGTGAGCTGGGCTTAGTTTCACATTATCTCCTTTCCTCCTTCCCCAAATTCCATGTGGTTAAGTGTTATTACCACCCCATTTTACAGATATGGAAACTCAGGACTCAGAGAAGTGGAGGAATTTGCCTAAGAGAACAAAGCCAGGAAGTAGGAGAGCCAGAATCAAACACGCTCAGACCTTTGATTTTATTTCTGCCTTGATGAAAAAGTTGGGTTTGTACCCTGACCTCTCTGTCTTTCAGCCTCCCTTTCCAGCTAGCTTGTCAGGCCTCCCCAGCCCAGCCCAGGGCACTGCTGGGAGGGGCTGAGGCTGGGCAGTCACCGGAGCCGAGAGTCCAGGATTTGCAGAAATTACGAGTCCAACTGTCTCAGTCTCCTACATATAAGGAAAGAATCCAGGAGGCCCGGAATGCTCCCCTCCTCACCACACCTCACCCAGGACAGCCCTGGCTTGCCCTCCACAGAGCAGAGTTCCTCTTTGAAGAGAGCTGAGCTCCTTCTTTCATTCATCCACCAAATATTTATGAAGTGCCTAGTGACTGCCATAGGCTCTGGGGATAAAATGGTAGCAAAAGCAGTTCTTCCCATGGTGTGCAGTCTAGCAGGGCACAAAGATGCTCCAATAAATCAGTGGCTGATAATTGATTACACCCCGCCCTCTTCCAAGCTTCTGTTCAGATTTACCCCTTCTGGGAAACTGTTTCCAACTGCCTTTCTCGCACCCCCTAGTGGTAAGGAAGGTTAGGACAGTCTCGGAGCTGAAGGCTGGGGTAGGGGGCAGGTGGGGAGGGAAGCCTGCCAGCAAAGGGCGCGTGTTACGGCGGGGAGGCTGCACTTTCTCGTCCTGTGGATGCAGTAGCTGGCGTCTGCTGAGTTCCAGGAACTGTGCTCAGCACTTGATATGCATCGTCTCAAGTAACCCTCACAGCGTCCGTGCGAGCTGTGGACAGGTCCGTTCACCACCAAGGAAAATGAAACTCACTCCAAGAGGTGACGTGATCAGCCAGGAAGTGGTTGAGCTGGGGTTTGAACCCAATGATTCTGGGGCTGAAGCCCCCACCCTTAGCCACTATGCTGAGTTCTTGTTTGATTTTTAGGTGAAGAAACTAAGACCCAGAGAGGCCTAGGGATTGGCTTAAAGGTCCTACATTACATTAGGACTGACTTGAGTTGTTGGTAGCCAAAGAGATGGAAGGGGGCCCCAAGCTCCGCTTCCCACCCTGCAGCCCTCAAGGGAATCACTGGGGGTGGGGCAGGGCCTTGAGGAAGGTTGGGAGTGTGCTCAGCGCGGCCTGTGCTCTGCCCTCGCCCCCCTCTGCAGGCCCCGTGCTGCGTGCGGAGTAGCAGAGGCCTCATGGATGCGTGGGCAGGTGTGGACTGCATCCCACTGCCCCTCCTCTGCCTGCTCTGAGATGTCATCTCTGTGCACTGCTCTGTGTGGGCCGGGGAGGTGGCCGGCAGTCAGGGGAAGGGGAAGCTTTAGACCTTCGACCTCTGGGAGTTTTCAGTCTGTCTGGGGTAAGGGGGCGCTGCTGTGTTGGGCATCTTTATGCAGGTGAGGGTTTAGAGCATTTACCAGGCGCCAGCTCCACGAGAGGGTCTTTCCCTTTGTCGTTGCCTCCTTTAATCCTGTCAGCAGACCCTAAGCCATAGATATCGATGTCATGTCTGCTTTTTGGAGGAAGAGGTTAAGCAATACCTCAGTTATCAGGAAAGCCGGAGGCTGGATTTGAACCCAGGTACAGGCAACTTAACACCACGTTCTACAGCAGGGGTTCTCAAATGCTGTCCCTGGGCCAGCAGCAGCAGCATCGCTTAGGGACTTGTTGAAAAAGCAAACCACTGAATCAGCAGCACTGGGGTGAGGCCTGGCAACCTGTGTTTAAGCCCCCCAAGCTCCAGAACTTAGGCTCTACCGCTTTATAGCACTTGGGGGGCCATGGGTGACTCATTTAAGATCATGGGCCCTCGGGTCAGGCAGAGCTGAGTTTAAATCCCTGCTGCGCTACTGCCCAGCACTATTACCTTGAGACTTAAATCTTGAACCTTTGCCTTTCTAGCCTGTGAAGTGGTGGTGATAACAGAACCTGCCTCCTAGAATTGTTGCCGGGTTAGGTGAGAGAGTAGGTCCTGTCTGACAGATGGAAAAATAAAGGCTCAGAGAGGGGAAAGGACTTGCCCAGACTTCTGCTGTGTGGGCTCTTTCCCAGGGAGGACTCTGCCCTGTGGTTCTGCCCCCAGATGACCAGTTCCAATCCGGCCCCGTCCTTGCCAGCTGTGTGTGTGGCCTTGAGATGAGGACTCGCCTTCTCTCTGTCCACCTCATCATGCTCAGAACGGGGATCGAAAGAGTGCCAGGACCTCCTATGGCCATTGTGAGATGAAAATGTGTTCCTCCGTGCATGGTGCCAGCCAGCCCTTTGGAAGGGCTCAGTGGATGCTAGGGACTGTCATTAAAGGCAGAGCCAGGATCAAACTCTCATGTCCTCCAACGGCCCCCACCCCTGGACAGAGGCCGATTAGGAGTTGAAAGGAGGTGAGAGAGTGTGGGAGTTCTGAGGAGCAGAACCTTCCCTTTCGGGCAGAGCAGGGTTTCTCCACCTGGCACTATTGACATCTTGGGCCCGATAATTCTGCACTGTGGGGGCTCTCTCGTGCAGTGCCAGATGGTTGGTAGTGGCCCTGGTCCCTACCCTTGGGGTGCCAGGAGCCCCCTCCCCCAAGTTGTGACAACTAAAAATGTCTTCAGAGATTGCCAAATGCCCCCTGGGGAGCAAAACTGCCCCTGTGGAGAACGACCGAGGTAATCAGGCCAAGTGCTGTTAGGTGCTTAACATGCCGGGCATGGAAACATGGGATCCTACCGTCTACCTCATGGTACGGTGGGGAGGCTGGGCCCGGGGTCACTCAGTGGGTGGGGGGTAGGACTGGAATCCAGGGCTCTCATGCCTGTAACCCCTCCACAGGTCCCTCAGAACAGGTGGGCAGAGCCAGGGGACAACCACACTGATGCCCAGGAGGCCTGTAGTGTTCTCCCTTCTCCCTCCAGTGTCTGCCTGCCTGGCCATTGCCACACCCACAGCAGTGTCCACCTGAGTCTGGGATTGCCTCACCAGGAGTGCCATGGCGATCCAACCTGGCAGGTGCCTGATGCCATGAGCTACTGAAGGAAGATACCCTGGTTGGGCATTTAAAAATGTGGCTGAGGCCGAAGTTGTCAGGGCCAAGGGTGTAGAGCTCACCATGGCCCTGCAGCAGTGGGCCCCAGTGGACTGGCATACCGGCCTGCTCGTTGAGACCATAAAGCTGCCATCAGGGATGAATGATGGGTCTCCCTGCCACAGGGAGGCAGACAGCGATGAGACAGGGTGGCAGGGCTGACGTAGGGCCAGGAGAGGGCAGGGAGGAGGGAGGATGGAAGACAGAGTCAGAGGAACAGAGGAACAGAGACAGGAGCAGACAGAAACAGAGACAGGGTGGAGAGTAGCAGAGAACAAAGAAGCTCCGAGGTAAGCAGAGACAGGAGACAGGGAGATACTGACACAGGAAGTGTGAGCAAAAGACAAAGGAGAGAGAGAGAGAGAGAGAGAGATGCAGAGTTAGAGACTCAGACCCAGAAATGGGGAACAGGAGTCAGAAACAGAGACAGGGGCAGGAGAGTGCTGGAGAGGAGCCGGAGCTCAGAGAGGGAGGAAAGAGAGCTGGAGAGCCCGAGGTCTGACGCGGACGCAGAGACCAGAAGACAGGGGTGGTGAGAGGGCATTGGTGTCAGAAGAACACTGAACTAAAAGATGCCTGGAGAAACAAGAGGAGGAGCAGAGACGCCTTGGCCCTCTGGTCTCAGCCTCTGCTCTGTGACCCAGAAGCGGTGTGCACGTGTGCGTCTGCACACATGTACACTCACATTTGTGCTTGCACGTCACACTTCCAGTGGATGCCTGTCCGTGTCTGAGCTCAGACAGTGGACGGTTCGAGTGTCCATCCATCCACTGACTCCCCAGTGGATGCCTGTGGGGTGCCGGGCTCTGTGGAAGGGCAGTGAGGCCCGATGGACAGGGCCCTCGTGGAGCCTATCGCTCACTGGTAGAGGACAAGACACAAACACACACATGCCAGAGCTATGTGGGGATTTGAAACAGTCCTGTGATGGGAAGCGACTCGGGGCTCCTCTCGATCCGGCGGTCTGGGAAGGCCACTCTGGGGGGGTGACTGTTGAGGTGTAGCCTATCAAAGAGCCAGCCTAGCAAGGGTCAGGGACAGATCCTTCCAGAAGAGGGAAGAGTCGGTGCAAAAGCCCAGTGGGGAAAACCAGCTTGGCAAACTCAGGACCGAGAAAAAAGCCAGTGGGGCCATAGTGACTGGGGTGAGATGGGAAGGCAGAGGTCAGATCATGGAGGACTCAGTAAGGCCAAGGGGAAGATTTTGGTTTGTGGGTGAAATGAGACACTGAAGACTGAAGCAGGAGAGTGGAATCAACAGCTTCAGGTTGGGAAAGGTCTTGCTGGCTGCTGGGTGGGAAGTGGGGGTTGGGGACTCCTGCACAACTGCGGCAAAAGAGGGTGGTGGTTTGGGTGAGGGTGGGAAGAAGTGGGTGGATGCAAGCTGTGTTTTGGGGTAGGATTGACAGAATAGTGGGGGCAGTAGAGGAAAGGAAGGAGCCAGGGATGACTCGGTCTTCAGACAGAACATCCAAATGAATTGTTACTAGACTGCGGTAGACAGGGAGAAAGAGATCTGTGGGAAATCATCTCCAGGGCTGTTTTGAACATGCAATATGCCCGTGAGCTTGTGTGTGTGCACATGCGCGAGGGCCCAGGTGTGTCTGTGTGCACATAGGGTTCAGATGAGCTCTGCTTGGCTGCATGGGGCTCCTGGGCCTGTTTCGGGACCAGGTCCTCCATGTTCTGGCTCCTCACTGTCCCCCAGCCCCGGGGGCTGCCGCTGCCAGGTAGGAATTCCCCAATGGCCAGCTGGGGCAGAAAGGTAGGTTGGCCTGTGGGCACTTCAGACATCTGGGCCTTCTACCCCAGGCCCGGGAGGCCTTGGTAGCCCCACCCAGCAGCGGCAGGCAGGCTCCAGGGCAGCTGTTGGCGATTAGCAGTGTTGATTACCTCGTGGCAATGCATCTGGGGTGAGGGCGATGAGCCCAGCCCCAGGGGATACCCTGCTCGCTGGCGTGAAGGGCTTTCTGGGGCTGAGAGAATGCAATGTGTCAGCCTCGCTGCAGGCACACATGTGTGGGCATGTGCGCGTGTGCAAGTGGGGGGTTCTGTGAGAGCCACCTGTGTCTGTATGGCTGCCTGTCTGTGTGCTGGAGGTCTGCAGGTTTCTCTGCTTGCTTACATGCGTCATCATGCCTGTGGGCACGTGTGCATTCTGCCTGTATTTTGTGCATGCACACATCTGTGTGTGCATGCATGTGCGCACACCCAAGTACCTGCAGAGCTGTGCGCGTGCATTCTTAGAATGAGGCACCTGGGTTTGAGTTTGTCTCGGTGTGTCTGTGTGGAGGAGTGTCCTGTGTGCACATGTGTCCGTGGGAATATAAGTGCCTACGTATACACGTGGAGTCCGCACACACGTGTCGTGAGAGAGCGTATCTGACGGCACACTTCCGGAGGTCTGTACCTACGTGTCAGAGGGAGGGAGGGGCACAAGCACATCTCTGGGCTGTGTCTGTGGGGGTGTGTCCAGGTTCACCATGCACCCCAGGCTTGGCTGTTTTGGTGA
Source organism: Tonatia bakeri (assembly GCA_004024845.1). NCBI lineage: Eukaryota > Metazoa > Chordata > Mammalia > Chiroptera > Phyllostomidae > Tonatia > Tonatia bakeri. The sequence continues at coordinate 138,443 of PVIA01002219.1, read as the reverse complement.
GCACCTTGGGATGCTATAGGAAGGTATTTGGACTCCTTCTTCTCAGGTCCCTCCAGTTCTGGGTCCAGGTATCCCCTCCTGCCTGGGAGAGTCTGGGGTATGGGTTGCCCAGGACGGCAGTGTGGTTAAAACCTTGTGCTATGACTCCAGGCTAAGCCAGGTGTGGGTCCCTGTCCAACTACCCACTAACCACGCGATGCTGGGTGAGCTGTTGTTTTCCTGTGCTCCCGGTTTTTTCCATCTGTAAAGTGGGGATAAGAATTGAATTGTCCCTGCTGGGGTGGTTTGGAGTATAAAAGGAGCCTGACCTAGCTGTGTTGCTTATTATTTCCCAAGTGCCCACCACTGGGGCAGCCCCCTGTGGCCAGGCTGGCCCCATGCCGACCCACCCCGGGGGCCAGAGCACCCAGAAAGCTCCACCCCCTCCGCTTCCCGCATGCTGAGCTCAGCGATTCCCAGGCCCCACCACGGTCAGTCGTAGCCACATCTGGGCTGGCTCCATGCAGGGACCACAATGGAGGCGCCTCCATGGCCGTGGTTGGGGTTTCCGCTGACTCAGCGCCTCCGACTCGGGAGGCGGGTTAGATGGGGCCATAGGACCAGGGCTCCACCATGTTGCTTCTGCCGGAAGCCCCCCCAAACCAGAGCACTTCAGTTGCTGTCTCTCACCCCCACACCCATTCCTCCCACTCATGGGCCCTCTTGAACCTACTTCTTTGTAGCTCCTCAGCCTTGCTGCCCCCAAATTTGCTGCCTCCAGCGGGAAACCCCGGGGAGGGTCACCTTGATGACTCCCCTGCCTCTGGACAGACTGGATGCGTGACCTGCTCTTTTCTCCTCAGACGTCCAACCTCTCATCCACCCTCAATTCCTCCTGCTTTCTCGGATCCTGACTATAAAGCAACGCCTCTCCATCTCTGGGTATAGGCTTGAATCCTAGTGTCACCCCTCGCCCCACCCCCACCTCCTGCCAGGCTTGCAATAATAATGACTATAGCAGCGAATATTGACTGAGCTCCTCCTTTGAGCCAGACTACAAGTAAGCATTTTTACAGACTCTGGCTCCTCTCCTGCTCACAACGACCCTGTACGGTATATCGGTCATTACTCTATGTTCCAGATGCGAAAACGGAGTCCAAGTTAAACAGCATGTTTGAAGCCACAGAGCAGAGGACGGGGACTGGAGCCTTTCTAATCTCCTGGAGTAAGGGGGAATAAGGGAAAGAGGCCAGAGCAGAAGGGGTTAATTTACACACACACACACACACACACACACACACACACACACACGCCCGCTTCCCTCATGGGCCCGCACCCTCTCCCCAATTCAGACAAACCTAGAAACACTAACTGGAAGCTAGGCTAAGAAACAGGAAAAAGCTGACCAGGAAGGCTTGGGCAACAGCCACGTCACGGGTGCCACAGAACTGGGGAGGAGGGTCTCCACCCCTTACTCCAGCCATCTGGAGGCCCAGCCTGGGAAGGGGAAGGGGGTGGCAGAGGGGAGGCCCTTCCAGCTCCAGGCCTGGCCCTTAAAGGGCCGGCCTCCCCGCCCACCCGCCTGCTCCCAGAGCCCCCTTGTAGGGCAGCTCTGGGCATGCAGGGTCCCGCCTTGCTGGCTGACTGGCTCACCTGGCGGGAACTGGGAGGGCGGGCCTGGGAGGACAGCCAGGCCAGGAACGGGGCTGTGAGTCTGTCCGCTGCCTGTCCCGATGCAGAGCCCCTCCTGGCTCTCCCGCCCTCCTCTTGCCTGGCGGGCGGGTCCAGCTGTGTTCCATTAGCAGCCCTGGCTAGTCCCCAGCCCCCTGGAACCTCCCCCTTTTCCCCCACCCGGAGTGGAGTGGCCGGTAGTCCTGGCGGCAGGCTAGCGCGCCTCGCCGGGCAGCCTTCAGCCCCCAAAGCTTAGGACTTGTGAAGCTGGGGGCCTGAGGACAACCAGAAGTGACCGAGGATTTCCTGTGGGCCTGAGGAACCCAGGCCCTGCGTCCTCTGGCGGGCTGCACTGAGCTGCCTGGATTACTAAGTGAGGTAGGGGGATCTCCAGCCACGATAAGTGGGGGGTGGAGTGGGCTGCCTCCAGGCTCTGGGCTGAATATCCCTTCTGCCCTACTTGCTGTGTGACCTGGGGTAAATGGCTTTCCCTCTCTGGATCTCAATCACCTTCTCTCTAGGGGGATGAGCTCTAAACTCCATTCCAGTTCTGATTCTCCCTGCCCCCAAATCTGTGCCTTTGTAATAGGATAGGGTCATCTCCTTGGAGGCTTCTTCCATCCATCCCTGCAGGCCCTGCACTGGCTGGGGCCAGGGGAGTGGAGCCAGGGATCAGGAGCAGGAAGGGGATACAAGCATATCAATGTTCACGCCTCCACACGCACTCACGTGCCTCGAACAGTTGGCAGCCCTTCCGCTGACTGGCAGGAAGGAGAGGCCAGGACAGGGTTTGAGAGATGGGATGTGCTCCCTCCTAGTGTGGGGGATGATGAGGGAGGCTGGGAAGAGTTTTGCCCCAAGAAGAAGGGGCTTAGGGCCCTATCTCCAAAATACGGAGGTGAGGGATTCCTTTCTGTTCTTATTCTCTATCCAGGGCTGAGGGAGGAGAAATAGAATTCCATTACAGCTGGAAGGAATGAGGTCAGACTTGCATAAGAACTTCCCAACAGGAAGACCATTCATAGGCTAGCTATGTGCACGTGTGTGTGTGCAAGCTCTTATGTCTGGGTATACTGGTGAACATGGATCTCTGTGAGCGTGCCTGTGTGCAGGTGGGCTTGTATGCACACACTGGCACATATGTGTCTGTGTGTGTATGTGTCTGTACATAACGGTGTGTCATGCTGACACATGCATGACTCTGTGTGTGTGCGTGCAAGCTGCCTGTCTCAGGGGAGGCTGGATGATGTATGGCTGTGCTGGCTGCTTGCTGAGTCTGCATTGATTTATCTGGGTCCATCCATCCAGGGTTTAATAAAACTAAAACATGAGCACCCATCAGCATCGGAGGTTGGCAACGGGGTCCTGAGCCCCGGTGACCGGCTGTCCGCCAACTGTACCGGTGGGGGAAGCTTGCTTGGTGCACATATACACTGTGATGCCTGCCGGGAGTCTCAGCCCAGTCATCAGCCCCTGACCTTGTGGGTGCCCATCCTCTGCACAGAGCACTGGCAGGCCCAGTAGGCCTCCTGCCTGAGCTGGGTGCAGCTAGCCAGGTACCAGGCTAGTATCTATGAATACAACACACACGTTGATAAAATATTGATAAATGGCCTCTGCCTCAAGCCCCCTCACTGTCCCAATAGATTTGGCCTTCTAGGACCCTCTAGGTCTCTCCTCAGCCCAGCAATTCTCTACTGGCACAGCCAGCTGCCACTTGGACTGTCAGTGCTCCAGCCCACATTCTGCTCTGGCTGGTTGGTGTCCATGCCATGCTGGTGATTAAATATTTTGAATATCACCCAGGCCCAAATCATAGCCCAAAGCCTGTGGTTGGGCCTCTAAGAGGTTCTGATGCCTGACCAGACCTCCTGCCACCCCAGTGCCAGTGCTTGGGCCCCGGGGGCTGGCTGCTGTTTGCCCACCTGTGGAATTGTGCTGTGGGAGCTCAGGAATCCACCTTCCTGGTTTCTGTGATTTTCAGGTGCTGTGGCTCTAGCCAACTTCTCTGAAGCAGGATGTGGGCATCTTGGGCTCCAGGCCTATGGCTGCTTGGTCTCTGGGCCACCTGCAGTCATGCGGCGAGTACAGGTGAGACGAGGCCTGAAGATCAGGGAGCCACGGGCCTGTGACTGGCTCCCTGAGGTGCCAGGTCCTAGGCACCTATGTGACCTTGTGCCTGGGCCATGTGGCCATTTATAGGAGAGTCTGGGGGCTGGGCTCAGGGTGGCCTGTGGTGTTTGTCCACGTGAGCCTGTGCGAGGTGAACAAGCATGTGCGCACGTGTGTGTTTCTGTCTGCACATTTGTGTGTCTCTGGGCCTCTCTCTGCGTCTGTACCTTTTCCTGTGTCTGTGTGTGAGACGACAGCCCCCTTTCCCTAATTCGCAAACCCATCCTGTGCTCAGAGTGCTAGCGGGGCCAGTGGGCTAGGGAGGAGCAGGTGGTTAGCAATCCCTACAAGAGGAAGCTGCGTCCTGAAAGAGGCCCAGGCCCCTCCAGTCCTTTTCAAGGTAGATAATCCATCCTCCAGCCAATGTGTTCTTTGTCTGCCAAGGCTGGCCCTGGGTCCCAGATAAAGGGCCCGCCTTGAGGCCCAGACACTCCATGAGACAGAGGGTGAAGCTTTCCAAGGCCCAAAGCCAGAGGAAGTTGACCGGGCAGCTTGCCCTGCCTTGCTGGGTGCCCTCTGGGCTTGATAGCTTAGTCGCCTAGCTGAGTAGAAATAGAACTAGAACCCAAATCCAGCCAAAAGGGGCAGAAAAACCAGCATGCCGATGCAGGAGGGGTAAGCACCTGGGTGCATGTGACTGCCTGAGTTGTGTGTACATGTGTGTTTCTGCATGTGTACAAATGTGCCTTGCTCTCCTTTCCCTCACCGGGTTCCCTGGGGGATGGGGCAGAGAATTTCAACATCTGTAAGGAATCTGGGCCCATTGCCATGGGCTGAGTCATCCACTGCTGCTGCCGCTGCAGTGATAATCTTTCTGGGCAGACCTGGGAGAGGAGGGGGACCCCAGTGGAGTCACCGTGCCTAGGGATCCAGGATCCTTCTTCCAGCTGGGCAGCCAGGGAGTCCAAAGCCCAGCTTCTGGGAGCTGGATTCACTGTCTTGTCCCGGCTACCACATCTGCATTGGTGGCAAGGCCTTTGCGACTGTAGCCTCTCTCTCTCCTGTTGGGACACCTCTCCCAACACTTCTGCTCAGTCAGGTCTGTGGTGGCCAACCATCCCTTCAGGGTTTTGGGGACCCAAATTAAGCTATCCTCTTCTCCAGGGGCCTTTACCTCTTTAAATAGACCCTATCTGGAGCCTCAAGGACATGGTGGTTCCCTTGAGCTTGTGGTCCCCTTAGGCCCTCAGTCTCTTTTCGCTGTTTCACAAGGTGGTGGTCCAGGTGAAAAGTCGGTCTGTTCTCTGGCCTACTTTTCTGCTTTGGATGTGAGAAGTGTACCCCAACCCATCGCTGAGAATACTTGTACCAGCTGCATATGGTGTTCCTGGTGGCATGAGCATCCATAGCTCACACATGCTCAGAGATGCGCACGAGCTTGTGTGTAACACCAATGTGCCCGAACCCGACGTCTCCTTCCCCTGAACTGCTCTGCCCCCAGCTGGGGTGCATGTCATGGAGGGAGTGCAAGCATGTGCACATCTCCCCACTGAGTTCTAGGGCCTCCCGGGGTTTCTTTCATTCTCTCTGTTGCTGGTTTGGCCCCTGACGTGGAATCTTGGGGGATTTGGGTTCTAGGCATACTCATCCTGATCTACTGTGGACTCCCTTCCCAGCCTTGGGCTAGGCCTCAGTCCCTGGGCCTCAGTCTTCCCATCTGTGTGCTGGGGGCTCTTCCTGGCTCCTGGGGTGTCCAGGGTCAGAAGGCAAGAGGTGACAGCTGGTCCAAGGCACGGCCTGGCTAAAGGTCCAGAGTGGGGACTAGAAACTCCTCCCTGGATCCCCGAGAGCCCGGCTGTGCAGCTCCTTCCTCCTGAGCCCGCCAAGTGCCCCGCCGCCAATGTTTCCTCCAGGTGAGCAGTGCCCGCCTTCGCAGCAAGAAGGACTCAAGTTGGAATACAGAAGTGACTTATCGGCCAATGTGACCGGTGAGTGCCCATCTCATCCCGTTGTCCCCTCTCAACTTTTCCCTGGAGCGGCCTGTACCCCTCCCTCCACATCCGCCCAGCTGAGCTCTTCACCTGGTGTTTCCCCCGAAGGCTTCAACCTCATCCGCCGACTCAGCCTCATGAAGACTTCGGCCATCAAGAAGATCCGCAACCCCAATGGGCCCCTCATCCTGCGGCTGGGGGCAGCCCCACTCACCCAGCCCACACGGTAAAGGCCCCGAAGTGGCCGCTGGGAGTCAGCACTGACCTCAGCCCCACTCGCCAGCAGCTCTGGATGATAGGGTGCTGAGCCTACCAGCACCTCTGGGTCATTTCATCCTGCCCCGAGGTCCCCACTCCCGGGGCTTGCGAGGCGGGCACAGAGGAGGTGCCTGGCGCACCCACACTGCGTCCCTCCTCTGTCTCCGGTCCACAGTGGTTGGGGACAGGCCTGCATCCTGCAGATAGCATGAGGACCCCAGGACGGGGGTGGGAACCTGGCAAGAGTCTGTGTGTGTGTGCTCGCATGCGTGCCCTTGTGTGTGAAGTCCAAATTCCCGCAGGTCCCTGGATGTTCTGGCCCCTGCTTGCCTCTCCAGCTTCATCTCCCAAAATGACGTTCTTTCCTGCTCCTCTGGTCTTGCTGACCCCTCATCATCTTTTTCCAGTGTCTCTCCTATCTCCCCGCCTGCACCCAGTTATTCTCCCCAGGGCATCTGAATTCCTGGGGAGCACTTGCCACCATTGTTATGAGATGGTGAAATATCCCTCTGGGGATTCTGTTTATGGTTTGCTCCCCCTGCCACTCCCCGTCAGACTCGAAGCCTCCAAGACAAGCAGGCACCTTCTCTATGATCCCCTATTGCCATCCCCAGCAGCCAGGCCCCCACCTGGCACACAGTGGGCACTCAGGAGATGTCTGCAGAATGGATGGATGTGTACAACTGTGTGTTGGTTTGGAGGTGTGGGCCTGTGCTTCGCTTGTGTAGGTTCAATGGTCCCAAGGGCCCAGGGTGGCAGTAAGTGGTCCCTTCCCCAGCCTTAGGCACCTTCCCTGCTCTGTCCCCAGACGAGTGTTCCCTCGGGGTCTCCCTGATGAGTTTGCCCTGGTGCTGACCGTGTTGCTGAAGAAACACACCTGCCGGAACACATGGTATTTGTTTCAAGTGACCGATGGAGATGGGTACCCACAGGTGAGCCCGACTCCTACCCCCGTTGCTCTTGGGGCCAAGAGCAGTACCGGTCCAGGCCAGCTTCTGTGCCAGCTTGGGGTTTCTGGGGCCTCTCTGCCCCCACCCAGGGCCCGCCCACCAGCATCTCTCTCATTCTGGAAGGATGCACTGCTCTGTAACCCCAGGCAGTGTTCTTTCCTTTCAGGGCCCCAGTTTCCCCTCCTGGGAAATGAGCTCGAGGGCCCTTACCTTTGCCACACTCTGGCCGTGGGGCTCTGATTCTCCGTCCTGCATCTTCCCCTATTCCACGCAGATTTCTCTGGAAGTCAACAGCCAAGAGCAGACCCTGGAGCTCCGGGCCCGGAGCCACGACGGCGACTTTGTGTCCTGCATCTTCTCGGTGCCCCAGCTCTTCGACCTGCGTTGGCACAAGCTGCAGCTGAGCGTGGCAGAACGCGTGGCCTCTGTGCACGTGGACTGCACCTCGGCCTCCTCCCAGCCCCTGGGGCCCCGGAGACCCATTCGGCCCATGGGCCACGTCTTTCTGGGCTTGGACGCTGAGCAGGCCAAGCCCGTCTCGGTGAGTGCTAGGTCGGGCTCTGGCCTCTGCTCTCGCTTCCTGGGACCCTGAGTGAGCTCCCTGGAACCTGTTTCTGCCTGGGTCCTCCCCTTGCTCAGAATCCTCTCACAGCTCCCCACTACCCTCCAGATGCAGCCTAAACATATGAACCTGGCATTCAAGGCCCTTCACGATCTAGTCCCTGTAAATGTCTGCAGCATCATTGTCCCCCACCTCTCCCCACACAGCTCGGCTCTGGTCGGTGCCACTCTCATCGGCCACCTCACCCAGCACTTTCCCGCCTCCGTGCCTTTGCTTGTACTGTGACCTCCACCCGGAATGCTTTTCCTTGCGTACTGTCTGTTGAATAGCTAGTGGTCCTTCGAGCCCAGTTGGAATGGAGCCTCTTCCTTCCCTGTTTCTCTGGGCCACGGTGAACATTGCTCCCTCCTTCCCTCTTTCCTACGCGAGCAGTTTGCTTTCCTCTGGGTGACAGCTACATTCCTGATGGCCTCCCTGGCTAGACGGGAAACTCCCAGGGTAGAGCCACCTCTGTGCCTCACTGGGGGCCGGGACACAGACCAACTTGCTACAATGAAGTGACAATGACTTATGTGTCCCCTGCAGTTTGACCTTCAGCAAGCGCACATCTACTGTGACCCGGAACTCGTGCTCGAGGAGGGCTGCTGTGAGATTCTACCGGGAGGGGTGAGTGGCCTGGCCCCAGCACAGCTGGGGGGCGCAGGTTGGGACAGTACCCGGGGGCACTGTGGGCCGGAGGTAGGGACCAAGAAGAGGATGCCTAGAGATCTTAGGGTGGGGGTGCGGTCTGCCTTCTGTACTGAATCCAGCCCTTCCCCCCCGGGCAGTGCCCTCCAGAGACCTCCAAGGCCCGTCGGGACACCCAGAGCAACGAGCTCATCGAGATCAATCCACAGACAGAGGGCAAGGTCTACACCCGCTGCTTCTGCCTGGAGGAGCCTCGAACCAGCAAGGTGGGTGGGCAGGGCAGACAGACATGGGCACAGGCAGGCAAGGTGAGGCTACCCCTCACCCGGCCTTGCTGAAGCCTGCCCCCGGGGTTGGCTGTGCCTGGGGTACGGAGGGCACTGGAAGCCCTGTCTGTTGGTGTACCCATCCTATAGGGTTTAGGGAGGCAGAGAGACAGCCCACTGGTTGCCCCTGTGCCTGCTTGCCTGCCTGCCTGTGGCATTAAGAGCCATGCCTATCTAGCTCTGGTACCACCCAGACCCTCACTGATGCCACCCCAGGCCCTTCTGGTGAGGGCAGGATGTGGCTTGTACCCAAAGGCAATTTCCCCAGGACAGGGATACCCGGGACAGGAGGCCAGGCCACACTGCCTCCCTTGGGGCTTGTTCACTCTCCTGGGCCCAACCCTGGCCAATGCCAGGCTGGTTCTGCGCCCAGCACCATGGCCAGCTGCCCTGCTCTTTTTCGGGTTCTTTAGGGGTAGCAGGGAAGCCCAATTCCTCTCTTAGCCCCACCCCCTGCCTGGGCACCCTCCCTGCCCACTGGGCATCATGCCCAGCCTTTGGCTGCAGGAACACAGGATCTCATTGATTCATGGTCTTGTTTTCTCCGACATCACGTGGGTGGAGGGAAAAGGAGGAGGGGGAGTCTGTGGGATGCCAGGGGCCTGAACAGGCTCTTGATGCCATGGGAGGTGCCAGATATCAGGCTTAAGGGGTGCCTGGGGCTCATACCCCTGCATGAATGCCCCTTTCCAGTGCGGGTCCCAGAACTGCCCCCTCCTCAAAAATTCCCCCCTACTCTGTCATCCAGGTGGATGCCCAGCTGACGGGAAGAATCAAACAGAGTGCAGAAAGGGGAACAAAGGTAGAGACGGTGGGTGGGGGAGGAGCCCATGGTGCCCTCAGTCTGCCCTCCATGCCCTCTGCAAACTCCTTGCATAAGAGACTCTACTCCCACGCTCTTTGTGCCTGCCCCCCACTCCTGGACAGGGCTCAGACACGTGGGCACCCCCTCTGAGAAGGAAGGGGGAATGGGAGCGAGACAGCACAGTACCTGGCACCGTGGAGGGCACCTGCCCCTGGTGGTCTCGGGCAGGGGTGTTAGAAGCTGTTCTTCATCCTCTCCATTCCCTGTCCATCCCCATGCCCTCCCTCTTCCCAGGCCCACCAGGAGATAGCCCCTGATGAGGTAAGCCTCCCATTTAGACTGGCAAAAACAGCTCGGTGGAAGAGGTGCCAGCATGAGCCCTTTGGATAAGGCTTTGGGGCACCAGAGCCCAGGCGTGGGCGTGTGGAATGGCTACACAGCTCCCAGCATTCCTCGGGGGTTCAACACTGGGCCTTGTCTGCCCCGAGCCTCTCCTTAAGGGGTCAGGGGTAGGGTTTAGCCCTGGACCCTCTGGCTGAGTTGACAGCAAGTGGCCATGGGAATCATGAGGAGAGCCCAGACCTTGGCCGTGGGACCCTGGGTTCTGGGCCTCGTTTTGCTCGGACTTGCTCTGTGGCCCAGTGGACACTGCTCTTCCTCTCTGGTCTTCAGTTTCCTCGTCTGAGAGATGGCTTGGCTCTGGGTGGGTAGGAATTCAGGGGCGAGGCTTGTTGGATAGGATTCCTATCTTCATGCTCTCTCAGACTCCAGCCAGAACATACGTGATGTTCTGTGTGCTTGGAATGTGTGGGGAGGAATGGGTCGGGAGGGCTGGTCCCGGGCTGTCAGAGTTGACCTTCTGGCCTGTTCTTCCTTTTCAGTGCCCACCCTGTGCCCACGGTGTCCAGGAAAGCAATGTGAGTGGATAGAAGATGTGCGGGGCGGGGTGGGCGCTGGCCGGGGGTCGGCACTGGCTGGGCGTGGGCGCTGCTTGGAAGTTTGCTCGGCAGCTTTCTGGTTGAGGACAAGGGGGTCTTTGTGCACTTTCGCACTCCCTCCCGCCCATCTCCCAGAGCTGGGCCTGGCCCCCACCCCCACCCTCAGCAAGCCAGGGCTGCATGGAAGGGGTCTCACGCCGGGGGTCTGGGTGGTGTATTTAGATCCAGGCTGGAGTGGGGACGGGCTGGTGGCCGGGAGGATCAGGAGGACCCAGCTCTGCACTCCACAGGCACGTGGGCCCACTTTGCTCAAGGGCGTCACACACCATCTTTAGAGAGAGGAAGGGCTCAGGGTGACGCAGCCCAGCACTGGCCCCCCAGACAGATGTTGGTACAAGGCCTCCCCTCCTATCCCTCTCTAGCTGGCCCGGGCCCACCCTCCCTCTGGGGTCCAGAAGGATAAGGGAGAGGGGCTCAGTGCAAGCCCAGCCGGCGCCCAGCTGCGCCTCTTCCATGGGCAGCATGAGTCCCCACTTTATCAGTGCCTGGCATTCCGAGTTGACAAGTCACATTGGCCCACAAAGGCTACAGCCTCAGCTCCCCTCGCTTCCAAGACCCTTGGAGGCCATCAGAAGTACTCCCCTCTGCTGACTGCCTCTGTTTCTATTCAGTCAGCAGATCTGATAACTCTGGTAGTCCCCAGATATACAGGGGTTACCATGGCAACCGAACAGCCATGTTATCCTAGCAGCTGAGGGGAGGGGCTAGTCAAAGTCAGGTAGGTCTAGAGAAGGTAGGTTAGACCCCTCCGCGAGTTTGACAGCCTTGGGGTACAAAGTCAGCCTGCTGGCTGGCCCGGGGAGGTGAGCAGTGGCTGGGACTCAGCCTGCTGGCCCTGCCACAATGCTGTGTGACCCTGTTCTCTCCGGACCCCTGGTTTCCTTTCCCTCCCTGAGGTGTAATGCTGTCTCCTCTGTCCCCTCAGGTCACGATTGGTCCCTCTGGCCTCAAGGTCAGTCCCAGCTGGAGAGCAGGACACTCTTGCCCTCCTCATTGGTCCCAGCCCATCCTGCAGCGTGTGACCCCGGGCTGTGCTCCTCTCAGGGTTACCTGAGCCTGTCTGCATGCGTGGTGGCTACTCATGTGTGTGCTGGAAAGAGTGGGTGTGCTCAAGGACGTTAAGAACTAACTGCCCTTTCCAGAGGCCCCACTGCCCTTCAGGCCCTGGGCCATGTGTATGCTCATCTATGATCTTCCCAAGCCCCTCAAGCATCCTGTGGGCTGGGTGCCATCATTTCACTTTAGGGAAAACTGAGACCCAGCTGTGCCTGAGTGTGTGACCAGGTGTGTCAGAGTGATTGCATGTACACGTGGCTGCATGCATCTCCGGACACATGTTGGTACGTGTGCAGCCTACTCTAGTGGTATTTAGGGTTGAACCCATGCACTCGACAGGACCACAGAGCCTGTGGGCGGGGGTGGGTAGACTGTGGGCATGCGGATGCGAGCTTCTGTGTGCCCGAGTATGTGATATAACCCTTGTGGCCACCTTTGTGTGAGTGCTGGCTGAGTGCCAGGCTCTGTGCTGAGCCCACTTCCTGTAGCATCACACCTGAGGTAGGTGCTGACATGAACCCCATTTTATTGATGGAGAAACTTGGGCTCAGAGAGGTCACATGACTTGAGTCACATACTAAAGAGGTGGGGGCAGGATTTGAACTCAGGTAGCCTGACACCATCACGGGTTTCTGCTGCTCGTTTGTGTCCATGCACGTGCTCCTGTGCCCCTGGGTGTGCTGTGTGCAAGCTAGTGTGCTGGAGTAGGGGTGTGGGGAGAGAGATACCCTGGGCGTGAGACTGTAGATTGCCAGATACAGCTTTTTGGCCTGGATTGAATGCATATGGAATCCATGTGCCATGTGCGTGGTGGGGGTTAGGGTGGGGTGGACGAGTGGAGAAGATCAGACTGGGGAGGCTCCCATGTGCTCCCTCTGGTCCCAGCACCTGTTTTGGTCTCACCCACAGGGAGGGAAAGGCGAGCAGGGCCTGCCTGGTCCATCAGGCCCCAAGGGAGAGAAAGGAGCCCGGGTAAGTCCCCGGCCGTGCCTGTTGCAGGGCCCTTCCCAGCTGCGCCCTGGGGTGGGCTGGGCTGGGATGAGAACCATCATCTCTCCATCTCAGCTGGAAACTGGCAGCCTGGCCCAGAGGAGGGTTGAGGGCCAGGGTCTTTCTAGGGGTTAGTGTGTGGAAATCTCTATTTTCTAGGGGCACCTAGGACTGTGGAATTCCTTGGCCCATCCTCTTCAAACAGGTCTAGGGAGACTCCGCTAGGAGGTCCCACCCCTGACCCCTTACTCCCTACCCGCAGGGCAGTGACTGCGTCCGAATCTCTCCGGATGCCCCACTCCAGGTAAGACCCAGAGGCGAGGCCTGCTCCAGGGCCAGTGTGGGGCCAGCCCTGGGGAAGGGGCTGTGCCCTTGGCAGCCCCTGGGGTGACCCTGGGCCCCTCTCAATGCCTTATCTCCCTACTCAGTGTTCCGAAGGCCCGAAGGGAGAGAAGGGGGCGTCAGGAACCTTGGTGAGTGTGGGACCATGGATAGGGCAGGGGTAGGGGGGCCCTGGCCCCCAGCCTCCCTCTCTTTTATCACCCCTTCTTTTGTGTCTCCAACTTACCTCAGGGACCCTCAGGACCCCCGGGCTCCACAGGCCAGAAGGTAATGGGCCTGGATCTGGAGGGGGGGTGCCAGAGGGGTCCCTGGGCCCTACAGAGTTGAGGGGGAAGGTGACATTGGGCACAGACTTGGCAATACCCTCCAACACTCCCGTCAGACCTAGAGGGGGATGCCACAGTCCCCAGAGTGGTGTTCTGGCTGGCTTGGGAGTCCTTCCTGTTGTCTGCCCTCCTGTGGTGACCGAAGCCATATAACCCAGGGAAGGCTGAGACTATGGGTCTAGAAGGCAGTTGTCTCTCCCCCAGATGGAGCTTCCCTGGTTCTTCCCAGCCTTTCCCTCAACCCCCGCCACTCTGTCTCCGCCTTCCTCAGGGCCAGAAAGGAGAGAAGGGAGACGGAGGCATCAAGGGCTCTACCGGAAAGCCAGGCCGAGATGTGCGTGCTTCGCTGGGCCCTTCCCCACCACAACCATGCATCCCTTGGCAGGGATGTCGGAATATCGAATTTAACTGCCAGAGTCCACTCTGATTCCCTCACTCAGACAACGGAGACCTGGGTCAGGAGGGCTGTGCCCTAGGAGTCACAGCAAGGAGGGGGCTTCCTGACTCCCAGCCTAAGAGCCCCTGACCTCTAATTCTCTGGGGCTGACATTTGATGACCTCGGGGCACTGGGTGGAGCCTGGCTTTGGGGAGGGACAGGTGGGTGGGGGGTGGATCTGTACCCTGGAGAGGTGCCAAGCCTTGGCTGCTCTTGTGCCCCCACAGGGCCGGCCTGGAGAGATCTGTGTCATGGGGCCCAAAGGACAGAAGGTGAGTCGTGGGTGCTGTGGGGCGTGGAGTGGGTGCTGAGGCACCAAGGAGGCAGCTCTCTCACACTCATGTCACGTCTGACCAGGGAGACCCTGGCTTTGTCGGGCCTGAGGGGCTGGCAGGAGAGCCTGGGCCGCCTGGCCGACCCGGGCCCCCCGGGATAGGACTCCCTGGGACCCCGGTGAGTACCTCTTGCCCCTCCTGCCATCCTTTCTTCAGAGACACTGTCCTGTCAGGCCAGGGGTGGGGAGGCCAGGCCTTGGGGGAAGGGCTAGAGTAGGCCTCTCTGAAGCCTCTACCTGACTCTGTTTCTGCACTCAGGGGGACCCAGGCGGCCCACCAGGCCCTAAAGGAGACAAGGTAAGCACAAGCTAGAGCGAGGGCGTATGAGGGAGGCCCCTGCTCCGCAGCAGGAGACAGAAGAGTGGGGTGGGGGCAGCCTGGGTGATGGGCATGTGGTGGGGGAAGGGGCCAGGAGTTCGTCTGTGGAGGCTGGGGCCCAGGCCTGGGGAAGTGCAGGCCCACAATGAGTGGTAGTGACCAGAGGGGCCGGCACTGGAGGGCCCAGCTCACTGCAAGGCCTTGTGCCTTCGTGAGCAGAGAGCCCTGGAACTGTTTGCCCATCTGCTGTGGTTCCCCTGGCGTCAACCAGACCACTTTCCAATCTATCGCCCTGGGGGAGGGGCCAGAGGCCTCGTGCTCTCCCTTCCTTTGCAACCAGAAGGACTTGCATTGGAACGGAGGGCAGGCGACAGGAAGGGGGTCTTTGCTGAGCAAAGAGGCCGAGAGGAGATGGGAGATTTGGCAGAGATCATCCTGCTGTCCAGAGAGGGGACTGGATGAGGAAGGGGTGAATGGGCTGAGGTCCCAGCCAGCAGCCTCCCCCTTAACCCTTCTTCTGACCACAGGGCAGTTCCGGGGTGCCCGGAAAGGAGGGTCCTGGCGGGAAACCTGTGAGTGACTCCAATTCGGTGGGGTTGGGTAGGGGGCTGCCCATCCTGCCCCAGTCCACCCTACCATGGCCTCCAGAAGTGGGGGCTGGGTCCTCAGACCCTCCCTTGGTGCACCAGTCCCTCTGCCCTGGCCGCTAATGCCCACTGCTTCTCCTGCAGGGGAAGCCAGGGGTGCCAGGGCTGAAGGGAGAAAAGGTGAGTCCCTGGCTGGGGTACCCCAGGCTGGGGTGGGGGTGGGAGCCCTTCTCTGGAGGTGACACTAAGCATCGAGGGCCCAGTGGCCAAGAGTGCTGACCTTCCTTAGGGGGCCCCCATCCCTCCTTTGTTACTACGTGAGCATGGCGATTGTCAGGTAAAGAGCCTGGCTGGGGACTTGCACAACCGGGTTCAAGCCCCGAGTCAGCCACATGTGATTTATGCCCGTGGCAAGCTTCCACATCTGTAAATGGGACACATTGCTCCATGGCTGGTGGCGCGGATGCAGTGTTGTGATGTCCAGGACTCGTTAGTTGAATGAACGAGTCAGTTGAACAGAAGGCCCCTCCAGTGTCCCTGCTGTCCACTCTGATGCTGGGGGCGAAGGCGCTGGCCCACCCAATGTCTACAGCTCCTTGTCTGCCCCTGGGTCTCAGCCCCATCTTGTTCATCTGTGGTCTCTTCGTTCCTCCAGGGTGACCCCTGTGAAGTCTGTCCAACGCTGCCTGAAGGCTTCCAGAACTTCGTGGGGCTCCCTGGAAGACCAGGGCCCAAGGGGGAACCTGGTGATCCTGCACCAGCCAGGGTGAGTGCCTAGGGTAGCCAGGGAGGGACCCCACAAAAAACATGGGGGATGATCATAGAGAGGTATTGGGCAGAGAGGCTGGGTACTTCTTATGACCATAGAGAGATTATGGGCAGAGAGTCTGGGCACTTAGCTCAATGGGTAGGGGCTGAACCACAGAGTTTAGGGCTGGGCTAGAAAGCCACCCCAGGTCTCCATGGCAACTTCCCAGGTTCCTGAGGAACTGCTAAAATGCCTTTTGGGGAAGCTGGTGTTCAGCCGTCCCTTACAGTGAGCAAGGCTGCACCCACCTCTTGGGACTGGGTGTTGGCTGGGGGTGATGGAGAGGAGTGGGCAGTGCTGGATTAGGTCCCGGGCCTGGACTCCCCACCCCGCCCCCTCACAGACTCTTTCTTTTAGGAGGGCCTGGGAGCTGCTGGACGAAAAGGTGATCGGGTATGTAGAGCAGCCCTCTGGTAGGATAGCTTAGCCCGGCTTCATCGCCTCCATCCGTCACGTGGCTTGACGAGCCCCGGCTCTGGGGTGCTCTTGACCTTCAATGACCTAGAACCCTCAGGCGTTTGAAGTATTTGTGGCATGTGACATTGCTGTCATCCCCATACACGTTCAGGAAGTTCGGGGTATCCCAACATGCCCAGTCTCAGCCCGTGCACCTTTTCTCTCTGCAGGGAGACCCCGGAATCCAAGGCCAAAAAGGAGAGAAGGTGAGGGGACCCCAGTCACCTGGCTGCCCTCCTCTGACTATTGGAAGCCTTTCTGATCCCTTCTCTTTCTTCCCCAGGGCGAATCCTGTTTGTCCTGCGGCCCAGCTACGGGCGCCCAGCATCTCGGGCTTTCTACAGGGGTCAAAGGGGGCATGGGCCCCCCTGCCTTCGGTTTGCCTGGCCCCCGGGTGAGCAACTGCTTCCCTCTAGCACAGCCCAGCCCACCTTCCCCTCACTCCATGGTGGCCTCCCTGGCTCCCCAGGCCCCTGCATCTCAAGGCCGAGACCAGGAGGGAGGCCCTGAGGAAGGCGTCCCAGGCTCGCACCCTGGTCCCTCCCCCATCCCTGCACTGCCCCTGGTGACTTGCCCCAGAACTCCCTCTCAGAACGTCTGAGTGCCCAGCCGTATAACAGAAATGACAGTCCGGCTACCAGCAGGGCTGGGGGATTTGTAATTCTGAGCTGTGATTCTTCTTCTGGGTGGACGCTGGGGCCCATGGAGTTCGGGAAGGATGGGACTGGAAGATGCCGTAGCTGCTGCTTGATTGTTTTTCAGGGGGAAGTTGGGGCTCCAGGGCCAGTGGGGCTGAAAGGAGAGAAGGTGAGGCCTGGGTTGCATGTTGGGGACACCAGGGCCTCTTGGCAGGGAGACAGGGGAGAGGGCCCTGGGTGGGCAGTGGGGACAATACAGATAAGAGATCGAACCGCACACTCACAGTGAAGCAAATTCATCAACGTGTTGCAAACTGGAGTCGACGCATTTATTCCCAAGAGCCCTCGTGTTCTCCAAGAAAATTCCTTAATGTTGTATTTTGAATGTATTGATGATCTAAAACAATGAAGCACATGCAGTGCGGCCTTATGATAATATAATAATACTAACACTTCTTTACTACTTATTACGTGCAGGGCACCGTGCCAAGTGCTTGCACGTGTATTAACTTGTTTCCTCCTCTTACAACCTCATGGGGTAGAGGCTTCATTGTTCCCGTTTTACAGACGAGGAAACAGGCACAGCAAGGCCAGTAAACTGCACAAAGTCACATGGGTGCTTGTGTGCAGAAGTGGGACGCGAGCCCAGGAAGTCTGGCTCCAGATTCTGTAATCTTCGCCTCTCCGCCGGCTCCCCCGACTGCAGCGGCCGCGTTAACATTTGTATTTCTGGTTGCGCTGGAGACAAATCGCAGCACCGAACTCGCAGCGCGGCGTGACTCAGACTAGGGGTTTGTGGGTGTACGAGTATTCGGGTGCGAGAAACTGAAATATATGTTCAGACCCGGCTCTACCAAGCAACCACACCTGTCATTTCTCAAATAGAGCTTTGCAGCCTCATCTGACCTTATGTTCTCTGCTTTGATCTCAGGGTGATTTCGGGGAGGCGGGGCCAGCTGGCAGTTCGGTAAGTATAAGTGTGCTCAAGAGGGCCACAGCTCCACGAAAGGACAAGGAGGGAGGTGCTGCCCACTGCTGGGGAGATGACAGTCCCAGACGGTGCCTCAGCTTGGCCCGGGCAGATGCTGGGCATCACACATTTGTTTTTTTTTTAATCACACAGGGACCACCAGGGCCTGTGGGACCCACGGGCATCAAAGGGGAGAAGGTGAGTATGGAGACGTCCCCCACCCACAGCCTGGGCTGACTTCCCCAACATGTACTCACCTTGCTCTCCTTCAGACTCTCCAAGCCCCCACAGTGTCTGAGAGTCATAGCTGACCCCTTAGCATGGCATTCAAGACCCCTGATGACTTGGCGCTTACCTCCCTTTCTTACCTATTCTTTTGCAACCTCTCCTGAGATATCCCTTGCCCAGTAGATGTGCCATATCTCAGGCCCAGGTACACTCCCCAGATTCCAGTCCTGGCCTGGGGAGCCCAGCCCTCTGTCCTTGCTTGGCAGGGGGAGCCTTGCGAGCCATGTTCAGCTCCGTCCAAGCCTCAGAACGGGGACAGCCATGTTCTGGCTTTGCCTGGCCCTCCTGGAGCAAAGGGAGAGCCTGGGCCTCCAGGCTTCGGCCTGCCAGGAAAACAGGTGAGTCCCAGGGCCTCTGGAGTTGGGGTGCAGATGGGTCTTAAAAGAGACTAGGGACCCTGCCTGGGTCTCTTGGCTCCCTGGGCAGTGGGGAGTAGGTGGCAGTGCTTGGAGGGGTGGGGCTATTGTCCCCAGAGAGAGTTGTCCTGACAGGCATTGGATCTTTACCCTGGGACACAGGATGACAAGGTGTGCAGAAAGCATGCCAGCCTGGGGCCAGCCAGGCCGGGGTTTGAAGTCCAGGGTCCCCTTTACCAGCTTTTGGACTCAAGCAAGTCCCTTTTCCTCTCTGTGCCTGTTCCCTGTGCACGGTGGGTACGGCCGAGGAATCCCGTGCGTGAAGCACTTAGCCGCATGCAGTCGGCGCTCAGGGAACAGTAGTTACCGCTGCAGTGGCTGTTCTTGTTGCTGCTCCACCAGCAGCAGCAAACACAGACAGTGCACACAGCTGGCCAACCTGCGGCACGGCATCAGCTCGTCCAACCTCCCTAGAGCCCTGCCTCGGAGACGTCTGTGCTGTTTGGTCATCCCCATTTGGCAGATGAGGACATTGAGGCATGGACAGGTTAAGGAACTTGCCTAGGGTCACCCAGGCAGGAGTCTGGCTCAAATCTTTTCTCTCAATCCATACAGTAGCTGAGAGCAGAGACTTGGGTCTGTTCTGTATGCTGTTGTATTTCCTGGGCCTCGCACAGCGTTGGCCACTTAGGGGTGTCTGGTGTGAGTGAGTGGGTGCTGCGAATGCTTTCTCCTCAGGGCAAGGCTGGAGAGCGTGGACTGAAGGGGCAGAAGGTGAGAAAGCCTCAGTGGGCCTGGGTGGGCACCTCCCTTTCTCAGATGCCCCTCCACCTTCTTTTGCTGGTTGCCCCATGCCCACTCTCCTCTCCCTGCCCAGTCCCCAGACCCAGCAATGGGCTCTGAGTACCTGCAGGTCCCAAGAGGGCAGCCTGCCCTTACAGGGGTCACCTCTGCCCTCCTCGATCCCTACTCCTTACAGGGCGACGCAGGAAATCCGGGAGATCCTGGAATGCCTGGCACCTCGGGGCAGCCGGGACTGTCAGGAGAGCCTGGGGTTCGGGGCCCCGTGGGGCCAAAAGGAGAGAAGGTCGGTCAGGAGGGGCAGCTTGTTGCGTGAACAAAAAGCAGTCAGACCACAGGGTGTGAGTGGGGGAGGCTGTGGGGCTGGGTTGCGAGCCTCCTGGGACACCAGAAGCGCTGGGTGGAGGCGCCTCCACTCTCCCCTGAGGCAGAAGGGGAGCTAGGAGTGCCAGGTATCTGATTTGATCTCCCAGGCTGAGGCGGGGACAGTAGAGGGGCAGAGCTCTCAGAGGGGCGCGAAGACAACCCCCCTCCCTTTTTCATGCCTCCTGATGGCCTCACTGCTGCCCTGGCTCACCTACTCCTGGCTATGCCCATCTCTGACTAGGGTGATGGCTGCACGGCCTGCCCCAGCCTGCAGGGGGCGTTGACCGATGTGGTGGGACTGCCTGGGAAGCCGGGCCCCAAAGGAGAGCCAGGCCTAGAAGGCGTGGGCCTACCTGGGAAACCGGTGAGTTCGGGCTGCCTGCCCTTTGGTCCTTCCTTGCCTGGGCTTCCCCTCTCTCCCCCTTTCCCTTATGGGACCCATTGGCCATCTGTGTCTTTTAGGGCAAGCCTGGTCTCCCAGGAGTTCAAGGGCCCCCGGGACTGAAGGGCGTACAGGTAGGTGTGAGTATGGGGGACCTGAGCTACAGGTATGAGTGGGTGAGAGTGGGAGTGGAGTGGGGAGATACATGGGGGCAGTCAGCTGCAGTGGGGGATGGAGATTAGCTATGGAGTAGGAAGAAACAGTGGAGGAGGTGGAGGAGGGGCTGTGGGAGTGGTCAAGTGTCAGTGGGGCTCTCAAGCCAAGGATGTCCTTCTGTCTCTTCAGGGAGAGCCAGGGCCTCCGGGAATAGGAGTCCAGGGTCCCCAGGTGAGTCTGGAGCCTTCCCTGCACCTGCCTGCTGACCCCTCCTCCCAACAACACTGCCACTGGCCAGCTGTCCACTCCCATCCACCCTGAAAACCACAAAGCTCTGTCTTCCCCCAAATGCCGGAGGGCACCACTCTGGGATAGAGTTGTGCAGCGGACTTAGCCTTGCTCTGTCCAGGATCTTGGCTTTGACCCCTGCCTCTCTGACCCTCAGGGTCTTCTTGGGGTGTTCTTCTGAGGGCTGGCAGACAACCCACCACAGACCAGGTCTGCCAGTGGGGCAGGGCCAGGGGGCAGGTTGGCTCAGATGGGTGTGGCCCAGTCTGCCTTCTCTGACTTGCAGGGGGAACCTGGAGCCCAGGGTTTGCCTGGCATTCAGGTACGTCTGCCTGGGGCCTGGAGGGGGGTCTGGCAGGGGAAGAGCTACTCTAGGATAAGGGATAACTAGCCGTGCTTCCATCTGCAGGGGTTCCCAGGACCTCGAGGACCACCTGGCCCTGCTGGAGAGAAGGGTACCAAGGTGAGCCTCTGCCTCCTCGGGCACTAGGCCTGCAGTGCTCCGGTGAGGCCTGGCATCGGGAGCCGGGGACATGGGAAATGAGTGATGCCCATCAGAGAGCTGCCCAAGACCTGGCCTGATGCGTCTCACCTGCTAGACTGCCCCTGCAACCTTTGTGCCCTCTTCTGCAGGGACCTCCGGGGCTGAAAGGAGCCGTTGGACCCATGGGACTTCCTGGTGCCAGTGTCTCCGGGCCTCCGGTAAGGGTCCTCTCTGTGCTCCACGCTGGGGGTGTTGCTGGCACCCAGGGCATTGCTGCTGGGAAGAGGGCACGGGGCTGACCCCGCCTGTCCCCCAGCAGCGTGGGGAATGGGAGCAGAGAGGCCTCCGCTCGGCCCAGCCTTGGAGGAGGAGGACCACCTGAGCGAGGGCGGGACTGATCACAACCGTTTTCTGCGCAGTGACTGTGCCGAGGTCCTGTGCTAAGCTCCAGACAAACAGGGATTCATTGCATCCTCGCAACTGCTCTGTACGGGAGTGGCTCTATCGATTCTCGCTATTTCACAGACGAGGAAACTGAGCACCTGAGAGCGAGGAGGCAGAGCCAGGACTTGAACCCGGCTCTGCCTGACTCGAAGCCCCTGTGTGAACTCCCCCCCCCAGCCCCTGCTTCAAGCCTTGGGGGTCATTTAAACCAGTGCTACCCGGTGGGACTCCCTACCAGGATGGAAACACTCTGTTCCCACTGCCGGAGACAGTAGTCACTAGCCACATGTGGCTGTCAAGCACTTGCTGTGTAGATAGTGTGACTGAGGAACTAAAATTTACATTCCATTTAATTTTAACAAATTTAGCCCTGACGTGGTGGCTCGGTTGGGGTGTCACCCTATACACCAAAAGGTTGTGGGTTCGATCCCCAGTCGAGACACGTACCAGGGGCAACCACTGGATCTCTCTCTCACCCTGATGTTTCTCTCTCTCGTCCTCTCTTTCTCTCTCTTCCTCTTTCTCTAAAAATCAATAAACTTATCCTTGGGTGAGGATTTTAAAGTAATTTTAAAATTCATTTGAATTGAAAAAGCCCTGTGTGGCTACGGGCTACTGTGCTGGACGGCACAGATCCATCCCGACCAGCAATACGTCCAGCCCGCAGAGGCTCCCCTTTATCATCATCCCACCAGCGAGTCCTGTGTCCTGAAAGCTGTGTCTATGGAGCTAATTGCATCAATTAAGTATTATTAAATGCATTTCCTCATTTTCATTCATCAAAGACCCGTGTGACAGTCCGCTTCACACGAACCCACTAGAATTTTGCAAGGTGATATAATTCTAGCCTAACTTAAAAAAAGGTCACTGTTCAGCCAGCCGGGGCCATAGCGGGTTGTAGACAAATGGTAGAAATTTTTCACAGGCTTTTGGCAGTGTAGAAAATAGCCCCATGAACCGTAACTTTTCAGCTTGGCTGGGAATCTGACACTCAGACGGTGACCAGGGAATGCCAGGCTTCTTCCTTCTTCCTCCTCCCCCTGTCCCCTGCGTCTCAGTCTCGTCCTCCAGAATGGGGCACTGGGATGCGCTCCAGGGGGACCTGGCGCTGCTTCTCTTTGTCCCGTGGCCCTCCCTGCAGGCCGGCTGACGGCTGGCTGCTGTGTAGCGCCAACCACTGACCCTGGGCTCTCTCTCTCTTAAGGGGCCTGATGGGCAGCAAGGACAGACTGGACTTCCAGGAGCCAGAGGGATGCCTGTAAGTACAGTGTCTCCAGGCAGCAGGAAGCCACAGCTGGCCCTGCCTCCGCACCCTTACCCACTCATCTTCCTGTGTTTTTCCCCTGCAGGGTGAGAAAGGATCTCAGGGAGAGAAGGTAAGTCCCATCTCTCAGGGGAAATTAACAATCGCTATAGTCCTGCCACCCAAGGGAACCTATGTATATGCTAGTGGCCTTGGCCTGGAGAATGGGGACCGTCCTGGTCTCCTTGCCTTCCACCAGCTCACTGGTCCCAGGGAGCAGGAACCCCAAATGCTCCCCACTTTACCTGGATGCTGACCCAGGGCTCTATCAGGATCCCAGGAAACCCAAAGAGTTCCAAGATCTGCCCCTCTGGGCAGGGGACAGCTGCATTTTCAAGTGGACGTGGGTGCTGAGTCAGGGGACAGGGACAGGGACTAGGTGGGGAAGGACTAGTGGCGAAATGGCAGAGATGAGAGGGACCAGGAGAGAAGGGCCTGTCAGCCAGGCTGGGCCGGGGGGCAGGGCTGCCGCTGAGCAAGGCTGCGGCTGCACTGGAGGTGAGAATACCTGGGCTGCAGCAGATGGCGGTGAAACTGGAAACGCAGGCAGAGCAGCAGCCCTTGTCTGCTGAGCGCCTCCCATGGGGCAGGAGCTCTGCGTACACTGATCTGTTCCATCTTCGTGGCAGTCTATGCATTTGGCATTACTTCCCCCACCTTACAGATCAGGAGACTGAGGTTCAAGGGGTCGGACAGACTGCCCAAGTGCACAGTCATAAGAGGCAGGTCCTAGATGTAAACCTGGCCTCTCCATCCCATGTGCCTGTGCCACCTCCCAGCTGTCAGTTTTCAGAAGGTCCTCCATCCTTGCCCTCCTCTGACAAAGGCCCTTGTCTTTTCAGGGCGAGCCCGGGGAGTGCTCTTGTCCCCACCGAGGAGGAGAACCTGTCTTCTCTGGCATGCCGGTAAGTGGCGCTGAGCGCCCTCCCCCCAGCCAGGGGGAGAGGCCTGGCCTCCCGCCACAGCCCAACATGAAAAAGCCCCACAGGGCTTTGCACCCCGCCAGCTGCCTCCCCACGCAGCCCTGCGCTTGGTGTGGACGTTGCCTGTAACCTATCCCCTTTTGCGACCCCTACTCCCACCCAGGGTGCTCCGGGACTTTGGATGGGCAGCTCCTGGCAGCCGGGCCCGCAGGTGTGTGTCGCTTGTCCCCTCTGTTTCTCCTCTTGTCCGCCAGCGCCTCTCGGCTTGCCCGCCCTCACACTGCCGCCCCAGCAACGGGGCAGAGCTTTCTTCCGGGTCTGATTATCTCTTCTCTCCCTCAGGGCCCCCCAGGAGTTCCCGGACCACCAGGCCCTCCCGGGGTTCCTGGGCTGCAGGTGAATGGGGATAGGAGAATGAGTTTGGAAGGCAAGGCGCATGCTCTGTGCTGGACCCCAGGGTGGGCTGCTCCCCCCCACCCCGCACCCACCCCCGAGCATGCGCACCTGTCATTTCTCACTCCTCCGTGCTCCTGCTCCTAAGGGTGCTGGGGAGGGCCCGCTGACCCCTGGGGCAGGCCGTGAGCACTCCCGGGCTGTTTTCAAGGAATGTCCTGTTGTGCCCTAGCCCAGCCACCCTACTGACACCCATGGCAGGCCCAGGCCTTGGCCAGCTGATAGGAACCCAGAATCTGGGTCAGATAAAACGTTTCTTACACTGGTGCAGAGCTCCACCTGTTTTTTGCACACCTGCTATTTTCCAGGGACTTTGGTTGTTTTAGATGCTGGTGATAAAACAGTGGACGAAATTAAAAATCCCTCTTCTCTTGGAGCTTCCTTTCTAGTCGGAGGGACAGACAATGAGCAAGATAACCAAATGGAATATACTTTGTCAGGAGATGATACACGCTAAGGAGAAAGAGAAAGTAGGGAGTGGATATGGAAAATGGGAGGAAGGCAGGGAAGAGATGTGGGAAAATGTTGAACAGAAGTAACATTTGAATTGAGACTTAAAGAATCTGAGGAGTGAGCCTCGTTATGCTTTATTCTCACGGGAGAGTACTCCTGACAGGAAGCAGCAGGTGCAAAGGCCTGCTGCTTCCTCCTCCTCCGGCGAGGCCAGTGATAGTACGGAGAGAGCGGCTGGAGTTGAGATCCCACTGCACGGCCACTAGTGTTCATCCCAGAGCCTGGCAGCCTGACTTTGAATCCCAGCTCTGCTACACGCTAGCTGTGTGATGCTGGTCCAGTTACTGACCCTCTCTGTGTCTCCAGCCCTTCATCTGTTAAGTGGAGATAATTACCATGTGTACCTCATGGGGCTATTGTGAATTTCAAACAAGCTAATGCATGCAAAGTGTATAGAATGGTGCCTGGCACATAGTAGACACTTAGAAGGCATTCACCATCATTACGACGACAACTGCTGTTATTATTTTACATCCATTCTCTCATTCATTGGAGCCTTACATCAATGCTAGCAGGAGGGTGGTGTATCTGTAAGCCACAGCTGGGCAAAGCAGGGCTCTGAGAGGGGAAGAATCTTGGCTGAGCTCACCCCACTGGGAGTTGGTGGCGCTGGACTGAGCTTCCCAGCGCAGAGCACTTTCTTCTCCCCCGTGCCACCCTCCAGGACAGCTCCCAGTGGCCTGCACGGCAGGCCGCATTTCCCGGGGCTCCTAGGAGGCACAGACTGTGGCTGCTGCGTGTCTGGCTCTCAGCTCCTGGAAGGGTGATTTTCACCTGAAGAAGGAGGGCAGAATCACAGGGAAGCTTTTTATAAACTGTATTCCCCACGGCTCTGGTGATTGGGAGATGTTACACTCATGCACGCACATGCACCCCCATTGCTGATGGGAGTCTCCACTCTGATCGCAGTCCTCTGTCTCATCCAGAGGCAGAAGTGGAGCCAACTCTGGGCCCCCAGGGGCAGCTACACGTTCCCCAAGCATTGGGGCTTCCTGCTGTACTCCTGCCAAGAAACAGGAATCTGTCTGCAGGGAGCTTGCAGTTTGCTTGGGGAAGCATGGCAGTCATTTCAAAGTGATCTGTTAACCAGCTCACGCTGATGCAGTGTGAGCCGTGCCAAGGCATGCTGGGGGAATGAGGCAGAGAGCAGTGACTGCTGGGCCTGGTGGTCCCAGGCACCAGAGTCCTCTTCCAGTGCCAGCGCTGGGGACCAGGCTGCGGCTGCCTCTAACAGGCAGCTGCCCTGTGCCAGGCAGGGTGCAGGTCCTGTCCCCCAGGCCTTCATGTGCAGAAACTGGCTCGGAGACACATGGCACTTATTGACCCAAGGCTACTGCTTGGTTATATCATGCAACCCTCCCTCATTTCACAGGAGAGGAAACTGAGGCACAGGGCTTAAGAAATGTGCCCAAGACTAGATAGCCAGTAGACAGCGAATAAACAGCTGTTCACATCTGCAGTAGAACAATAGCTGGGCGTTTTAATTCTGGGAGGTGGGGAAAGAAAATCACAAAAAATCAGGCTTGAACTAACACATGGGCAATGCAGGTGGAGCAGGGGGTGAATAAGAATTTAGGGCATGATGACAACACATTCAAGGTGTTTTTCCCTTCCCAAGGTGCTGTTCTGGGCACCTCACCCCGTGCACTCCTGTAGGACACAGAATGAGCAGGGCTGGGCGACGACACAGTGGTGGTGTGAGAGGAGGCAGTGGGGCTGACATGGGGTCTGACCCAGGCTCGGTGGACCCTGGCCTGAAAGCAGGGGGCTGGTGGGAGAAGGTGCATGTTCTCTCGCTGGGAGCTGGGACTTGACAGGCGGCCAGCTCTCAGCGCTGGCCAAGAAAATCCCGTGCCAGGAGAGTGGGGTGAGCAGGGTGAGCTCCACACGTATTTCGTACATGCCTCCTCCCCGTCGGGCACTGGGGACTCGAAGGCAAGTGCGTGTCCTGCTTCCATGGGGCATTTCATATGCACGTGCACACTGGGAGTCTGCTAGGGGAGCAGAGAGTTCGGGGGGAAACCTTTCCTGGGAGCAGTCTGCATGCCAGGCTGTGCACTAAGCTCCTTCCAGCTCTGGTCTCCTTTTAAGCCTCGCTGTAAACTAACCCTGTGTTGTAGGTAAGGAAACTGAGGCACAGAGATTGTTTCTCTTGCACATAACCTGCCAAACGTTACACAGGCAGCAGGAGTTGGCGCCTAACTAGGTCTGACCCCTCAGGCTCCACCTTGTTGCGTGTATGAGTGTCCCTGGGAGGGTCTTTGGAGAAGCGATGCTGGCATCGTGGTTGAGAGGGGCGTTGAAGCCAGTGGTCCTCACTCTGAACCTCACCTCTGTGCTCTGCTTGCCCTGTGACCGTGGGCAGTTACTCACCCTCTCTTGTTCTGTTTTTAAGATGGAGATAACACCTAGTTCACCAATAGAATTGTGACGATTCAATGGGAAAATGTAGGAAAAGGACTTAGCACAGAAAGAAGCAATGGTCACTTACTATGTAGAAGGCCCTCTGCCTAATTTCTGACTTCCGGTAACCTGTGGAGAAAAAACACCCTGTCAGACTGGTTTGGGGGTCACCCTATGAATGCATCTGGAGATTTCGAGCTAAGAATACAGACTCAACTTTGCAGGACAAGGGGAAGAGGCAACAGGGACACTGGGAATGAAGCAGGGAGCCTCGTGGGCTAGAGAGGGGAGTCCACTCACTGGCGTCTCTTCTTGGCTGCAGGGAGTGCCTGGAAACAACGGTTTGCCGGGACAGCCTGGGCTGCCTGCAGAACTGGTAGGTACTGGCCATGATTCACTGTCCAGCTGCCTTCCCAGGGCTGAGCTTGCCAGGCCAGCACCCTGAGCTGCAATGGCATTAGTGGGGGTGTCCCTCTTTCGAAGCTGGGAGAAGCCTGGATGGCACGTGGCTTCCCAAGGCTCCACCTGATGCCATAATTCTCCTTCCCCCTCCCCCACCTGAGTCCTCCCATCTGTCTCTTGCAGGGATCCTTACCCATTGAACAGCACGTCCTTCAGGTAAGAGGGTAAGAGGGAGGGGGTGGGGACTGGTGGGGGTGGCAGAGAGAGCTGTAGATGGAGCTGCTTGTGGGCAGCGTGGGCTCCATGCATGTATAAGAGGGTCTAGCTCCTAACAGACCCTCAGGCAATACCTGCTGAAGGGACCCTGTTTGAAGGAACCCTGAGAAGGTACCTATGTGGTGGATGCTATTGGCAGCTCCAATCCCAAAGCCAGTGAGACCCTCCACCACCCTGGTCATGCCAGGCCAGGACTCAGCAGCACCCAGAGCAGAGCGGGAGGGTGCAAGTGCACTGGGGGCATCTCAGGCCAGCCCGCCCAGGTTGCGTTCTATGGTAACACTGGGTGGGGACCTTGGAGAGGCTTCAGCCATCTCTGGTCAATCCAGGAAGAATCCAGGAAGGAGAGGGGATTCCAGAAGCAATTCTAGAGGTGCAAGGGGACTTGGAGCCTGGAAGCAGAGTCAGCCTGTGTGGGGGCAGCAGACAGTGTCAAGGTCACACCTAAGGGCGTAGCTTGGTCTGGCCCCTCAAGCTGGGCTGAGATTGCCCCTTGGGAACCAAGGGTGACGCAGCCCTTCCTTGCTCAGTCTCCTCTGGAGATGAGACCTGAACTCTTCTCTCCTCCAGCTCAGCATCCTCAGGGGTCCCTCCCAAGCTTTGGCCACCAGAGTCCCCTGTCCTGCCACTTTCTAGCACTGGCTAGTCTCTGCCCTGGATGTCCCACTACCCCACTGGGTCAGGACAGCTTGGTGCACCCGCCCTGCCCCTGCCCTAGCCCAGTGATTTTCAACTTTTTTCATCTCATGGCACACAAAAACTAATTTTAAAATTCTGTATTGCACCAGAAGATATATTTTTGCTGATCTGACATAAAAATAGGTATGATTTTGATTCATTCACACCGGATGGCTATTGCTGTGTTGGCTGTTGTCTTTTTTTATTTGACACTCTAAGGGGTAAGAGGTCAGTGCCCCTGACTAAATGGTCAGGTGTTGCAGGTTTTAAATATTTTTGCATCCCACTGATTGAAAATTGCCGCCCCAGACGGCAGACGTCTCCAGAAGCAGCCTGAGTCCAGGTGAGCCTCCTGGCAGTGGGTACGTGTCAGAGCGCAGTGCGGTTGCGGCAATGAAACCCCAGCTCCTCTGCCCCAGGCTTCTGGCAGTCTGGGCCCCTCCGAGTCCCGCCCCTGGGCGACGATTGTGCAGCTTGTGCAGGGCTTAGCTTTTCTCTGCGCGGCACTTCTTCTGAGGGCCTCTTAACCAAGTGCTCTGCAGAGGGCTTTGAGCAGCCGTCTGGAGAGGGGCCAGAGGGCACCCCCGGGAGTGCAGACCAGAAGCCCCGCCACCACATGCGTGCACGGCCTAGAGGAAGCCGGGGCCTGTGTACACAGCACCAGCTCTGGCCTCAGACAGGCCGGGGTTTAGTCCAGGCTCCCCGGTACCATGGACAAGTCACGCTGTCTCTCTGAGTGTGGGCTTTCTTATCTCCACAATGCTGCTAAGATGACCTGCCTCACTGCACTGTCAGGGTCCAGTTTGATATTGTGTGCAGGCCTATTACGATGACTGGCATGTGGGTGCTGAGTAAGTGACAGCCGTGTCACCGGGCTGTGCAAGGAACAGTGAGGGTGGAGCAAGGGCTCCTGCCCAGGGATTCAGGGACACCCCACCAGCCCATGCAGAGACCCCAGACTCCCCAGTCCTCTGAGACTGTAGTCTACTTTTTTTACCAGTGGGTTTTACTTTTCTGGAAAGAGGACTCATAGACTCCACCAAACTCTCAGAGGGTTCTGTGACTCACAGAGGTTAAAAACCCCAGAGAAGGGGAAGACCTTCTTGTTGGGGAGACTGCTGGGCCCAGTGAACTGGGAGTCTCTGACCACTGGGACCTGCTGGGGACAGAAGGCAGACTCCACCCCCGAGGAGGTGTCTGCAAAAGGCCAGGCAGCTCCTGCAGCTGCTTCCTCTGCTCCCGCAGAAGCTGTTTGGAGCGGCCTTTTCAGCCTAAACCCTCGTGGTGCGTCCTCACAGTGGGTGCAGGTTACAGGAACAACCGGGACAGATGGTCCCTCCGTGGGCCCCTCTGCCTCCTCCCACACGCCTGTCTGGAAAGTGGCCTTGGCGGGGCCCACCAGTGCTGCTTCTTGGAGCAAACTCAAAGCCAGTGTTGGGACTGCGTCCCCTGAGGATGAAGCGGAGCTGCCTCAGGGATGTGGCTGGGGAGGAGGAGAGGGTGGGTGGAGGGCTGCTGGACAGGCAGGGTGTGTAGGCTGAGTTCAGGTGGGGTTCTTCCATCTGGCCCTTCCCGGCCATCTCAGACCCATGCCCACCGCCCTCCCCTCCTCAGAGCCTCTGCGGGGACTGTGTCCAGAGGCAGACAGCCCGCCCAGTGGCCCTCCTGCAGAAAGGGGAGAAGGGCGACCAGGGCATCCCTGGCGTGCCAGGCCTTGACAACTGTGCCCGGGTAAGAGGCTGGGCTCAGGGGTGGCCTTGGTGCAGGGTGAGCCCCTGGTGGCCGCACCTGACACAGCCTCTCACTGTCCCTCACAGTGCTTCATAGAGCGCGAGCGTCCCCGAGCTGAGGAGGCCCGGGTGAGTGGGCTCTTGCCTCCCCCCTCACCCCCCCAACCTGCAATGAGCCCCACAGGGAGGGCCCTGCCTGCTCACTCCCACCATCTCCGTCCACTCCAGGGAGACAACAGTGAGGGCGACCCGGGCTGCGCTGGGAGCCCCGGCCTGCCCGGTCCTCCAGGACTGCCGGGCCAGAGAGGAGAAGAGGTAAGACCAGGGGCTGGGCCCTCATCTGCACAGCGGCCCCTAGTTCCCCAGGGCAGTTTCATTGCTGCCCATTGTCACTGGGCCCTCCAGTGGCTCCCTGTCTTTTGGGAGCCCTTCAGGGGCCTCCGAGGGCTCAGGTCAGCTGGCGCCCCTGACTGTTCGGACCTCACTGCTCTCCTGGCACGCTGGCCTCCTCGCCGCTCTCCCTCCACGGGACACTCTCCCTCCCTGGCCTAGCTGCCGCCTCTGCCTGTGTCACACTCATCACCATCTGACACGCTGTGTGTTTCCTTTATTTAAGAGCATTCCGCAGGCACCTACCGAGCGCCAGCTACGTGCCAGCCCCCGCTCTGCCTATTACCGCCCGCCGCCCCCCTGAAGTGTAAGCACCACGAGGCGCAGGTTTCTGTGTTCTGTTTATTGCTGTGTCCCCAGCACCTGAACCAGTGCCTGGTACACAGTATAGCTGCTCAGTAGATATGGGTTGGATGATTCAGTGAACTGAATGCGAGGTTTGACATCAGCTTTCACACCCTGCTCTGACATCAGCTGCCTGCAGACTCTGGCTGTGGTGAGCCAGGAGGGCTGCTGAGACCCCGGGCTCCATGGGGCCTGAGCTTCTTCATCCATTTCCCTTGGCTTCCTTTGCAGGGTCCACCCGGCACGAGGGGCTCCCCGGGTCCTCCAGGCCCCATTGTAAGTATCTGGGGTCTCCTGGCCTGCTTGAGAAACTCTCAGAGGGATCCTAGCGCTTGAAAACCATTTTGCTGCCATGTGACCAGGAAGCTGTGTGGGGGCAGAAAGAGGAAACTTCCACTACTCACTCCTTTCTCTCAGCAGAGTGTCTATGGGGGCCATGGACTCCTACCACCGGACCCCTGGGGGTCTGCTGCTCTGCCAGTGGTCCTGCTTAGAGGAGGCCTCCAGGGCGCATCTGTGTTTCCCCATCCCCATCCTGCTGTGTTTTGCATAACGGACCCAGGCTGGCCTAGGAAAGGGGGGTGGGCACCAAGGCTGCTGGCTCCTGGTCTCTGCAGCCAGGAAAGCATGTGGCAGCCTGGCCAGACCTCTCTATGCCCCCGTGACACCAGTCCCTACAGGGGCCAGGGGCTGCAATGGAGCTGCCTTCCCCAGCTTTGTAGGGCCATCTCTAGGACAAGCCTCTGAAGACCAGACGAGGGGCACCCCCCCGGAGTCCTCTGTGGTGTTGATATGGCAGGAGAATAGAATTGATTAGAAAAGGCTGGGAGAACTGAAAATGCTTTCTTTGAAGAAAAAAAAGGCTGGTGGGAACTATCTTAGAAGCAGGAGCTACCCACCTGCGGGCTCTGGAGGTCAGATAACAGGCCTGAGGGGCTTCTGCCCCAGCAAGGGGGTTCAGTGAGACCCGGGAAGACTTGGGAAGGGCCGCTTGACTCTGGGGCTGCTTCTCATCTCTGCCGACGGCAGAGCCACTCTTCCTGGAGCCAAGGGGAGGAGCGTGCATCTCTGGGCCAAGACTTCCAAAGGGTCTCTTTTCCAGCTGCCTTGAAATATTCCCATGACCTCTCCCATGACCCCTCAGCCCCAGACTGTGCCCCAGAGAGACTGAGCTTGTGAGATGTGACCTGCCTGTTTCTCCCACCAGGGCCCCCCAGGTTTTCCTGGTGCTGTTGGCTCCCCCGGATTGCCTGTAAGAACCTAGTGCCGCTCCCCCTCCCCACCCCCCACCAGCCAGGTCTCTGTGGCTTTTGCTTGTCTCCTTCCCTGTCGTGGCCTCACCTCCATCCTCCATGTCCGCTTGTGGTCGTCCCCCTGCAGGCATGGTGGCTAACGACACAGGCTCCCCGAGGTCCCAGCAGCTTGGGCATCTCCCCAGCATCTGCCCTCCTGTCATTTCCCCTTCTCCCACTTCTCCTGCTTTCTTCCTCTCATCACCGCCCCCCCCCCCCACATTGCTTTTGTTTCCCTTTTCTCTCCCACAACCGTCACTCTCCATACGGCCTCTGGAGCTATTCTACCTTCTCATTTTAAACTGGTGCCTCTAGGGGCCTCTCTATTCCTCCCTTCTCGTTTCTGCCTCCCGCTTCTGCCACCTTTGGTGTTCACTGAAGATTTGCTGAAAGTCGTTCTTGGGGCCCTGCCAGGCACCTGGCGCTGAGCCTGGCAGAGATGCCAGCGCTCGAGGGCTTCACATTGCAGCCTGGCACAGGTTCGCTGCCCTGCTGCTCGGCAGGGCTGTCCAGCGGCACCCGGGGACCAAAAGGTGACGGTGCCTGCACCTTTCCCAGCGTCCTGGAGGAAACTCTCAGCTTCCTCCTCTTCCTTTCCTTCTTCTTGGCTCCAGTCCCAGTCTGCTCCAAGGCTGGACATGTCATGCCAGCCAACGGGGTTTCTGAGAGTCGGGGCCCCTGCCCCTCTGTTCTCAGCATCTTGGTCTGCTCCTTCTGCCAGGCATCCTTAATTTCTCTGCCTTCATCATCGCCACAAGTGTGTCTGAACCATCCTCATCCTCACTTTGCTCTGGGTCATGGAAACTAACCTAGCGGGTGTCAGACTGTGTGCTTCTGGGGCCTGCTCCCCTCCTCCCCGGCCTGGTGGCACAGGCCCAGGGAGCCAGCCCCTCCTTGTCGCAGTTCCATCTGTCCCCACGCCCTCATCCTGGCCAGACCATGTCTGTTCCTGCTTGCTTGGGTGAAGGGGCCATCTGTCCGTCTAGCCATCTGTCTTGTGTTGTGGAAAGGTTTGGGCGCCGTCTCTTGTGGGCACGAGGGAGGAGGGACAGACGTGACCCCTTCCTGCCGTGGTGAATGTGCGAAGGGCAGGGCGAGGAGTTGGGGTGGGAGCTCCGGCTTTGATTGACAGTGCTACCCCTTTCTACCCCGAAAAGTGACAGGGACTGCTCTGGAGGCAGCCTTCCCATTGTCTCTCCCCTGTGTCCCCAAAAGAAGGTGATTCTGACTGGGGGAGGGATGGGGACTTGGACAGGTAAGTGTTGGGTGCCCAGTGGCACATTTTAGTGTGAGCATTACTCTAGGGACACCTCTTCTGACCGTTGCCATCACAGATGGAGCACACATGTGTCACCCTCTTGAAGGCACGCCCAATTACTGTAGTAGGGCACACCAGTGACAGTCACCTGCCTCAGAGGTCCCCTCTGGGAGTCACCCACCTTGGGGGACACGTCTCTGTGGTTACCTGTCTTGAGGGCTGTGCTTCTGAGAGGTACCCACAGATGACAGTCACCCTTCCAGGACACATGCTCTATGGACACCTGGCTGGGCACCCTAGAGGGCCACCAGCAACCCCCATCTTTGCCCAGAAAGGACACAGAGGGCTGCAGGGCAGGGGCCAGGTGGGGAAGACTGTCTCCTGCAGGTGCTCATGACTTTTCTCTCCAAGGGTCTTCAGGGAGAGCGAGGCCTCAGGGGCCTGACAGGGGAGAAGGGGGAACCGGTAAGAGATGGCCGGCGGGGGCGGGGATAAATGAAGGACCCTGGGGAGACAGGTGGGGCCCCAGGGTGGCTGCTGCGTGGAAGATGGGAGGTGGACCCCAGTTTTTGAAACTCTCACCCTTCAGCCCCGATTCCCTCAGTGTGGGGGTCTTCACGCCCCCTCAGGCTCCAAGGAGGCCCATCTCCCCGTGAGGGCAAACACCCCTGTTCCCTGGTTTCCACAGATGTCCCTGGGGGCTGTTCTGTGTTCTTCCTGCAGCACTGGCAGGTCCCTCCTACTCCCCCTCCCTGGCCCTTGTCAGCCCCTGCTCTGGGCCCCTGCCTCTGGCTCAGCTCCCAGGGTCTCAGTGGCAGTTGAGACCCAGTGAACCTGGGCCTCGGGGAAGTGGCCCTTGGTGGTAGCTGACCTGGGCGGGTGCCTGCTGAATGGCAGCCCCAGGCATTCTGGCTTTGGCCACCCTTTCTCCCGGGAAGGGGAACAGAAATGTTAGGGGGCCCATCACGTCTACCTTTCTTTGCAGGGTGCTCCGGGGCAACCTGGCTACCCAGGCGCCATGGGCCCACCGGGACTGCCTGTGAGTAAGAGGCGCTGGCTCAGGGGTGCTGGAGCCTTGGGGTGGTGGGCAGGGCAGGACCGGGCTTGGGCGTCCCTCAGCAGCTCCTTCCTTTCTGAGCATCTCGGCCCGCACCTCTGCCAGGCCGTCCATGCACACACCCTGCTGGAAGCCCCCTTGGCAGTATGGCGTGGTGCCACCACTTCGCTTTGGGGGCACACTACTGTCGCTGCACATCGAGGGCCAGACCCTCGGAGGCTGAGGCCCAGCAAGACTGAGATCTGCTTGGGGGAGGGGCTGTTGAGAGAGTTGGAGGGACAGCACAGAGGTGCTGCCTCACACAGGAGCCTGATGGGTGGGCCTGCCCCCTCTTTCCGCTGGGGACCGCAGCGGCAGGCAAGGAGCAGCCCACCTCTCTCCCCGCAGGCAGTCGTGTCAGGCCGCAGGCTCCACCCCTCTCATTAGTGCCGTGACAAGCAGGCTGTGGGGCTAATTCCTCTCTCCTTGCTCACTTCTCAGGGCATCAAGGGGGAGCGAGGCTACACTGGGCCCTCGGGAGAGAAGGGAGAATCGGTGAGTCTGTGTCGCAGCCCAGCACGGGGGTGGGAGCAGGGCTTCAAACAGAGCCTGTCCCTGCCTGCCACCCCCACCACCGCCACCGAGATCTTCCCAGAAGCCTGTGAGGCGGGTACACGGCCGCTGCTTCCCTGCCCCCCGAGTCACTCCAGCTGCATCTCAAGCAGTCAGCACAGGCTGGTGGCCAGAGCTGTCAGGAGAACCTCAGCAGGATTCATGGAGCCAAAGACCTCAGCCTGCCAAGGGGAGGGGGACCAGGAGTCAGCTGGCAGGAGACACCCCCACCCCCACCCCAGCAAAGGCCGGCTGACAGGGGTGGGCAGAGAGGCCCAGGCCTGCGATCTAGACCCAGCTCGGCCACCTGGCCGGCTGCACCTGCACAAGCCCAAGCCCACCCTTTGCAGAGCCAGGCTCGTGCTGAGTGCAGGAGCCAGGCTGTTGTCAGACGAGGACCCTGAGGCTCTTGAGGCGGCATGGCTCACCCAGGGCCCTGCAGCTTGTTAGTGACTTAGGGTGCAGCCTGCATGCAGCCCTGAGTCTGTCTGTGATAAACCACCCAAACCTTAGCCTTACTGTTCCCTTCACCCATGTCAGCGAGGCCCTGCCGTGGGTTTATTCACTAACAAATATTTTTCATGGGCCTGCTGTTCACCCACCAGGCTCTGGGGGCGCTGTGGTGAATAGAACGAGTGGTTGAATCCCCTCCCCTCATGGAGTTTACATTCCAGTGCCGGAGGCACGTAACAGAAGAATAAATAAACACATACAAGTAATGAGAGATAAGACCCAAGGAGAAATTAGGAGAGGGGCTGGAGCCGTGTGCATTACTGTTACATGGAAGGCCAGGGAGGTCTCCCTGAGGAGGAGACCCGTTTGAGCTCAGTCCCAAATGAAGTGGAAGAGGGGCACGTGGCTGTCTGTACTGGGGAATCCCAGAGGGAGAGACCATGGCTGGGGCCACTGAAGGGACAGCTTTGAGCTATCTGATGATCTAATGATCTGAGAGACCTAGAAGGGATCAGGGCATTCATACAGTGGAGAGTGCTATAGTGGAGGGTACAGTTGTGCAAAGGCCCAGGATGTGGACATAGGGGTATGCTCAGGACACAGTGGGCTGACGGAGCAAGGCAGAAGATAAGAAAGGGGGAGGGAAGTGAGTGGGGAAGGGGTGGGGTGTCAGTATCAGATCACAGAATGCCTCACACCTGGCATTGGTGGCCAGCGTGATCCTCATTCAGTTGGCAGTGGGGAGCCATGGGAGGTTTTGAAGCAAGAGTGTTACAGTCCAAGCTATGTTGGAGAAGAGATGGCAGCCGGTGGCTGGCTGGATTGCCGGGAGCCAGGAGCGGGCAGGACTAGTGAAAAGGCTAGTCCCATAGCTCAGACAAGAGAGGAGAAGCCTGAACAGACCAGGGGGAGGAGGCCTGATGGCTTAGAGGGGCCTCCCACCGCACCCCCTGCCTCTGTGCCCTGTCCCGTCCTCTGCCCCGTCCTCTCATTGCCCACTTCCTCCAGTCAGAGTGATCAATTTTGCTCTTTTTTTTTTTTGTCTCCAGGGCCCACCAGGATCTGAAGGCCTCCCAGGTCCCCCAGGCCCAGCGGTGAGTAAGGGAGGGGCGGGGAGATGTGGACCTGGGGACCCCTGGTCCTGGTGCTGCCCTGGTATCTGAGGCAGGAAGGTTGAGTTCCAGCTGCATTGTCCTCTGTGATGACAGGGTCCCCGAGGAGAGAGAGGACCCCAAGGGAGCTCGGGTGAGAAGGGTGACCAGGTGAGTGGCAACTAGGATGCGGCTAGCCATTCTGACCACAGTGGATGGTTGGGGGAAGGCAGGGGGGTAGGGTCATCTCATTGGTGGAGGGCAGACCAGCCCCAATCCACCTCGAGTTGTAAACCCCGACCTCATGCCCAGAGCCTTGCCTGCTGGCCGCCTTGGGCTGAGTGGAAGGCAAGGCCCCCTGTCTAGAAGCAATACCTTCCTGTCCCTCTTTCTACCTGCCGGCCAGGTAGGACAGAAGGGGCAGCACAGCAAACTGTCCTTCCCTTCTTCCCGCAGGGATTTCAAGGCCAGCCAGGCTTTCCAGGCCCCCCGGTGAGTGAAGGCACAAGGCCAGCTCTGTCTGATGTGATCCCATCTGGGAGGGGGGGCGGGCCTGACCAGGCCAGACTCAGCAGGATGGGCCCGAGGAGGGGAGGCAAGGGGCACGAGAGGAACAGCCTGGGTGGCCAGGCCTGATGCCAGGAGCCAGGACCTGGAGAGCAGGGCCTCCTGGGTGGGCCCCAGCCCAGCAGGCCGGCAGACTCAATGCTCCTGGGTGGTGTTTCTAGAAAGCATCAACAACAGGAAAGCACAGGCAGCAGGAAGAAGGAGGGGAGCTCCTCCTCCAGCCCCACGGTCATTCCTGCCTGGCCCTCTGTTCATAGGGTCCCCCTGGATTCCCAGGCAAAGCAGGAGCACCGGGCCCACCTGGACCCCCAGCGGAAAAGGTGAGCAGGACCCCATGTTGGCCACAGTCACAGATCTGAGTTGTTTGGCTTCCACCCCCTGCTTCACTCCCGGCAGCCAGCCTTTGGGGGCTCAAGAACTGCCTTTGTCACGTTGAGGGAGGGGAAAGGGAGCCCTCCAGGATGGCCCCAGCAACTCCCCTGCTAGCAAACCAGTGGGATCCTAGGGATGGGCCCAGAACACCCGCCAGCCTGAGGCCAGGTCTCTGCCTGATGGGAGAGGGTGGGAGGGAGGAGGCAGAGGGGCATAGTGAGAGCTGGGTGACTAGGATGTGACAGGCCACCGAGGCTAGCTTCATCTCCTCAAGGGGGAAGGCAGGGAGTGGAGGTGGGGGAAGTGCGCCCACACTGAGAGCCTGAGAAGCCCCACGGTGGGAAAAGCTGTGGCATTTGCCTTCTGGGTCTGACAAGAGCAGGAAGAGGCTAACCTGGAGGTGTTGTCCCCATGTTGTCCCCAAGGGCCTAGAGAGTGACCTAGTGACAAGGGTGGGAAGGGGCAGCAGGCGGGGGAGCCCCCACACTAGCTTCCCCCAGGTTTGGCTTACTAAACTGCCGTGGTGTGGGGAGGGCTGATGCCCCTGTCTCAGCCCAGTTGCTGGGCTTCGTGGATGCGACAGCTGGGTGGTGTGATGAGGCCCCAAGATGAACACCCTCATGGGGACCCTCTTTCGTTGGGGAGCTCATACAGCACAGCAGAAACGACTTCCTGAACGGCTTCTCTTGGTCTAAGCACTCTCTGTTCAAGTAAAGAAATGAGGCCCAGAGGCCGGGCACCCCAGAGGCACGTAGCAAGGTGGAGAGGTAAAGCTGA
This sequence comes from Tonatia bakeri, assembly GCA_004024845.1. Taxonomy (NCBI): domain Eukaryota; kingdom Metazoa; phylum Chordata; class Mammalia; order Chiroptera; family Phyllostomidae; genus Tonatia; species Tonatia bakeri. The sequence continues at coordinate 100,402 of PVIA01002219.1, read as the reverse complement.
GGCTTCCCTCCCAGCCAAGCAGAGCCCCCAGGGCGGTTCCAGAACCAGAGCCTACCAGCCATGGTGGAGGCCACCTCCTGGCCCTTCTCTGGGAGGGACCTGGGTGGCAGCGGCTGCCAGAGCCCTCTGTGCTGGCTCTATACTCCAGGGATGCCTGCTCACCTTAGGCCGGTCATTGCAGACAACCCCAAACCTCTGGCCAGTGGTTCTTCCCCATTCCCTATGGAGCTGACATTTTTTCTGGGGCTGGGCTGACCCCTCCTGGTGGTTGGTGGCATTGCAGTGCCAGCCAGCGCTCTATTTTTCCATCCCCCTGGGTGCCATTTCCAGCTGGACCCCTTCCCCTTGACTACCTCACAGACCCTGCTCCAGGGCAGCCACCCCCTCTGCACAGGAGAATGCAGCAGCACTCCTCACAGGGATGCCTGCCTACCCCCTTCTCCCGTAAACACTCTAATTCAAACAGCTGTTCTCGTCACTCCCCTTCTTTGAAATGTTAATGGCTCCCCTGTGCCTGTAGCAGTGTTTCCACTTTGTTTTGTAGTCCTCGAGTCTCATTGCACAGGAGCTCGTGTGAACCCTCAGTCTATAAAACAGATACAAGTGGAGCTTCTCTGGCTAAGGCAAGGGTAGGGCGTCCCTGAGTTCCCCCTCTGGGCCTCCGCTTTGTGCCCTTAGCTCCCAGGCCCCCGAGGTGCCCCCAGGGCGCTGAGAAGTACTATTTGAAAATACGTGTCTTTTCAAGAAAGTTGAGCCCAGCGTTCAGGGCCCGCAGCCAACCAGGCACCAGTGCCTCCAGCCTCCTCTCCCACCCATCACAAGGGCTCCCTAGACACCGTGGCTGGGCCAGGCATGTAACCGCTTCCGAGTCCTTGCCTTCTCTGCGGTTCCCTTGGCATGCCCTGTTCCCCCTGTCCACCTGCCCAGACCTCAGACATCCTTCAGAGTCTAGCATCTGGTGACACTTTGGTGACACTTCCCTTGATCCTGGCCAGAGGGAGCTTCTCTGTCCTCTGAGCTCCTATAGCCCCTTATTTCCACAGAGCACAGGGACTCTTGCATTGCCTCTGATTATGAGCCTCTGAGCTCCTTGAGGACAGGGACCCCTTTCTCACCTGGGAGAGTCAGAGGCTATACAGTACTGGGTGCCTTGCTGGGGCCGGTGTGAGTTGATGCCTCAGTTCGTACCCGCTACTGAGCACCCACCATGCCAGCCCATGGTCAACCCTGAAGAGGATGCTGGACTTCTCAGGCTTTACCCCTTCCTCATGGAGCAGTGAGGAATGCCGTGTGGATAAAGATAGACCCCCTTGGGGGAGTGCTGTGTGGAGTACAGCTGCGTGGTCCAGAGCAGAACTGGGGTCAGAAGCCAGCCATCCCAACCTGCAGTAGTCGCTGCAGGCGTGGGCTAGGGCCATGTCTCCAGGGTGGGCTGAGGCTCTGCTGACTCTGCTGGGGGCTTGTTTCCAGGGCAGCGAAGGGATTCGAGGCCCATCAGGCATGCCTGGGCCCCCTGGACCACCAGGACCTCCCGGAATTCAGGTAAGTGTGTGCCCCCTTAGCCTGGCGGGTGAGGGTTCTGTGTGCATGTATGCACATGTACATGGGTGTGTGTGCATGTGTGTTTTCGGTAGGGCCGGGAGTTGGGTGAGGGGCGGAGAGGCTGGGGGGCCAGGTGAGGCCTCACCGCTCTGAGGGTTCCAGCACCGTCGTGTGGAAATGCCTTTTCCCGTTTCCAGGGCCCCGCCGGCCTGGATGGTCTGGATGGGAAGGACGGCAAGCCCGGCTTGAGGGTGAGATGATGGGCAGGGAGGGCGCCCCCTTCCTTCTCCAAGAGCCAAAGTCGAGGGAGCCCCGATGAAGGGAACTGAAGTGGCCCCCACCTGTTGGGGGTGCCCACGCCTTCCCTCAGCCTGCCTCTCACCACACCCTACCTCCCTGATGGCACCAGAGTGCATTGGTGTCTCAGTTCTCCTGCTAGCCTTAGCCAGCTTGGATGAGCCAGGCCTCACCGAAGGCAGGGCAGTGACGTGAGTAAATTCCTGTCCAGAAACAGACAGCTAAAGCAACTAGCATCCCTTGGGGCCCTGCTTGTGTTGGGCGCCTGGCCCAGAGCCTGCTCACCCAGGCAGGGTGGGCTGTGTGGTCACAGTGACATAGGGAACCTGGACTCCAGCCCTGTCTGCAGCTCCTGCTGTCTGGAACCAATGCTCCCAGCCTTTGAGTGGACAGACTAACCCAAGGGACCTAACTAGGCTAGTGTCGTAAGAAACCAGGTTGCAGACATGGAAGGACTCAAGCCAGCCTGGCCCCTTGGGTCTGATTTTGCTGGGGCATCTGAAAGGGATGGGGCCACAGCAAAGGGCAGAGCATCCAGGGCAACCCCATTCTGTACCCAAAAGAAGGAAAACTGAGGTCCAGAGAGGCGGGTAGGATTCATGCAGGGACCACAGCCAGTCAGAGGTTGAGCCCAGCTGGGAGTCTTCCCTCTGCCCCACAGGACCTCCCTCTGTCCTGGGACACCTGGGGGAGGGGCTGGAGAAGGGAGAAACATTGGTAAATGAGTTGGGTGCAAGCTGAACAGAGCTCCTGTCTCAATGCCCCTGCTCTCTTTCCCTAGGGAGACCCTGGTGTCGCTGGCCCACCCGGACTCATGGGACCCCCGGTAAGTTGAGCTGCAGGGAGGAGCTGGGAGCTGGGAGGTGCCAAATCTGAGCCAGTGTAGCTCTGCCGTGGTGCATGGGGTAGCTCAGATCCTCTGTAGGTTGATCTGGTTTGTTTAACCCGAAGGAGGATGGGAATTGGCCTCTGGTGGAGGCGAGGGATGTGGCAACTCCTTGCTTTTTTCCCAGGGTTTCAAGGGGAAAACAGGACTTCCTGGCCTTCCAGGACCAAAGGTAAGGCCCTGGTGACCTCTACCAAGCAGGTTTTCTTGGCTTTTCTCAACCCCTGACCCCAGGCAGATGTGGCACCCCAGGCAGACTGGACATACCACCTGACCCTGGGCTGAGATACCATCCCAGCACCCAAGCCTCCTGAGGCCACCAGTGCCTGGCAGACTGGGTCAGGGCTTCTGTCTACCAGCCTGAGGGTCTCAGAGGCCTCAGGCCAGAGCTGGGGCAAGTGGCCAGACCTCTCTGGGGTGGGGTCAGCTTGGGGTGGGGAGGAGCCAGGTGGCAGTCTGGTAGCTCCCGTTCCCTCTCTCTGTTAGGGCGACTGTGGACAGCCGGGGCCCCCAGGGAGCAGCGGCCGGCCAGGGGCTGAGGTAAGGGCTGGGGGTCTACATGTGCTGCCCCTGGACAGCCTCTGGGCTCTGCCGGCCTGGGCTCTGCTGGCCTGGGGTGCAGCCACTGCCTCTTGCTCACCAGCAAAGCAGCTGTCTTCTCTCCTTGGCCTTCTGGGGGAGGTTTTTCCCAGCACTGCACATCTTGTCCTTCCCCCTCCTCTTAAGGGTTGTAACTGGTTCCCCTTTCTGTGGGCTGTTGGGTTGTGAGCCTACAGAGGCAGGGCTTGGACGCCTTGGGCTGGGGGCTCTGTCTGGCCCTTGTACTCATGGGCAAGGTCAGTGCCCCAGGCCCCGGAAGGTTTAGACCTGGAGTCCGGGGCTCAGCTCGGCTCCCTGGACCGTGGGTGTTCCACCTGCTCCACTCAGGCTCCATCCCCAACACCCTCGGGTGTGTGATTCTGTTTCTGTCTTTTCTTTTTCTCTTCTGGCTCCTGCAGGGTGAGCCTGGTGCCATGGGACCCCAGGGAAGACCCGGCCCCCCTGGCCATGCTGTGAGTTCGCTGTTTCTGTCTCTGCCCCTACGGGAGTGAGGATTCCGTTAGAGCTGGGTGACGGTGGGCGAGCGGGTGATCACCTGACCCCAGGAGCAGCCCCCAGCTGCACAGAGCTCTACGGGGCTTTGGGCTCACCCAGCCCAGCGGCTCCCAGGCTTTTTGCCATTTTCTTATTTTCTGGGTCCATTTTAATTTACTTATCAAACAAAGATCATTCAGTTATTCAACAAATAATTACTGGGCACCTGCTCCATGCCAGGCGTGGTTCCAAGCTTAGGACTAAGGTGGCGGGGAAGACAGGCGCGACCCCCTATCCCAGAGCTTCTGTGCAGGCACAACAAGCAAACTCACCTGGAAGTGATGTGGTGTCACAGGGCCGGGGTGAGGGTGGAGGTGACTCTAGAGGAACCTTTGACGAGAAGGAGACAGTTGTCCAGCAGTCTGGGGGAAGAGCATCCAGGTTGGGGGTGTGGCGGGGGGAGGAGAACAGAGGGTGCAAAGCGCCTGAGACAGGGAGGGTCTTGTGTATTTGGGGAGCCCAGGATCAGCTTGGCTGGAGTGGAGTTCAAGGAGGACGGGAGTGGGCACTGGGAAACCGAGTTGGAAAGGACATGATGCAGATGACGTGGGGGCAGGGGATGGAGCGGGGCAGCAGCGCCCAGACCTGGCGTGTGGTTAGAGGCAGAGGTCTTGCTAGTGACCTGCACGGGGCAGGGTGGGGGCCGGAGGAGCGGAGGAGCGCAGAGGGAGCAATCGAGGGTGACTCCCGGGCTGGGCTGTGGGTCAGCAGGTGGTCTATTTACTGAGATAGGGAGCCTCGGAGAGGATATTTGTTCAGCAATAATGGATTTTCCGTCTACTTCACTCATCAGCAACGTAGACGACTGCCAACGGGCGCCTTTGATCAGGGTGAAGGCGCCGAGCTGGTGGGGTTCCCGAGGAAAGCAAATAAATGTACCGGCATTTTATTGCAGCCCTACTGTGGCTGGCTGTACAGTTGCAGGCTTTTGGAAGTGTTAAAAATAGTTCATGACCAAGAAACAGAACTCACAGGTCTTCATCATTATTTTTAGAGATCTCAAGGGGTCCAAAGGACTCCGACTAGGGACCGCAGGTCTTGCTCAGACCCCCTCATGTTACAGATGGAGGGAGGAGTCACACACTCTGAATTGTGTCCCCACTGGAGACTCATTCAGGAGCTGGGGACAAGGGGGATATAGGGTTCCTCTTCCCTCCTCTGCCCGCCCAGCCCCGCCCGCTTCTGTGTGCCAGTCCCAGTGCTGGACATCCCTGTCCAGGAGACTTCAGAAGAGTAGAGCAGAGACCACGCCTCCAGAACGTGCCATGTGGGAGAGTATGGGGAGTGCGCTCTGAGAGAGATGTGTGCCCTGGGAGCCCTGGGTAGCTCCTGGTGGCTCTGTTCAGGGAGGCAACATTGGAGCCGTTTCTCAGCTGCAGATGTGGAGAGAGGGGTGGGGCCTTTGGGCAAGGGCCAGCCTGGCAGGGCAGGAGCAGTCCTGCGTGTTTGTGTTCGAGTGGCTGTCCTCCCGTGGTAGGAGGGCTGCAGGAGACCGGGAGGCCTGGGGTTGGTGCTGAGCCCCTGCCCCTTACGCCCTGCTGCGTGGACCCCACTTCTGCTCTTCACCTCCACAGAAGGCAGGTGGGGGTGGGGGTGGGGCTCGGAAGACACCTAAGCCCACGAAGTAGGCAACTTCCTCAGGCCTTTGCTCCCCGATCATCCCCTCAGGACAGCCCCAGATGTACCACTGCATGAGCGGCTGGCACCAGGGGCCCATGAGCGCAGGGACCCCTAGGCCTCAGCTCTGCACAAATCTTTTAGCAGAAGCTCAAGTGCAACTCCTGAAGGGAAGGAGGATTTAGGATGAAGGTTAGGGCTTGTTCCTGCTGTCATCCCTCCACACCTCCTGGAGGCCTTGTTACTAGAGATTCTTTTCAATCCACTGACTTTGCTTCTCTTTAGGGACCCTCAGGGCCTCCAGGCCAGCCAGGCCCAGCTGGGATTTCCGCAGTGGTGAGTGACAGGCGCCCCCCATCCTCTCCTCAACCACACCAGGAATTTGGCCCTGCTTTGCTCTGGGCTCCTTTCAGAGGGAGCTTGGGGGATGGAGGATAGCTTGTCCCCATCCCTCTCCTTTCCTGCTCAGCCTCTCTTGCCTCCAGAGGCCTCCCCAGCCGGCATGTGGTGAAGAAGTCCTTTGGAGAGGGCCGCAGGCCATCCCAGGGTCCTGTCTGAAGTTCAGGAGGCACCAGCTCCCCCTGTGGGGTCTGGGGGTTGGTGGGTGTGGTCCCTGGCATGCAGCGTCTGCCCCAGGCTTTGTGGGGTTCATTTTTGTCCCTCCCCTCCCCTCTCACCATCCTCCCTTTTCTCTAGGGCCCGAAAGGAGACCGGGGAGCCACTGGAGAAAGGGGCCTTTCGGGCCTCCCTGGCCAGCCTGGCCCACCTGGACACCCTGGCCCCCCGGTGAGACCCCGCCTGTTCAAGCACCGACCCAGGGGAAAGGGCCCACTGGCTTTGTCAGTTGAGCGCCACACTGCACGTGTGGGGGCTCCAGGGAAGGAGGGGCTGTCTTTGTGGAAAAGGGCAGCATGAGCTTGTGCCTGAGGATCACATCACATTCGGAAGAAGGGACAAGCTCAGTAGTCACCACTGTGCCCACTGTGCACCCGGCCTCTGCTGCTGACCATGTGCTGCTGCCACATGTAGAGCTCCCTCCATGAGGTGTCAGGCAGGGGACGCTCGGCCCTGCCCCTCTGTAGGGAGCTTGTCAGTGACCACAGAAAATGTGTAAATGTCAGGAATTAGAAACACAGCGCTATTACTGAATGAAGCTTTCTCAGCAACTCGGAAACCACTGGTAATGTGTTGAATGAAGAACTAAGGGCTTGACATCTGTTGTTTAATCTGTACTGCAACCTTATTTAGTCAGTCTGATTGTCCCCATTGTACAGACGAGGAAGCCAGAGTTTGGCAAGATTAAGTAGGGTGTCCAGAGCCACACAGCTGGTGACTGGGAGAGCCTGTCTGATTCCAGAACTTACGGAGTCAGACATGCTGCAGTACTCCCTCTCACAAAGGTCCCGGACAGGTGAACCGGTGAGGTGGGCTGAGAGTCTCAGGGAAGAAAGTCAGTGGGCGGAGCTGAGGCAGAGCCAGGTCTCCCAGCCCCCACGTCACGGCACTTTCCGGCAAAGCAGACTTTCTTCTGGGGAGTGATAGCAATGACCCTGGGGCTGGGGCCCTGGACTGGGGCGTGTATGACCCCAGCAGAGTGAGCCGTACATCCTGGTCAGCCCATGTGTCAAGAGGGCCAAGTCTCACCTGCCACTCACTCGTACTCCTGCCAGGGACTGTGGGCAGGCAGGTCCCTCCAACCCTCCCCTTCCCTGACTGCAGGCTCAGGAGCCTCCAGGACCCCTGGGTGAATCTGCCAGGTTGCCTTGCAATTCCTCTTCTACAGTTCCCACCAGAAGTGGGCTGGTGGGGCCCAGGAGGGAGCCTCTCCCATCCTAGGGAGGGGGCAGGCTCACCTGCCCAGATCTGTGGTTCACACCTTCATTCAACAAATATGTAACATACACTCAGAGCCAGAGACTGCAGGATGCTGGGTCTCAGGCAGAGAGGTGTGGTCGGCTCTTCCTACAGAGGGCTCTGTGGGTGGGGGCGGGGGGGGGGAGCCTGGAGCTGTCAGTGTGGCAAGTGAGGAACTCTGGGACAAGACAGGAGTGTAGGGCAGAGGTCTAAGGTTCCATGCCTGTGCCCAGAGTGTCCCGGAAGGAGGGGGAGGACCATGACCCATTGGTGGAATGGGGGCTGTGCATGCTGGGTGGGCCAAGCAAAGTGTGTGACGTCAAGCTGGATTGGCACTCATTGCATCTTTATTGCTCTTACTTCCCAGGGTGAGCCTGGTGCGGATGGTGCGGCTGGCAAAGAGGTACCGTTTGTGCTGACTTGTCCTTTTCCTGTGGGAGTGCCACTTCATGCTCCTGGCCTTGCCCTGCCCCCTCTTCGTCCACTCAGTCACCCTCTCAGCATGCAGACTGTCTCGGGACAGATATATGGGGCACCGTGCCCATGTCGCTCGGGGGAGAGGAGCTGGGCTGCAGGGCATGAGGATGAGAGCGGGACTTGTTTTTCATTAGTTTTTTAAACCATGTATCTGGTCAAAAAGAGACAATAATAAAAATAAGTCCCAAACACACATTTCCTGGGCACCAGTGCTTGCCAGGCCCCCCAGTGTGCCACGGATTGGCTCTTTTATTCTAAATTCTTACCTCTTTTTTTAAAATAAAATCTTTTTTTCAAAAGATTTTATTATTTTTTAGAGAGAGAGAGAAGTAAAGGAGAAAGAAAGGGAGAAAAACATCAACTGGTTGCCTCTCGTACAGCCCCAGCTGGGGACCTGGCTGTGGATCAAGCCGGCAACCCTTTGGTTTGCAGGCCAATGCTCAATCCGCTGAGCCACGCCAGCCAGGGCTCACCTCTTTCTGTCTGTAACGAGGAACCCAACACAATAATACATCTCCATGCCGCGGGGGACACCAGTTTCCTTTCCAGCTGTCTACTATCCTATTAACAGGGAGGCTGTTGTCCTTTCTCCTACGGAGCCCAGCTAGACCCAGCGCAGGGGCCTGAGGCTGTGGATGGTGGTCCTTTCAGGGGACGTGCCCCCCCTGGGTGTCCTGGAGATGCTGCATAGACTTGACCCTGACATTTGCTTTCCTCTAGGGACCCCCCGGAAAACAGGGATTCCATGGATCCCCTGGTCCAAAGGTGAGTGGGCGCTGAGTGGGTTTGAGAGGAAAAGGTCACGAGTTGGTTAAGCCTGGCCCCCAGCTATGACTTTAGCCATGGAGGGGACACACAGGGGGAAAAAAGTGGGCAGAGCCTGGAACAACCTCATCTCTGAAAACTTCTCACGTGGCACTGTTCCAGGATTCTTAGCTATCATTGGGGGAATGGAAATTTCAAATTCATTCTCTCATTGATTGATTGACTCATTCATTCATTCATTCATTCATTCTGCAAACATCTGTTTGATCTTGCTTCCATGCCAGGCCCTCCGTCCTTGCATTAGGTGAAAAGAGGTTCCCAAACAAGAGGTGCCCACTTAGTCCAGTCACACTTACACTAGAGTATGGAGGGTTTTACCAAAGATGAGACACAGCACTGAGGGATCAGAGGGAGGCACGCTCAGCTCAGCGTGGGAGTCAGGGAAGCTGCACAAAAAAACAGGAACATTTCAGCTCCTACCCTTCCCGACAGCATGGATGGACCCGGAGAGCATTATGCTAAGCGAAAAAAGTCAGGCGGAGAAAGACAAATCCCATATGATCTCACCTATAAGTGGAACCTAATCAACAAAACAAACAAGCAGGCAAAATATAACCAGAGACATTGAAATACTGAACAAACTGACAGTAACCAGAGAGGACGGGGGAGAAGGATACCAGGAGATAAGAGGGGAAGGGCCATCAAGGAACATGTATGAAGCACACATGGACAAAGCCACAGGGGGGTAGGATGGAGGGTGGGAGGTAGGGGTGGCTGGGATCAGGGGGGAGTGGTGGGAGGGAGATAGAGACAACTATACTTGAACAACAATAAAAAAAGAGAAAAATTGAAAAAAACAAACAAAACAAAACCAGGAACATTTCAGCTGGGTAGGCGGAGTGCACTGGGTTTGGAGGAGGGGAAGGGCATCCAGGCGGGGAGGACTGACATGGTGCGACCCAATCAGAGAAGTGTAACCTCTGATGTCTGGAGGGAGGTGTGCGGGCAGGGAGTGAGACAGGAGAAGATGTGGTCGGGACCACATCACGAATGGCCCCGAATGCATGGCCTAGGAGTTAGGCCTTAATTTGGAGGGCAGTTGGGAATTGTCAGAATTTCTAAGCAGAGAGTAACGCCAGCAGAGCTGTCTTCTACAGGGACTGTCCTGGCAGTGAGGTGGGACAACCCATCAGGACGCTGGGGCCACAGTCCAGAGGGAGATGCTGGGGGCCTGGTTGCAGGCTGGAGAGAGCTCTGGGCAGATGCTGAGACATCACAAGGTAGACTTGACAGTACGTGGCAGTGCTGGACTGTGACTCCCTGTCCTTGTAGGGTGATCCAGGACCTTCAGGACAGAAGGGCCAGGCAGGAGAGAAAGGAAGAGCTGGCATGCCTGGTGGGCCTGGCAAGAGTGGCCCCATGGGGCCTGTGGGGCCACCAGGTCCTGCAGGAGAGAGAGGCCACCCTGGATCTCCAGGGCCTACAGGGAACCCTGGATTGCCCGGGGCTCCTGGCTCCATGGTAAGGGGAGGCTGGCAACCACGGACACCGTCTGGACATGCAGGGCAGGGCATGGACTGTTTTAGAGCCTCTTGCTGCCATTCTGCAGGAAAGAGCATGATTCCCATACGAGTGGCTCTTACTATGTGTGGGAGGGCGGGGGGTTGGGACCCTCTCCCCAGAAATACACCGATGCACAAAATGGTTTGGACTATTCCCAGGGGCGGTGGTTAGGATTAAGTATCTGTGGGTGGCTCCTGAGACCTTTGCTTCCCTCCCGTCCTTTATTTCCATTAAAGTTATTCCCAAGGGAGGCTGGGAAGTGTAATTGAGGCAGGCTTCTTTCTTCTCTTTCCTCAGGGAGACATGGTGAATTACGATGAAATCAAGAGATTCATCAGACAAGAGATCATTAAAATGTTTGATGGTAATTGGCGGCTGCTGGGTGGCACTGGGTGCTGCTTGCCCTGTTCTGGCCTCCTTTTCCTTAAAGCTCAATATCCTACCCCCTCTCCTCGCATCCCACTCCCACCTTTCAGGCATATGTTCAGTAAGACTTCAGATGTTTCTTGTCACCTGCTCTGTGCAGAGATAAAATGATTCCCTCCTGTCCTCCCCAAGCCCCCACTGGAGCAAAGGAGACAGACAAGAAAACTGACATCAAATGAGTCTGCATGAAGTGAGCTCTAAATAGTAGGGCGAGCAGCAACCGTAAGACAGCTGCTGCAGTTTCATTTTAAGCTCACTTTTCTGTTCGTTTGCTGGTCCAGCACTAGCATTCTAGGGCCTGGGGAAACAGGTACCCTGTCCACAGGGGGCTGGACGTTGCAATGGGGAGCAGAGCCAGGGTGTCAAGCCAGGAGTCTGGACTCTCATCTGAGCCAGTGGTGAACCAATGGAAGGTGCTGGAGAAAAGAGCCTCTGTAATTAGATCTGCACTTCAGAAAGGTCACCGTGGAAAGCAGTGTGGAGGCCAGGGCACAGGAGACCCCTTGGATCAACCCCCACGGTCCTTGCTCTGACTGGGTCCCTCTGAAGAAAGGCTGCTTTGAACTCCATGCCGACGGCCTTTCTGCAGCATCTGCGGTCATTCTGAGTCCCTGGGGTGCCCTCTGACCTGTCCCTGTCCTTTCTTGCAGAAAGGATGGCTTACTATACCTCCAGGATTCAGTTCCCTGTGGAGGTGGCAGCAGCTCCCGGACGACCAGGGCCCCCAGGGAAGGATGGTGCTCCCGGCCGGCCAGGTGCTCCAGGGTCACCTGGGCTCCCCGGGCAGATTGGCAGGGAAGGACGGCAGGGCCTGCCAGGAATGAGAGGTAAACCTGCCCTCCGGCTCCCAAAGCGCACACGTGGTTCTTTGGGGCACACGTGAGCACCGTCCGAGGCCAGCTGTGCATATATTTGTGCGTGCGTGTGTGTTTCCAATAATCTGAGTGGGTGCGTCATTTTCCTCTCAGGAATAGGACTTCTTATTTTATTTCTCTTGTCCTAGGATTGCCTGGTACCAAAGGTGAAAAGGGAGACACTGGTGTTGGCATCGCAGGAGAAAATGGTCTCCCCGGCCCCCCAGGTAGGAAAAGCCGGCATTTAAGACCATGGATCTAGAGCAGCTGAGACCTTTGTTTGTGCTCCTCGCACAACACCGTTGTGTGGAACCTCAGATACCTACAGGCCTGTCAGCCAATGTTTATAGTAAAGCGACTGTGCGATACAGTCCGCTAGGGCACGTGTGTGGGGGGTGGAAGACCCAGTGCCGGCCCTCAAGCCCTGAACTGGGCTAGCCTGATGCAGTGGGATAGAGTCAGATGTCATGGGACCAGGGACTGTGAGTCCAAGTCCTGCTTGGCATCTCACCGGCTGTACGACCTTGACCAGGTCACTTAACCCAGGCTGTGTAGCCTGGAAGGGAATGACCAATGCCTGCTGGCCTGGCTCTGAGACCCAGTTCACCACTTAACCACATGTACCACCTCTCTGAGCCTGTGTCCTCACGTACAAAATGAGATGATGGTGTCATCGCCACGGAACTGTTGTGCAGATTCAATGGATGATGCATCCAAAGCACTGGGCCGTGTGCTGGGCACGGGGCATAGGGAAGCCTCAGTCAAGCCAGCCAGTAGTTCTGTTATTGTTACTTAGTGTAAGTTCTGTTCTTGTTAAATTAACGTAAGGGTCCGATCATGTCTTCATGAGGACACGTGACCCGAGAAGCATTTATCACACGTGAGGTATTTTTGACCTTGACCATAACCTCTCCTTCCCTGAAGCCTGGATCTCCTTTTCTGGCTCTTCCTACCCTAGGTCCTCAGGGTCCCCCGGGGTATGGCAAGATGGGCGCAACTGGACCGATGGGCCAGCAAGGCATTCCTGGCATCCCTGGCCCCCCAGGCCCCGTGGGCCCGCCGGGCAAGGCTGGCCAGTGCAGCCCCTCAGACTGCTTCGGGGCCATGCCAATGGAGCAGCAGTACCCGCCCATGAAAAACATGAAGGGGCCTTTCGGCTGAAATCACCGTCTCCGGTAGATGAAGGACTCCTTTGGGAACAAATGTGATGGGTTGTGAATGTTTCGTTTTTTAATTGCTATTAATATTTTTTTATCAATAAATAAAAAACCAAAACTCTCTGTAGCCCCAATTCCAGTGGGGTTTCTCTGGTGCCGCCCCTGATCTCCCTCCTTGCCATCCTTCTTTGTCATGCAGTCCCAGAGTTCAAAAGGGCATCCCCCTCATGGTCTGCGGTCAAGCAGTGGAGCTGTGGGATGCTGCTGTATCCAGTGTGCCCAGCGCAGCTCTCCAGCTGCTTCTGAACTGTCCCTTGTCCTCTGGACCTTGGGTTCTGCCCTTCTCAGCACACTTCTCAGAGTCGGAGAAGGGGCACCACTCAGCCTGCCCCTGCAGTGAGCCAAAAGCGAGTTCGAAGGTCCTGCTCATAAAGGCCCTTTCCTGGTTGCTTTCCTGAAGAAAACAGTGTTTGGTAAACCACCTACTCTTTCCACTCTTTCCAGTTCTTGAGTGTGACCCAAAGCTAACCCAGGTTGCATCCTGGGAAATGCCACCCAGTGCTGAAGTGTGTTGACCTGCCTGGCAGCACTTCCCAGCAGTCAGTGTCTCCTTGCTGCTCCAGTAATTCTGTGATTAAAAAGCCCATAAAAACAGAGGAAGGAGAGGCTCCAGCCTCTGGCCTAGGCAACGAGGGAATGCTTCTCTGGGAAGTGAGATGGAACCTCCCGCCGGGACTGACACGTGGCCCTGCCACCAGCTCTCCTGGACTGCAGATGGCAGCTGTTGTTACTCTGACAAGTTTCTGCACTTCAGGAAACAGGTTGCATCCATACCAAAGGGTCCTTAGGCAAGCCACGATCAGATCTAAAAATCTAAGTTTAGATTGGATCAAAGGGTCCTCAGAGCCTACTGGAAGTCTGGCACTCTCTCTCCTGTCTCTTCAATATGTAAAAAGGTTATTAAAGAGAAAAAGTAAGTTGAATATTACTGAAACATTCCATCCCAAGTTTCTCTTTCTCTACTTTTCAGATCCCTGTTTTGACGGGCTGGCAGCCCTGTGAGAAAGCAACAGGGCATGTCCAGAGGGACTTCCAAAAAAAGTCTTTTTACTGGCCTCAGCTTTTTGGAAGGCTTATCCAAATTGGATAAACTTCAAAGGGATCCCAGAGCAGGCTCAGAAGTACACCCGGGGTCCAGATTCTTATCCAAATTGCTCAAGGCCTTCAAACTGTCAGATCTCTCCAGAGCTGGTGTTTCCAGCACAGTTCTGAAAATTCCCTTCTCCAGCCCTGGCTGGTGTGACTCAGTGGACTGAGTGCCGGTCTGCGAACCAAAGCGTTGCTGGTTTGATTCCCAGCCAGGGCACATGCCTGGGTTGCAGGCCAGGTCTTCAGTGTGGGGTGTGCAAGAAGCAACCACACATTGATGTTTCTCTTTCTCTCTTTCTCCTTCTCTTCCCCTCTCTCTAAAAGTAAATAAATAAAAAAAATCTCTAAAAAATTCCCTTCTCTAGTTTGGCTCCAAATAGTAGGCGACCCGCCTATGGGTGGCTTTTCAGAAACGTTGCCCTATTTTTTTTCTGCCGGGAGCAGAGCAGTGCTGTGGCCAGGGGAATGAAATCAGGCCGGCTCCTGAGCGTGCCCGCATGTCTCACGTGATGTTTTTAGGTATAGGAGGAATCCGTTCCCATTTTCTCTCTCACGGGCAGTTCTCAGTTAACCCTGGTTCTAACATAAGACGCTAAAAAGCAAACCCATCACCTCTGCACTGAATAGCAGCCAGTTTTGGACCGTGGATGAGGACAGATGTTACAGTGCTCCTTGGACAGCCCGCTTCCCTCTCTCAGCCCCTTCTGTGAAGCGCTAACTGGTGATGCGCCGCATGCCAAGGAGCCCGTTGGCACCGGTAGAAAGAAAGAGAAGCAAGGACCAGCTGCTGGTCAGGCCGGCTGGCTTTGAAGGCCGGAGGGGAAAGCCACCATGAGAAAACATTTGAGGGCCACTCGGCACCGATCCTCACAGAGTAAGTGACCCCTTCTTCACTTCTGTTCTTGAGTCAAATTCACACTACCCTTTGGACGTTTCATGACAGGCTAGGTTTAAGCTTTCATGATTAGAGTTCTCATCTTCATGGAGTTTGAAATTGCTATATTTTCTTGGACCATGAGGAACCAGATGGAAAGTTGAAAAACAGAATTTATAGTCTCTTCTGTTACCATAGTCAGAAGAAAAAAAATCCAGGGATTTTACTCAATAAGTTCAGGAACCGAGTAAGCTAAAGAAAAAGGAAGGAGGGGTGCATGCCTTTCACTCTTTTTTTGGAGCAGCTTTCTCGCATTCCTGCCCCTGTTAGTCTTTTGTCTTCATTTCTTAGTGTGTTCCAGGCTTTTAAGGCAACACACAGATCACTGAGATTGGCCAAGTCTAACTTGATGAGTCCATTTCCTCTCTCTATTTTGTGCCAGGAGCTGTCTAGGGATTCAGAGGCAAACTAGACAGATATGGTCCCTGCCCCCGCAGTGTCTGTGGGGAGAGCAGACAGTTAAACAAGCAATTACAACGAAGGGGACGATGGGGCAGCAGCAGGCAGCAGGGGAGCACAGAGCCGAGGGACTGAACTGCGTCTAGACAGAGATCGATGTAGGCAGAGGGGAACGCGTGCTGAGGTCCAGAGATGACTGAGCACAGGGCCCGAGTGGTGAGAGACAGGGTGGTGTGGCTGGAATGCGGAGAGGGAGCAGGGGAGACGTGGGAAGCAAGGCTGTGCTGCGAGGGTGTGTCGAATCAGATTTGCCTAAGGTGGAGTCCACTGACGGCAGGGCGAAGAATGGACTGAGAAACCCGTGCTCTGTGAGATGGAGAAAGGCTGCTGCCTATTTATGCTGCAGGAGAAAATCCCAAAATGTGATGCCTTCTGGAATTTAAATCTTCCTTTTTGTCATATTCTCCCATCTCCAGAATTCAACAGAATCCATTTAGACTCTTCACACGTGGTGTGTTAACCTCTTAACAGACTACTAGGTCTTTTTGTTGTTCTGAGTAGTTTACGGGAATAAACTATGGTATCAGTGCACTCTCCGTATGATTCCAGAACGGAAGGGCAGTATGGCCAAGATGCCACGTCCGCTGTTCTCATTATTCTGTCAGTTCAGGGGAAAGCTGCAAAGCACCCTCTCATCCACTGCATCGAATTGGAATTTAAATTTCGAACAGGCTCTTATCAGAATCAAAGAGAATTAATTCCATAATAATTACGTGAGTGTCAGTCTTCCTTCTCAGTAAGCGATACTGGAGCTTGGTGCTGAGCCAGGGCGCCTGTGGGGAGTGATGTGTCCCTGGGGAGGAGATATTTTCCAGCGGCTGGGCCTTCCATTACTATGCTCTGCCTCACCTCTAATGGGTCAACCACAGGGCTTCCACGAACTCAGAAAAGTGCTCTGTGCTCTAAAAAAGGGCTGGAATCCAAGTGTTCTTCTTTGGCTAAGAGCTGAAACAATAACAGGAACCGCCCCACCCACCTCTGTCTAATTCAGGTAGTTGAGGTTTTGGAAATGAGCTGATTGTTTTTCAGTGCTTAGAAGATCCTGATCTCCTTTTTATCCATCTGTCTCCAAAATAAACACACCTGGGCCTGCTGCAGTTCCTCAGAGGCACAGCCCTGGACTTGGCTTTGGCTGGTTTCTGACAGCCCGGGAGACGACTTGGATGGTTTTGCACCCAAATAGCACAGGCATCCAAAAGACCATTTTCTCCTCAGAGCCTTTTGCTGGGCAGAGGGAGCTCAGGCATGAAATTCTCTTAGGAGTTTAATCCTCCGCACCTAGACAGAGCTTGGCAAGTGATGGGAACTCGGCAGGTTAATGTGCTTGCGGAATACAATGAGCATGTGTCACATTCCCCCAGTTGTCACTATTCTCTCTGCCGGCAAACATCCCTTGACCTTTAGCCCAGACTGCAGGACTTCTTCCTTTCTGAGATTTTGAATTCGATTCCACCTTTTTTTTTTTTTTTTTGGACTGGGAGGGGGCTGCTTTACAAAGGTCAAGAAGATAAGACCTACTAAATACTAAGGGCTGAGCATTTAAAAGATTGTGGACCTGGGTTCAAATCCCAACTTCTCCATTTATCTTTTCAGTAGCAGAAAAATCACTTAGGCTCTTCCCTCATTATAAATGGGTAAGAGTATCTTAAAAGATTGTGGTGAAAATGAAACAACGCATTGTACTTACCACAAAATCTGGTACCTAGTAGCATTCAATACAGAATAAAAAAACTACTACTACTACTACCACCACCACCATTTATTGAATTCATAGCAGGTGCTGTTCCAGGCACCGGGGATAGAGAAGGGAAGAAGAAAAGGACAACCCTACAATCTACACATAAACTTTAAAGACAACAATTCAAATAGTGACAAGTATGAAAAAAAGAGACACAATGCTGTGATGGGTGACAAGAATGAAGGGAGCAGGAAGTGCTACTTTAGCTGTGGTGTTCAGGAATGTTCCCACAAGGAGGTGATAATCTGAGCCACCAGTGAAGAGTCAAGGGAAGAACGTTCCAGACAGAAGAGCTAATCCAAACATCTGGAGGTGGGAATGTTCCAGGGGTGAAGACCAGGACAGCATGGAGGGAGAGAACTGAGGACAATGGCAGAAGTGTGGCTGGAGATGTAGACAGGTCATAGACGGCCATGAAGTTCATAAGGGTGTGCTTACATGTTATCATAAGAGTTATGGAAAACCTCTGGAGGGGTTTAATCCCAGGAATAACATGATATCATTTGCATTTAAGACAATCACTCTGGCTGCTCTTTGAAATAGAGTATGGGGGCCCTGGTCGTATGGCTCAGTTGGTTGGAGTGTCATCCCATACACCAAAAGGTTGCAGGTTCGATCCCTGGTCGTGGCATGTACAGGAGGCAACTGATCCATGTTTCTCTCATGCTGATGTTTCTCTCTCTCTCTCTCACCTCTCCCATTCTTCTCTCTCTAAAATCAATAAACATATCCTCGGGTGAGGATTTTTTTTAAAAAAGAATAGAGTATGGGGAAAGAGTGAAAGCAAAGAGGCTGTGGTCAGGAGGCTATTGTAATGACCCAGACCACAGACGATGGTATCTTTGACGAGGTTGATCACGAAAACAGGGGAAAAAGAGCAGATGTGAGTCTACTTTTGAACTCAAGCAAATGGAGGTGGAATAGTATGTGAATAAACAAAGGCCACACAAGAATGCTCGTAAGCTTTTCTGGCCTGAGAGACTGGGTGGACTTTCTGAGATGAAGGAGAGGAAGGGGTTTGGGGAAAATACCAAAGAGAACTCATACGAGGCCAAGTGGAATGCAGCAGTAGCAGGACTAAGTACAAAGGGAGGCAGGCAAGAGAGCGGCTAATTCTGGAGCTGGGGGGAATGTGAGAGGGTGGAAAACGGGATTGAAACTGAGCTGTGAAGCGCTGGCAATGGGAGGGATGCTGGTCCGCTGAAAGGAGTGGTTTGAGCACAAGTCTGGACAAAAGCAGGTGCAGTAAACTCATTTGTCAAATCTCCACATATTCGTTTCTGACAGCTGGGGAAACCAAGGTTCAGAGAGGTTAAATAACTTGCCCAAGGTCATCCAGTTAGAAAGTGGTAAAATCAATATTCCACTCCAAAGCAAGAGTGCTACGTGGTGAGACTGGACACAGGAGCACAGGAGTGGAAGAGAGACAGGCCTGTAAGACGTGAAATAGGAGAAGCGAGGTCTGGCCAAACTGTGAAGAGTTTGGAGTGCCAGAACGGAGAGGTTGGGCTTATGTTGTAGTTGGAGAGGAGGCCGTCCAGCCAGCAAGTAGCACGATCAGCACTGTGATTTTGACAAGTGCCTGGCTAAACAGATGTGCTGAATGGGTAACACCTCATAACGCTATTCACTTGATTTATTTTTTAAAAAACGTAGTGTCAGGCACTGGGTTAGGTACTGAGGATATAATGACAAGCAAACCCAGACACAATCTGTGCCCATATGGAAGAATTTAACAAATTAATCAGATAAGTATGTCAAGTGTAGAGCCATCAAGTGGCAGTTTAGTACATGACTATGAAGTCACTTAGTAACCAGGATCTGACCTACTTTGGGGACCAATCAAGACTTCCCTGCTGAGAACTGGACATCCATTTGTGAACACTGGAAAAAAAAAAGACACCTACTAAGAAGGGTTCCTGGTGGCTAACTGGGATCAAATAAAAAAGCAGAGCTTAGGCCCTGGCTGGGTCACTCAGTCGATTACAGCATTGTCTCAAAACACCAAGGTTGCGGATTCAATCCCCAGTCAAGACACACACAAGAATCAACCTATGAATGCATAAATAAGTGAAACAACAAATTGATGTTTTTCTCTCTCTCCCCACCCCCTCCTCCCCCTCTCAAACCAATAAAAAAATAAAGGCAGGCAGAAGCTAGCAGCCCTTTCTGCACAGGGTTACCTCATGCAAACTGCACTTCACAGAGAAACCTACACTAAATTGCCTATTTCTGTCCTGTTAGCCAGCCCTCACAAAGGTTTCCTGGAACCGCACTTCAACCAATAAGATTGAGGGTTTCCTTACCCAATCAAAACTGTGCAGCTCTGACCAATCAGAGGAACTCTACTCTGACCACTCAGGACAGTGCCTTTTGGACCAATCAAACTGCAAGGATTTGGAGCCTTCATTTGCATGAGGATAAACCTATGAGAGAGCAGGTGGAGACTGCCCATATAAGCCAGCTTTTCTCTAGCTCTGGGAAAACACCTTCCCTTCCCACCTCAGAATGAGAGTTATGTTCCCCCTAGCTGAAATGAAACACCAAACACTATGTCTTGGGAGAGCAGCATGAGGCAAACTGGCACAGAGCAAAGCAGACCAGTGTAGTGCACGGCACACCATCCAGGAGCAGAACAGAGCTGTCCAGCTGGAGAGGGGCTTGGCCCCAGAGCTGTTCTGCAGTTCTCACAGCCATGAATAAAACGTCCTTTTTCCCTGCACCCCAAATTGGGAATTCTTGTTGGCACTGAATTGGTGCCAATGACCACCGGTTGACACTAAGCCCAGTTGGAGGCCACACTCTGCCTCACTCTCATGTTGAAATAGGGTAAATCACTGCCTCTTTAGAGCTCAAGTTTCCCCACTTAGGAAAAAAGAGGCTCCGTATAATCTAATTTTCCTCTCCCACTATGCCAGTTTGGGATTTTCCTCTCTGAAGACCACAGATCCCACTCCAAAGCTACTAATTGGAACACGGTGCCTTGACATCAGAGCGAAGTACTTCAGCCATTGCCTTAGTCTTATCCAGGCGGCCTTGGTCTGTTCCCAGTTGTCATCGTAACCGCCTGGGCACACCTCCCGGCGGAAACTTGGAGTGAAGACAGCAACTAGGCCACTGTCATGTGTCCTACTTGCCAGGTTAAAACATGGCCACCGCCGCAACACCCCACCCAAGCGTTTCACTAAATTCCCGGGCCTGACCACTCTGGAGCCCACCCTAACGTAGGAAAGGGAGGAGAGAACAAAACTTCCGGAAACCCCCATCCGACTCTTAGCTCCTCCCCTTTCCGGGAGGCACCGTCCACCTTCCTAACGTCACTTCCGTCTACCCCTGCGCCCAGGATTGACAGACATGGTATTCAATCAAAAGTGGGGCTGTCCCCAGGCCCAGGCGGGGGCGGGTTTGAAACCGGGAAGCCCGGCCCTTCGCCGCTGGGTGACGTCAGAGTCGCCATGGCCAGCTATCCCTACGGGCAGGTGAGTGTGTGAGGGACGGGCGAATTCAGGCAGGGGCCTCGCCAAGCCGGGGTCCAGAATTTCGGCTTTGCTTTCTCTCTGCGTTCTCCGTACCCCTCCGGGGCTGAGGCTGGCTTCCGCACGGTCTCGAGCGAGTGAGAAGGGAAAAGGGATGGTCGGTCGCGCCCGTCTCACGTCACCCAGGACTGAACGTCTGGGAGGTCGCGTCGCGCCCCCTTTGACGTTGCGCACGCAAGGTTTTGGGGATCTCTGACCCTACAGACTCAGGTGGGGTTTGGCTTCGGCCCTGTGCATTTCCAAGGCTCCCGCAGGACCCTGGGGTGGGGTCGTCAACGCCAACACAATGTTTACAGCCTCGGTCCGCCGGTATCATTGGGGGCGTCGGATAAAAACAGACTCATGACGTACTGCATGGAAATAATCAAGAGAATCTTTGGTTTTAGCTGGCCCCACAAGTGAGCTTGACTGCGTAGTCCAGACTTCCATTTCATACGTAGGAAAAGAGATACCCAGAGAAGACACAGGACTTGAAGTCACCAGGCAGTTAGGCAGCAGACCCCAGGGCTGTCAGCAAATGCTGCTTCTCCGCTTGCCGACCCATTTTGATCCAGCCAAGACCACCACCGCGAGGTGGTTCTGTGGGCCAGACGCCTTTGTTGGATGGTGAAATGGTTGAGTGATTAAGTACAGTTTGGAGTCAGAGGAAAGTTCACACCTTGGTCTCATCACCTAAATAGTTTTGAACCTTTGAGCGAGGTATTTTGCCTTTCTGAGCCGAAGTTTCCTCCTCTGTAAAATGGCCAAATAATAGGGACTGCCTGATAGAGCTGTTCTGAAGAGCAACGAAGTGATGCCTGTAAGCCATTCGGTACTACTCAGAGTGTAACAGGTGTAACCTTGTAGTGTTTTGATTTTCATTAGACTCCTAGGAGGTCAGAGTTGGGAGAGCCTTCCAAATAGTCCCTTCATTTTAACAGGAGGAAACTGAGCCCAGAGAGAGCCTCCCGAGTTACCCAAGATCACACTAGTTCAGGAGATAAAACCCATGCGAGAAAAATTGTTGAACAAGATCATATGGGATGTTACAAAATGCTTCGTGGAATGTAGTTAACATGCCAAAAGATGGGACAAGAACCCTTTGAGAGAGTGCATACCTGTACAGTTTTGGGGCACAGAATTTGGACCTCCATTATCTCAATCATGAAGGCACGGTAGACATGCCATCAGGGAGTATTACCTCCAGTTTAAGGCTGAGGAAACAGCCCAAAGAGGTTAAAGTGGCTTGCCCAGAGTCATCCATAGCGAGCGAGAGGATGAGGCCAGGGCTAGAATTTAAAAGCCTTCCACTGCATACTTAGAGGTAGGAAAGGAAGAGGCCACCGTGGGCTGGGGTTAAGAGGAAGCATAACCTAGCAGTGTTGCCCAAGCTCTGTTCCATTCTCTGAGTCTTGTGAAATATCAATAGGTATTGCTAATGGAGGAGGATTCTGCTGTTAAATAAGTTTGGAGCATACTCTGTGAAATAGAGCTGAATAAGCTCACCAAGGGGCACCTCAGAATTCTTAATTTGTTAATATACATTGTAAATATGCCAGAAAGGGATAGATTGTGCAGTATTAAACTTACTTAACTATGGGACCTCCCCCCCCCTTTTTTTATGTCTCGTCAGTTTTTGGTAACACTCATATTCCCGAGGAACAGAGTTTCCGTGAGCATTGCCATGGCACATTGTTTCTCAGTGGATGGTCTGCATCAGAATTACCTTGGAGCTTGTTAAACAGGCGCACGTTGGGGTTCCGCCTTAGACCTGCTCTGCACCTAGGAAGGGTTCTACATTTTAATGAGCTTCTGGAGGCAATTTGTATGCGTCCTAGAAAAAGTGACATAGAAATCAAGAGCCTGAACTTCCGGATTAGACAGAATGAGGCTAGAATCCTAATTCTGCTGCTTAGGTATATGTCCTTGGGCAGATTGTCTAAGGGCTGGGAGCCTTGTTTCCTGCTTGTTGGAAGAGAGGACGGATACTTCATAGGGCTACATGAGGATGAAATATGGTGAGACCTGTAGGGAGCTTGGCACAATGCTAGTGCATTGTGTGCCAGTGCGTAGTGGCCTGGCTCCTGCTGCTGCCATCACTGTTGTCGTGCAGTGCCGCCTGGGCTCCTGCTCAGTGAAATGTTGCAAAGGGGCACAGAGAGAAATGTGTCTGGAGTAGAAGAAATGCTTTTTTTCCCCCATCGTACCCTTGTCTTATTCAGCTCCCGGTCTGGTCCGTGATGCCCCAAGAAAGGAAATACATTGTTTTAAAGCATCCAAGGGCTTATCAGTTACCTCCCTACACCCATTACAGCGCGCTGGAGGATTCCAGGTTATTGTTAGGAGTCCAAACTGTTAATTTTCTACTGCCTCTAGCCCCAGGGCTCTGAAGGGCGTGCTGGGTGTGGCGATAATAAAATCAGGTGCCCTTTGATCCTGTGGGGGAGCCAGCCTGATGTGTTTCAGTGCTTAAGAGCTTGGTGTCTGAGGCCAGAGAGATTTGGCTTCAAACTCCTGCTCTGCCATTTCTTTGCAGAAATTTCTTAGAAAGTCTGAGGTTCAGTTTCCCCTTCTGTAAAATGGGGTTACAAGGGTATCTAACTCAAGAGTTACTGTAAAGATTAAACGAGCCAGTCCATGTAAAGTGCTTGATGTTTGGCATATAGTAAATGTCCAGGTGGCAGAGTGACACTGACGTGCACACTGCAGGGTCAGTGTGGTGAACGGTAAATGGGAGTAAGTGTTAGGTGCGAGCGTGGCACGGGAGGGGTGCCTGACTCAGTCTCTGGGGGAGGAGGGTTTCCTGAAGGAGGTGGCATTTAAGCCCCAAATTGAATCTTCAATAGGATGTAGCTGGGTGGAGAAAGGCGTGGTGTTCCAGGGGAGGAAATAGTGTGCGCACAGGCCAGGAATCAAGCGAGAGCTGGTGTTGGGGAGGAACTGAAGGAGATCAGTCCACGTGCTGTGAAGAGGAGGAAAGGGGGAGGAAGTGAGATAGGTAAGCAGGGATCAGATGCTTTTCTGAAGAGTGTGGACTACATCCCAAGCGCAGCGAGGGAACTGCTGACAAGGTGTCTCCCACCTGTACTTTGGAGCCATCACCATGGGGCGCCGGGAGAAAGGGTCCAAGCAGGAGAGACTGGAGGCAGGGAGAGCCGTTGCAGAGCTACTGAGCTGCTCTAGGTGAGGGGACGGTGGCCCGGCGAACGTGGTTTGAGAAGCACTGGGAAGGCAGAGGTGAGAACACCTGGTGCCTCATCGCGGTGT
This sequence comes from Tonatia bakeri, assembly GCA_004024845.1. Lineage (NCBI taxonomy): Eukaryota > Metazoa > Chordata > Mammalia > Chiroptera > Phyllostomidae > Tonatia > Tonatia bakeri. The sequence goes on along the minus strand of PVIA01002219.1, from coordinate 76,768 downwards.
CTGTGGGAGGGGAGGAAAGAGGAGGTGCCCATTCGCTGAGATGGGAACACAGAGAGGCACAGATTCCGGCGGGAGGCCCAGGCGGTGGTTGGATGCGTGGGTCTGCAGCTCAGGTGAGGTGAAGCCAGAGGAAAGGATGGCGCCTCTGGAGTGTCAGCACAAACATGGTCATTGAAATCCTGGGACAGTTCTTGGCTCACTGGTTATTTACTGCCGGTTTCTGGCCTTGAATATTTTAGGAGGCTCTGCTGGTGAACGTCCCAGCCACTCCTCTGTCCTATGACTGTTTAACCCCTTGGAGGGGGTGCTAGCCCGCCCCCCTGCCACGTCCCAGCAGGCACTTGAGGAGTAGCTCTGGAGCACAGGCTGTCTCAGCAATGCGGTCTGCTCTCTTCCCACCAGGACTCGGCAGGGACCAACCTTTGACCCCTCCAAAGCCTCTCAAGGGTTTTGGAGGTAAAAGAATGAGTCCTCAGAGCCATAATAAAATATAGGACTTTCTGAGTAGATTATTTGGGATGAGGTGAAACTTGCCACCACTTGGAGGAATACAGACAGAGATTCCAAACTGACTGAGAGTTTAGGCTGTGGGGCCTCTGGGGTCTCTTACAATACTGCGGCTTTCAGATTGGGCTTTAGGAGCTGGGGTGAAGAAAGGATAAGATTCTTCCGAATCTCCTTGGTGAGTGGGCCTGGAGCCTCAGAACGAGCACTAATCCAGCCCTTCCCCTTCTCCCCCCTCCGCTGTAGAAATCCATCATACTTGACAGATACATTTAGGACAGTCCCCAGTGCGACACAAGTAGCCGCCCACTCATTTACGGAGTGAACCTACAGGCAAGAGCAGTGTAGTGGAGCCAGGCAGACCCTGATTTGAATCCCACCTCACCTCTTCCAGCGGCATTGCCACAGGCCCAGTGTTAAACTCTGCACCTTCATTTTCTCATCTGTAAATGGGGACAATGCGTTATGGGACGGAGGATCATTGAGAGCAGATTGAACCAGAAGCATTTAGCAGAGCCTGGATAAAATGTTAACTGCCCCTCCCCCACCCCAGTGTTTCTGTAATGCTTTGGAAACCAGGGTTACTGAACTCTTCTCTTTTTTTTCCCCTTTTATCATCTTGTGCTTATCCGTATAAAATTCTCTTAGAAAAGCTCTCCAAAAGGTTGGCAGCATGGAATAGTATAAAAGAACCTGGCTCCAGGGACTCGGGTTTTCCTTTCTGATTCAGACCTTTACGGACAGCTCGGCGACCCTGGAACCATCTTCCCCAGCCTGGATTCGGCCCACTGGGTGGCCCCACTCCCTTCATATTCTGGTGCAGCTAGAAACCTGCGTCATTCCAAACATTTCCCTTTCCTCACTCCTCCTCCCTCCAGCTCTTCCCTAACCTAATTAGTTGCCAAGTCATGTCTAGTCTGTCTCTGAAACAGCTTCAGAATTCACCCTGTTTTCTGCAGTTCCAAGTCTGCCGTCTGGCTCGGGCCCTGCTTGCCCAGCACCTAGCCTGCCGCCTCCTCCACTAGCTCGTCCTCCACGCCGCTGCCGGTTAATTCTCCGAACATGTTCCTCCCCTATTGGAAGCCCTTCTGTGGCGCTCTGTTTCCTCCAGCATCGAGTCCAAACTCTTCAGAGTGCTATTCATTTGTTCAGATATGCATGGAGGCTTGCAGGTGCCAGGCACTGCGCAGGACGCTGGGGTGCCGTGATGAATGAGCCCAGTGTCTGCCCGGGGAGCTCACCGCTGCGCGGAGGAGGCCGTGGGCGGGCCCTGTTCTGAGACACCAGGAGCTCACCCGCCAGCTGAAATGCGGCAGCAGAGGTGCTCGGACACGGAGGGTGGGAAGGTCTGCCTTTCTGCGTTCTTGCCCCGCCCCCTCCTTTCACTCTGTTCCTTCACCACTCCATGCTTGCTCATAGGTCCGTGCCTTTGTCTCTTCTCCCTTCTGTCTGGGATGTCCTTCTCTGCCTTCCTGTCAGAGAAGGCCCTTGCATCCCTCACTGCCAACTCCAATAGCACTCCTGCCTCCTCCAGGAAGCCTTCCTTGACCCACTTTGTACATTTATTCATGTTACTGCTTATTTGTCATTCAGTAAGCAGAACAAGTTCCTCTGTCCGTGCCTCCTTGATCTGATCTGGTGGCACTGATCACACTGCAGCGTCATTATCTGTGGGCTCCTCAAGGACAGACCCTGCTTAGTTTTGTGCCCCCAAGCCTAGCACAGAGCCCAACACAAGATTGTCACTCTGTGCAAACCAAAGCATCGCAGGTTCTATTCCCAGTCAGGGCACATGCCTGGGTTGCAGGCCATGGCCCCAGCAACTGCACATTGACGTTTCTCTCTCTCTCTCTCTCTCTCTCTCTCTCTCTCTCTCTCTCTCTCTCTAGCTCTCTTTCTCTTTCTCCCTCCCTTCCCTCTCTAAAAATAAATAAATAAAATATTAAAAAAAAAGATTGTCACTCTGTAAGGTTTGCCTAGTGAAGTCTTTTAACAGGCGTGTACCTCAGTTTCTTCATGTGAAAATGGGCCTACTGCTTTCTTCCTTTCTTCTGTAGAGGATCGCTGGCGGGATGCTGCCAGTAGTGGTTGTGCCCGTGTGAAAGTGCTCTGTAAACTACACACGGGAAGGCTTTACTGTGGGACGGAGAGGAAAGGGTTGGTTGCTGCCAGGCTGCACCAGGCCCCTAGGCGGTGATAGGGAAGGTCAGGCTGGCAGCATCTTCCTTGTTGGCCTGGGGGCATTTCCCAGGGTGCCCCTAGGCCGGATGCACTTTATGCCTTTGTTCACAGGGCTTATTGTGGGGTAGCTGCTTCCTGGCTTGGTGTTCAGCTTGTTCTTTGTGCCCAGACTCTCCTCTGCAGAGTCCCCACCCCCTCTTCTGCCCCGCTGCACTGGAATCCCATTCCCTAGCGCTTAAGGGAAGAATGCCAGAGCAGGCAGCAGTGGGTGTCACTGGACTGGGGTGTGGGTGCAGAGTAATCCAGCTCTGCCTCTGCCTCACAGTGTGACATGACGACTTCCTTCCCCTTCCTTGGCCTTGATTTCCCCACCTGTAAGCTGAAGGGGTTCAGTTAGGTGACTGGCGTGCTGGGCGCCTCTCCCATTATGCCTCTCCAGTTCCCTTGGTTATCTTTTCCATTCAAGTCTCAGCCTGAATGCTGCTTTCTTATGGGAACCTTCCCTGATTTCACGTTATCTCCTTTGTGACCCACGGCACGTGGTGTAGGCGTCCATTGTAAACACCTATTTCCTTGCACAGCTTTGTTAGGTGTTAGAGAGGAGCTCCGTACCTCTCCTATTAACTGTGAGCTCCTTCAGAACTTCCACTCTCCTGAAGTGGCCCCTCCATCCCCCTCCCCCAGGTTTCCTGGCCCAGGACCTTTTCTGATAATAATACAATGATAACAGTGGCTGCTGTGACTTATTGATCATTTCCTGTATGTCAGACACTGTTGTAAGAACTTTTTTTTCTTATGTTAGTGGTTTTCAAACTGTCTTTTGGGTTAATGACCATTGTGCAGAGCTTCCTCACAGTCTAGCAAGGGAGGGGTCCCTCGCAGTCAGGGCTCTGGAACCCCCACTTTGCTTCAGCCAGAGCAACTTTCTTTTATCAGTTTTTAAAATCTTGCTTCGTCAAAAGATTCTTCAGCTCAGAATTAAACCAACAAAATTCCGCTGTGTTTATTTTTTATAATCTGCAAGTCATTGAGGAAGGGATTGTTATATTTTACTTGTGAAGGAACAAGCTCAGAGAGATTAAGCCGTTGGCCCATGGTCATGAACTCAGCTGGTGAGAGCAGAGTTTTGAATTGAGATTTGCCCGGGAAGGAGTCTTGCTACAATCTTAGCTCTGGCCGCTTCAGGGTGAAAGAGCCCCCATGATGCTGTGTGGGGAAGGTGGAGGGTCTGCTTCGGTCCTCCCTCCAGAAGCCTTCCGTCCTTAAGCAGACCCCCATTAGACAAAGTGTGGATTTGTCCTCAGCCCTGAGGACAACTGTCCCAGAAACTAACAGACAATAAAAGGAGAAAGTCTAGGCTCTCAATGACTAGGCCATTGGTGTGCCTCGCAGGGTGAGGTAGAATGTGGCTAGGTGTTACCCCCTCATGGTCCTCAACGCCTGGCCCGGCTGTTCGCTGGTGGGCTGGAGCTGTGCTCTGCCAGGCCCTTTGCTGGCCATAAGGAGTTGGAGCCGAACACTCTGAGCCTCAGGGATCCCTGGCTAGAAGCATGAGAACAGGGACAAGAGAGGGAATGCCCTCCCCACGCCCGTATGCCCTAATGTACAAATGGCCTGGGCTTAGCAGCCGGGAGACCTGGGTTCTGGCCCCAGCCCCTCCACTGTCTGTGTATGGTTTTCCTAGACTTGAGTTTCCTGCTCCATAGAAGGGCGCTATTATTAATAGTTTGTGTATATCAGGTGCTTACTCTGTGCCAAGATCTATGTCTAAGTACTTCATGTGACTGGTCTCATTCCATTCACACAACAGCCTGGGAGGTAGGCAGGCTGAGAGAGGGTAAGTCCTTAGACCAGTTAGTAAGTGGCAGAACCTGAACTTGAACTGATCTTTTTGTCTCTTAACCATTGTACTTCACTGCCTTAGGAATAGGGTCTGCCCTGCCTGTCTCACAGATCCATGAGTGAGGACGGGAAAGTGTTTTTGCATCAGGAGCTAGAGTAGGGTGAGGAGCACGCTAAGGATGACTCCATGCAGTGGACACATCGTTTGTGACAAAGGGGGTCACTCCTGTACTGTGAATTTGCAGATAGGGATGGGGTGCCACAGGGTGAGGATTTGGAATTCTGTTTGATTCGTTGGCCTACTCATTCATACAATAAATGTTTACTGAGCATCCATTCCTCACTGGGGGGCTGGGGATAAAATGACTAACCAGACATGATCCCAGCCCTTGGGGAGCCCCCTTGGGGTGCAGGGAAGGGGAGACAGGAGGGTAGGGTTCCAGCCTTGACTGTAGGTCATCAGCGTTACGACCTTGGGTAGGTTGTATCTCTAGAAGCCTGGGGCTCCCCATCTGAGTTAACGAAGCCATGGTTCCAGCCTTGCCTGTAGGAGCAGCTGAAATAATAACGGCGGTGGCCATGCTTATAGCTGTCAAGTGCTGTACTGTGACTAGTTTCTGGCCTTACCATTCTGACTGATATTTTGCTCTTCTTGCAGGGCTGCCCGGGAGCTGGAGGACAAGCACCTGGAGCTCCTCCGGGTAGCTACTACCCTGGTGGAGGGCAATATGGCAGCGGGGTACCCCCTGGTGGCGGTTATGGAGGAGGTCCTGCCCCTGGAGGGCCTTATGGACACCCTAACCCTGGAGGGCTCCCCACTGGAGCTCCAGGAGGACCATATGGCGGTATGGCCCCAGGGGGCCCCTATGGTCAACCTCCTCCAAATTCCTATGGTGCCCAGCATCCTGGGCCTTATGGACAGGGACCTCCTCCAGGTAAGTAGAGAATTGGGGTTGTAGATGCCTCTGACCTTGTTCTGAGTTACCCAAGGCCCATTCTTGCCCTTCCTGTGGATGTATGTGCGGGCAGCCTGGTCTCAGACACCTTAGCATCTCGCTTCTGCCTTCAGCTTGCATCGGCGGAATGGAAGTCTGCTCGTTAGCTTTGCAGTGGTAACAACAGCCCCACAGTCTCTTTGGCTCGCAACCACAAACATTTATTTCTGTTGCTTGCTCACAGTTATTTAGTCTTGCTTACATGCTGACAGCTATGGTTTTGGCTGCTGAGGTTCTGCTCCACATGTCTTTTCTTGCCAGGATCTAGGCTGGAGGAATAGCCCCTATTTGAGATAAGTGTGTTCTTGCGGGGGGCGGGGGGGGGGGAGCGAGCAGGAGACCCAGCAAGAAGGAATGCATGATGCCTCTTAAAGCTTCTGTTTTCAATTACTTTGTATCTCCCCCACTCACATGCTGTTGGCCAAACCACATCCCTTGGTCCAGCCTCATACCAACAGGATGGGAATGGATGCTCCTCTCCTGGAGGGGCTCTGCAGGCCACCAGTCAGGGGACAGCATGTACAGTGTCCTCACGGGGAAGGCAGTGGAGGTGCAGGCATAGATCAGCAAGTAATGGCAGATAATGATGCAGTCCATCATCGGGGGTAGCCCCATTTCTGTGTGAGGGAGACTGATTACTATGTGTAGAAAAGCAAGGTAGTGTAGTTATTAAAAGCCGGGCTTTTGAGATCAGACTACCTACTGAACAGACCAAATTATTTTACCTCTTTAAGTCTTGGTGTTTACATCTGTAAAAAATGGTGACTGTCTCTCCCAAGCTGGTTAGTCAGGATGAAATAAAAATAAGGACATGCAGGTAAACGTGAGAATAGTGCCTGGCACAAGGAAAGGGTTTAATAAACAATATTCCGTGAGAGGACTCGTACTGGGGCACTTTTAGCAAAGAGGTATTCAGCATTTGTTGTGGCAGCAGATGCTGTGAAAGATGCTGAGGCAGGCAGAATGGTGGGATGAGCTAGGGGCGGGGTAAACAGCAGCAGATGCTGTGAAAGATGCTGAGGCAGGCAGAATGGTGGGATGAGCTAGGGGCGGGGTAAACAGCAGCAATTCCAGAGGTGAGGTACTGGGCAAGATGGGGAGGTTGGGGACGGGGCTTGGTGATTCACTACAGGCAGAGACCCCTGGGTGAGGGCTCAGTGAAGATTCTGAGTGTCTCAGACAGGGGTCAGGAAAGGTGAGTGCCCAGTCCCCTGCTTCCTCGCAGACTCATTGAGACAGCCTCTTAGACGGTATGCTATTCCCGGGCGACCAAGCCAGCAGGAGAGCAGCCTGGAACCGCTCTGGTGCACCTGACGGGCCTCCAGGGAACAGTGCTGTAGCGTCTTAGCTAGATACCCAGGCGGAGGGAGATGAGCAATTATGGGGGAGCGGGGGTTCTAAACACCGTGAGCAGTGGCATTTATCTTGTCAGAGCCCGAAGCTTCTCGCTGTTTGCTTTCAGCTCAGCAGCTTCATGGTGGATTTCCTTATCCTTTTAAAATCTTGTCTCTGAGCCCACAGGAGGTCTTTGCAAGGAAAGGAGCCCCTGGCTGTGAGGTTTATTCCTCCAGGGCTTGAGGCCAGAGATAATCTCTGGGGCTGCAGAGGAAACAAAGCTGTGCCTCAGGCTCTTAGCTGCTCACCCTCTGTAGCTTTCTCTCACCTGGCACCTCGGCCTCCTCTCGGGAGCAGCTGGTGGCCTTCTGGAGCAGTGCTTCTTAAAGCATGAGCCGTATGTCACCTGCATTGGTCACCTGAAGCCCCATGTCAGCCCCACTGAATCCAGGATCTAAGGTGGCAGCACCACTGCTCTGTAAGACAGGTTTCACCCGTAAAGGTGCCCACTGCCCACAGGAAATGCCGTAAGGGCACCCCAAACCCAAAGGGCCTTTTCAGCTTCCTTACCTGAATTACTTCTCCCTCCTGGCGACCCAAGACCCCTCAGAGCACTCTGAACACACCCGGTGTCCCTGCCACATGCCTTTTCTGTTCCATGTCACCACTCTGTCATCGCATTCTGCGGAAACAGGACCGCACATGTTCCAGGCCCTTTGCTAAAGCTCCCTGTCACTGCTACTTCATTTAGTCATCACAGCCACCCTGGGAAGTGGGTCCGTTTTAGCCATGGGAGGATTAGCATTCAGAAAATGAAACAATTTGTTTCAAGTCACACAGGCTAGTAAGGGCCAGAGCTCTTTGCTTCCAGAGCTGGAGGGACAGTGGCCCTCGCTTCCCCGTGGCAAAGCTGCTCTTTCAGAAAGGACGGTGGCATCTGCCTGGTCCCCCACTGAAGGCGGTCAGATTGTCCCTCAGTCAGCAAAGCCTCTGGCCTCACCGTTGGGGCAGGGTGGGGTGGCGGTTGCTGCCTCCACAGCTGTCCCTGTGGCTGTGCTGATGCTGCCCGTGCGAAGGAGCCCTTCTCTGGACAGTGGGGTAGGGTTAGCAGTGCCGTGCAACCTTGGCTTTTTCCTAAGACAGTCGGCGCTTCCCGCACTCACCTGCCAGCCTCTCCCTGCACTCCCGCTCGCTCTGCACGTCCTTCCGAGTGATGACCCTTTCCTCTGTCCACTGCCATATGCACAGAGCTGTTTGAACCACAGCCACACTAACGGCCAGCAGTTATGGAATGCTTAAATTGCGGCAGGTGCTGATTTAAGGGTTTTTGTACATCCTCACAATTGATGAAGTAGATACTGTTGTGTCTTCATTTTATAAATAATCTCTTATTTATTGGTACATAGAGAATTTAAATAATTTAACCAGGGCCGGGACTCGAACTGAGGCCTCCCCCCTACCATGAATTCGAACACCTTCCCTTTCTGTGTCTGGCCCCATGCCTGCCCCTGGGGATTCAGAGATGAGTTAGGCTCCTGCCCACAGGTGGCTCCAAGTCTAACCTGGATGGCGGTTTAAAAACATGGAGTGAGCAGGGCCGCAAAAGAGAAAGAGTAGAAGGAGAGGGAAAGAAGGCCTTTCCAGGGACGGGAGTAGGAAGGCTCTATGGAAGGAACAGCCTTTCATTTGGGTGTCGAAGGGTGCAAGGAAGCGCGTGCAGAGAGCTGCGGGATGGGGTGCGGGGGAGAAGAACGGGGAGTGAAGGCCCTGCGGTGGGAAGGCGCAGGTGCTGGTGAGAGCAAGTGTGACGCTTCATCTGGGCTGGGCTGGAGGAGGGAAGACGACAATGGGGACAGAGTGGGAGAGGTTGACAGGAGTAGACCCCATTTGGGGGCCCCTGGAGTGCTGTTTTAAGGATGCTGGACTTTATTTTGTAGGCAGTGGGAGCCTTTGAAGAGTTTTGAGTTGAGGCGGGGGAAATTGATGGGGACACAGTTGCATTTTACGAAGCTCACTCGCAGCAGGTGAAGGGTGGCTGTACGGACGGTGTGACCAGTCCGTTCGGTTTGTTACAACAGTGCAGGTGACAGGTGCGTGAGCCCGGGCAGGTGCAGGAGGAACAGAGGGGAGGAGATGCGTGAGTGCGAACTGACAGAATTGGGCAGCTCTCTGGATGTGTGGGACGAGGAGATGTCTCCAGGTGCAGATGGGGACTCCGGTCGCACATCAGAGGTGATGGGGAAGGAAGAGAGGTGGAGCTCTGTGGTCGCCGGCCCCCTGGCAGCTCCTGACAGACTGTCCACTCTCCCGGGCACCAGAGCCGTCTGGCCCAGTTCCCACCCCCAGGCTCCCTGCTGCTGGGACTCCTAAATACTTGTGTCCGGGCTGTGCGTGTTTGGTGCCTAGCAAACATTTTTGGGTCTCCAGTCTGTGAGGAAGAGATAATCCCTTTGCTCAGAGAATTCTTAATCAGCTGGACAGGTCCTTGTTCCTTGGAAACTGCAAACCAAGTAGAGAGGTGCCTGGAGCTCTGCAGGGAGAACCATGGATTCAGAGTGGAGGCCAGCCGAGCACCCGGAGTGTGCACTGAAGGTCCCCTTCCGTCAGAGGCAGGGTGTTGGGTGGTGGGAGACGGGGTAGGTGGTTCATGATACTGTGGGCAGGGCCAGCCCGTAGTCAGGGCGGTACTTAGACTGGCCCTTCCTGCAGGTGGCGCCCCACCCAATGTGGACCCCGAGGCTTACTCCTGGTTCCAGTCAGTGGACTCCGATCACAGTGGCTACATCTCCATCAAGGAGCTGAAGCAGGCCCTGGTCAACTCCAACTGGTCCTCGTTCAATGATGAGACGTGCCTCATGATGATAAGTGAGTGCTGCCCTGCCCTGTGGGCCCGGGCTGGGGGCAGAGCCCCCTGAGGGCTGACAGCAGTGGGTGGGCAACCATTCTGGGGGGAAATCTTTTGGTCAGGGAGGATTTCAGACAGGGGACTGGGTTCAAGGTGAGATCTAGACTGAGAGCTCTTCCCCTTAGATCCTTTCCCAAGTTCTAGTTCCTGCGGAGTCTCGGGCTGACTCCATTTCCCATTCTGCAGGATGAAACTGCATGCTCCGGGAGGAGACAGTAGGGTGGGGGTGGGGTCACCTGCCAAGCCCACAGAGAAGATGCAGTTCTGGAAAGGGTGGCAAGGAGGGGGGCTGGTATGGCACTTGATGAGGGTATGTCTCGGGTATGGGCCTGTGGGCTGTGGGCCTGTGGAGTTTCCTGCTCCATCCAGCCTGGGGAGAAGGGCTGTCTACATGGAGAAGGGCTAACTGAGGACCCTTGGCCCACAGTCTTGAAGCCTGCCTTTCTTTCCTTTCTCCCCAAGACATGTTTGACAAGACCAAGTCAGGCCGCATCGATGTCTATGGTTTCTCAGCCCTGTGGAAGTTCATCCAGCAGTGGAAGAACCTCTTCCAGCAGTACGACCGAGACCGCTCGGGCTCCATTAGCTACACGGAGCTGCAGCAAGGTGAGGGCCGTGGCAGGGACGTGGTGCACAGAGTGTCTCTTTACTCCCTAAGGGAGAGCAAGGGCTCTTCTCCCGCCTCTGGCCACCAAATGCCAGCTGTACTGCAAAACACTGCCCACAGAACAGGCCTGCTGTGCGCCCCTTCTGGGCCCTGGCTGGGGCTTTGAGCCAAGACCCAGGGCAAGGGGACACCTGGGTCCAGGATGAGGGTGGGACTCCTGGTGCTGAGAGCCCTGGCAGTGCTGGGTGAGATAGCCTGAGCCTGTGGGGAGCCTCAGGGATGAAAATGTAGGAGCCCAGGGTACTGTGGGTCTCTTTTTGCTCTGGTTTCTAACATGCAGAATGGAAAGAGCCCTGTATAGGGACTCAGAGAGATGGCCTCTGTTCATGTCTCTGCCAGAAGGGATTGCCTTCCCAACGCTGGGACCCAGACCACTCTAAGTATTGCAGGCGGGGAGGGTGACTGAAGGCCTCAGTCCCAGGTCTGCTTCTAAATCTGACTGTGGAGGATGGGTGATGAGTGGGGTCATGAGATCCTGACACGGAGCTTTGCCACCTGGGAGGGAGAAGGTTCCCCAGCAAACCCAGCCCCTTGTCCGGGCTGTGGATTGGGGGATATTATCACAACAAAACTAATATTTATTGAATGAATACTAGCTATGTACCAGGCACTATAGTAAGACTTCTAACATGTCACATCATTCGTTCTTCTTGCGTGATAGATACTATTTATTATTCACCCCCCAAGCCCCTGCTTAGATGAAGGGTTCCTTGTGATTGTCCTTTTATGGATGAGAAAGCTGAGGCTTGGTCTACGTAACATGCCCTCAGGCCACCCAGCACAAGGGGAAATGAGACGAGACTAGGCTGGAAGATTATTTGGGAGGAAGGAAGGAAGCCTCTCGGGGTGGGACATTGGCAGTGGCACGGAGGCTGTGACCTTGGAACTGCCCAGCAGCCCCGCCTGGGGTGATGAGGATGATTTCACTTATCGTAGCAACACTTACTGAGTGCCTGTTACGTGCCAGGCACTGTGCCAAGGGCTGTACGTGATCCTTCATCCGTACCGAAACCCCCAGGTAGGTCCCACTTGGAGGTGACAAGTCAGAGGATGAGCGGGCTGTAGCAACTCGCCGAGGGGCTGTTTTGACTCCAGAGCAGGCCTCTGGACCCCTGTGCTGTGCTGCCTCTGTTGTCTGCTCTGGTCAGGGTGCTCAGTGGGGCTCCGGCTTCCCTCCGTAACGCAGGCGAGTCAGAGATGAGCGTGGGCAGCCCGGTCTCATTCTGGGGCCCCTGCCTGAACAGGCAATGAGGGAGGTTTGGAGAAAGAGGGTTGAGGCCCTCCAGGTCAGGGGAGCATCCGGACAGAGCCCTGTTGCGCTGTGCCACCCTGGACAGGCCCTCGGGACTTCTGTCCCCTTTCTGTTTTGGCGTTACTCCCCCAAAGTCCCCTGAAGTGTGTGGTGGAGCTGGCCGATGGCAGTGCTCATGACAGGTTTGTGTCTGCTCTGTGTGCTTCCTCTCCAGCTCTGTCCCAGATGGGCTACAACCTGAGCCCGCAGTTCACCCAGCTCCTGGTCTCCCGCTATTGCCCACGCTCCGCCAGTCCTGCCATGCAGCTGGACCGCTTCATCCAGGTGTGCACGCAGCTGCAGGTGCTGACCGAGGCCTTCCGGGAGAAGGACACAGCTGTGCAGGGCAACATCCGGCTCAGCTTCGAGGACTTTGTTACCATGACAGCTTCTCGGCTGCTATGACCCAACTTATCTGTAGAAAGTAGGCTGCTGCAGGGGACCTCCCCTGGCTTTTCGGAGTGGGAGGAGCCCGTGGGCCTCTCATTTTTTCCTGCCCCTTGTAGAAAAGATTCTCCCTTGCTGATGCAGTGCTTGCTCCCCAAGAGGACTGTGTCGTAGCCACCGAATAGTGGGGTCTTGGGCCAAGGCCACCTAGGTAGGGTCCTGACCTAGGAGAGGCCTGGAAATTAAATGTCCTTACAGCCCTGAGCATTTAAGTGGCACAGCCTTGGTGCAGGAGGTACCAGTCATTGTAACAAAGTTTGTATCCAAGTAAATTGGCTGGACTCCAGCCTCTAGCTTTCTCCCCTGTGCCCCTGTGCCCCAGTGCCAGCGGTAAGTGTCCCTCGGCCTCTCACCCTTAGCAACTGTGTCCCCTCTCCCATGGTGTCTTGTCAGATGAAGCCAGTCTCTTCAAAGTGGACTCTGACCAAGCATGAAAGAGGTTTGCCCAAGGGACCAGTGGCTTGGATTCCACCCCCCAGGCCCACGAGTCTGTGCAGGTTAACTTCTAGCTGCTGGGGGCTGTCCTGCTCAGGGAGCTTGGGCGGTCTGTTCTCTGGGCATCGTGGGCCAGGCTCCTGCGCTCTGCAGCTCAGACCTTCACTGCCCACCACGCTCCGCTTGGCTGCAGTGCCCAGGGCACAGATGCCACCTCCCACTGCCAATGCCTTTCTTGTCTTTTTTTTTTTCATCCGGGGCCAAAAGTTCAGTGAAACTGTAAGCTTCAATAAAAGGATAAAATTCTGTTCCACATTCTCCACTCTGCCTTCCCAGCTACAGGTTTATATGCTCATCCATTCAGTCGCCCATTTATTATTTCATTCAGCAAATGTGTGTGTATTATGTGCCACACCATGCAGAAAGGAGCCACTGAGGGGGACATAGCCTGTGTGAGGCTGCTGTCATTTGCCAGGGTGAAGTTGGAAGGTAGGGGCTGGGCTTGGCTCAAGGACCCGACTGTGTTTTAAACAGTTTAGGGGCGGCGTCCGGGGCTGGAAGCAGCCGTCCCAGAAGTCTGGCCGTTCCCTTACCTCAGGCCCTAGTTCTGCTGTCCAGACAAGCTGCACAGCTTCCCCCCATTTCCATTAAGCACGGACCCTGCCCGCCTGATGCTCTGCAATCAGCGTGGTAGCCAGTCCGTTCTGCGTCTCTCTCGTGAGCTGACAAAATTATGTCAGAAGCGAAGGCGTCAACCATTCTGGTTCATGTGGGGGGCCTTGTGATGGGTAACAATGTGATAATCCTTTTGCTTTTGGGGTGATGGTAAGAACTCCAGACCCCAAGCTGAGGATGGTTGGGGAGGGAAACTGGCTGTTCTGCAGCTCCCTGAGGCCCAGCGGCTGTCAGACCCAGCAGGTCAGTCCCATTCTCTGCAGACTAGCCGTGGAACTACGTGGAATCAGTTCCCAGAGGCCAGCCACCGCCCGGAGCTGGAGTCCCCTCCACAGCCCCACTGTGAGTGCACCCTCTGCTTGACAACCTCCAGTGACAAAGAGCTTAGTACGTTTCCAGGCAACTCATTCTGCATGCAGACCCTCTAGACCCTAGAGATCTGCCACCACGCTCCCCCCAATTCCTCTTGGGCTCTTCAGCAGCTCCTCACTGAGCACCTCTCCCCTTGTCACGCTGGTCACCTCCCCAGGATTTTCTCCAGTTCACCTGAATCTGCCACGTGGAGACCTGAGCCTCACTGTGGCCCGGGGTTCACCCATCGCCCTTAGGGGAAGCTTCTGCTGTTTCTTTGTTCCCACTGAGCCGAGAGTCTCTGGAAACCCACTTTTAGAACAGCGCCTATCATGGTCTCAGCCTTGTGGTCTGCTGGGGCTGGGGAGCCCAGGACTTGGGTTGGTCCTTGTGGGCGTGGTTGGTTCTGAGCTTGGGGCCAGCCCTCACACCTCATTCTGCACACCGCACCTCCAAGCCTGGCTGCAAACCTGACAAACAGTGCTGGGTCCTGAGGCCAACCAGGAGTGCGAAATGGGCAGGCCGGGCCAGCCCACCTGGCCGTACCTGTACGTCTGTGGAAATGTCCACGACAGCAGGGCTGGTGAGTCATCTGGAGAGTAGGGTGACAGAGCACACCTTCCACCTGCCCTGGCAGTACCTATGAGGAGGGGCGCTTGCGCTTTCCTGGGCTGGGCCCCTGGCAGGACCGGGGTCTTGCCCCGCTTCCTTCCTGGTGAGGTCAGAGGGTCCCGCAGCTCCATTACTCGGGTTAAGGGGACCTGGTGCGCGGCAGGCTGGCCTTGGCCAGATGTCTCTCACTCCTCTCAGCAGAGCAGTGATTCAGACTGTGCTTCCTGCTGCTCTGGCAGCCCCCTAAGCATCTCAGCAGCAGACGAAGCACATCTAGCCACGTCTGTGGCTTTCTCTCTTTATTCTGTGAGTTCTTAGAGAACAAATGCAAGCCCTGATTTCCGAGAAGGTGAAGATACTACTAAGGCAGTCTGTTAACTCCGCTGTCTGCCCACCCTCCCCCGCCTGCCTGGGCCAGTGAGCAGACAAACGTGTCCAGGATTGAGGTCCTGGGCATCGGGGAACTGGCACCGCCTGAGGAAGCAGCACCTGGTGTGCTCTGAAGCCGGCGCAGCCCGTCCGGGACCCAGTGTGGGGGTTGGGAGGTGGGAGTAGTCAGCAGACAACAACGCTTACAGCGCCGCCTTGCCACCCTCACACCGACTGCCCCACCTTCCTCACTCCTTACCTAAGCAGCACAGATTTTGTGCAATGACAAGGAAAGGGAACATTCAGTGCCAGGCTTTTAATTACAATTGCTCTGGGCTGCTGGCCTCCACACCAAGTGGTCACAGGAAGAAGGTTTTATCACACCACACAGCCAAAGGGATCCGTCTGTCGTGTGGGCACTCGGCACCTGGTGGGGGTGGGGCAGTGTTCCCACTGGGGGTGGGGGAGGCTGGGCCCTGATTCCTTCCACGGGTGGCAGAGCAGGGCTGGCTGAGGACAACCTGGGCGTTGGGGAGTCACTGGGCCAGGTGGAGATGCTGCTGGGCCCTCCCAGCAGGCTCCGGGGAAGGCCTGTGATGGTAGGGGAGGGGTCTCCGGGAAGAAGGCCAAGCTCTGGATGGATGATCGGGATCTATGCGCTGGGAGGCATAGCCCAGTAAGAGGAGTACGGTGAGGGGATCTTGCCCACAACACTACTGTTTGCAAAGAGCTTTCCACTTTCTCGCACATGCTTAACCCTCACATCAGTCCTGTTTAGGGGACACAGCTCAGAGAAGGGATGTTACTTGCCCAGAGTCAAACAGGTGAAAAATCA
Source organism: Tonatia bakeri (assembly GCA_004024845.1). NCBI lineage: Eukaryota > Metazoa > Chordata > Mammalia > Chiroptera > Phyllostomidae > Tonatia > Tonatia bakeri. The sequence goes on along the minus strand of PVIA01002219.1, from coordinate 61,324 downwards.
GGGCGGGAGCCCTGGCCTCGAGCTGCATTCAGCAGTCTCCACAAGGAGTCAGGGCTGGGCCCCAGGAGCCAGAGGAGCAACCCTGGCAGGGGACAGGTTGCACCCCCTGGAGTGGCCAGGGTGGCCCTGGCTCAGGGAAGCACTGTGGTGACACTGGTCAGCACCACGTGCTCTGAGACTTTGGAGATGGAACACCGACTCTGCAAGGACAAGGACTTGTGCCTGGTGGAGGAGCGGGGGCTGGGGGCCTTCAGTGAGCTGCAGGGACCCAGGCTGGGCAGGCAGCAGGAGAAGGCAGCTTTAAACTGCTCCCGGAATTTGCCTTGGTTGGGAGACAGAAGACACAGCCGTAAGGAGACAAGTACTGCAGCAAGAAGGGGCCTTGGGCCCTGGGACACCCACGCAGCTCAAGCCAGGCTGCCTGTGGGGGGCCAGGAGGCAAAGGCAGAGCTGGATGGAGAGAGCCCCAGTGCCACCTCGTCACCGCCAGGGAGAGAGGCCAGAGGCCCCGGAGCAGGTTCCCCAGGAGAAATGCGATTTGTATCTGATTCCTTGACTGCGCTCTGGCGCTGAGCCCAGCGGCTCCAAATGTGGTGTCTGGCTCAGGGGCCTCAGATCACCTCAGCCCTCCTTGGCGAGCAGGAGGAGTAGCCTGGGGCTCACCTAGGCTTTCCCCATCTCTGTCCCATGGCAATGAACATGCCAGCAGCCCTCACACCAGGCACCGTGCCAGGTGCCTCAGCACCCTGAGAAGCTGGGGTCCTTCATCTTAACTTCAGAGATGGGACACACAGTTGTGTGGTGGCTTGCCCAAGGTCACCCAGCTAGAAGTTCTAACCCAGCCCAGTTCTAACGCTGAAGCCCTTAAAGAGGGAGAGAGAGGGGGGAGGCAGGGCTACCACAGCCTCCCTGTTCAGCCAAAGGAGAGCAGGGAAACATTTTATCTGGAACTGAAACTTCATGTTCCAGCATCCCCTCAGTGGTCCAGCACCCAGCAGAGGGCCAAGCACATGGTAGGTGCTCAGTAAATGTGGACCAAAGAGAGGAATGCCGTGTGTCCTTTCCTGCAGAGCTCATTTCTCCTGTTCTCTCCCCTGAGCTGGAACCCCCTAGCCAGCCTTCGCTGAATAATTCTTGAGTCTCACTGAGGGTTATAATATTGACCCCTGGCCCCTTTCAACGTTTCTTGAAGATTATTTGTGTCCAGGCTCAAACAGTCCACTGGACCTATCCTTTAGGCTTTGTCCAAGTCAGAGATCTGGTGAGTCACACTGTTGCTGGGCTGCTGGGGGTCGGGTGAGGGGGTGGGGGGGCATGACCACCCTGAAACGGAGGTAGAGGGAAGGTGGGGGAACTGTAGGATAGCGAGGAGGAGGCCTGGGTTGGGGTGAGGGACTGGGAGGCCCGGATTTCCAGAGAGGGCAGTGGTGGGGCTGGTGCTGGAGGAGGCAGACCTCAGGATAGACCCCAAATTCCAGCCCCTCTGCTAGTGTGTGTCTAACTGGGCATGGAGAAGCCCTTACCCTGCTGGGCTGCCTCTGCCCAGCACTCTCCCTTAGCCCAGATGCCTCCATTATGCTGTCACCCCTCAGGCCTGGACGGGAGACTGGGTTGACTGGGCAGGCTGATGGGAGGCCCTGCGGTGCATGTACCCCGCAGGGGTGGAGGTGAGCCAGCCTAGCTGCTGCCCTTCCCACCCACTCACTGGTCTGCATAATCTGCAAAACTGGAACCTAGGTTCTGGTCAGCTTCCTTTGGCCACAGCTGGGGGTGTGGCCGGCCTCCCGCTCAGACCTGGGCTCCTGAGGGCGGGGTTACATCTTCCCCCTAAGTGGGAGTTACCAGAGTGGAGCCGATTCCCAGGAAGGAGCACCTATCTCGTACCCCTACCATTTGTATTGGGGATGGAGAGACAGGTGTCCTGGGGACAGTCGCTGCCCTCTGTCACTCTGCCCGCCCCGCCCACTCACCGCTGAGGAAGTTGTAGATGATGGGGTTGGCGGCGCTGTTGGCATACACCAGCCAGTGGGAGAAGGTGAAGCAGGCGTAGACAGCTTCTCTGTCGCTGGCTTGGCGGAACATCCCGAACACCCTAGGACCCGGAGGGGGAGGACAGTCAGAAAGGAGGCAGCTCCGACCAGCGGGGCGCAGTTGATAGGGCTTTCATCCCGCAAACTCAAAGGTTGCTGGTTCGATTCCCAGTTGGGGCACAGGCCTGGATTTTGGGTCTGATCCCAGTTGGGGCACTATGAGAAACAACCAATTGATGTTTCTATCTCACATCGGTGTTTCTCTCCCTCTCTTGCTCCATCCCCTCTGTCTAAATAGAGAGATAAAATCTTTAAAACAAGAAAAGAAATGGGGCAGAGGCATGTGTGTATTTATGCAGTGTTGCTCAGAGAATTCAAAACACACGGCTGCAAAATACAGGAGTTCCCACTGCCCCCTCCACCTATCCAGGCCTCTGGGTCTGGGGTCTTGACCACAGTTTTGGGTTCTTGAGCACAGAGTATGACCAGGGTGGGCCTGGGGACAGGCACAGGGCACATCTGCTCAGTCACCGGCTCTCTGATCCCTGGAGCCTCCCTGTCCGTGTTTTCATCCACCCTCACGGGTGAGTCACAGACACTGTCCATTTCCTCAAACAGGAAGCTCAGGTGACAGGCCCACGATCACTGAGCTGGGCAGTGGCCCAGTACAGAGGCACTCGGAGACTGTCTTGCTCTTCCCCTGCACCCTGAGGCCCCTAACACTCAGCCTGCCCTTCCTCCTGCGGGCTTGGCCCCTCCCTTCAGTCTCTGCCAAATGTCGCTGCCTCAGGGAGGCTTTTTTTCTTAGCCCATTATATATTTTTAAAAGATTTTTTAAAAAAACTCATCAGCCCCTGTCACTGCCTACCTACTTTCCCTATTTTATTGTCTTCATGGCAGTTACCACTGCCTGGCATTCTGATGTATATTCATTCCTCCTCCCGCTGGATGTGGCCTCCGTGTGGCGGGGACTCTGTCTTGCAGGCCGTCTATGTTCCCAGCCCTCCCACCTAACAACTGAGCCTCTGGATGGAGGAATTTTCACAGTAACCCCAGGAGGCCAGGCTGTTAATATTCACATGTCACAGATGAGGAGACTGAGGCTCAGAGAAGAGAAATGACCTGCCTTGGGGTGGAGCCAGGTCTTTCTCCAAAGCAGAGAGAGCTCCTTCCTCTGACCGCACACCACCCCTTCGCCCCTGACCTCTCCCCACGTGCTCTCACCTCTTAAGGACATTGAGGACGCTGATGGGCAGGTAACAGAGGGCGAAGACCAGCAGCACCACCATCAGCATCTTGGCTGTCTTCCTCCGAGCGCGCATCTGCTTCACCTCGGCCAGGAAGGCCCGGGCCCGAGGTGGGGGCTCTGCGCCCTGGCCCTGACCCTGCTCCTCCGACTGGTCTGAGGGCCGCTTCCAGTTCCTCACCAGGGCCGACGTGGTGCCAGGGATCTGTCCAGCAGAGACATGGGCAGCAGTGGTGAGAGGAATGCCTCGGGAGGTCAGTCCCCTTTGCTGGGACCCATTCAGGCTGCACCCTGGGCAGGCAGAGGTGGGCGAAGGGAAGAAATGCTTGCAATAGGAAGGAACCTAATATTCATGATAGAGACCAACACTCTGGACTGAGGGTGGACAACCTACCTTCATTTTCCATTAGCTCCTATGAGACCACCCCCAACATGCCTTTGGGGAAGGTGTCACTGGCTCTCAGTTACAGATGAGGCAACTGAAACCCAGGGAGGTAGGGGACCCTTAGCAACATCCTCCCAGCGCCCACCCATCCTCCTCAGATCACCCTCTCCATCTGCGGGGGTGGGGGCAAGTTGTGCCTTCGCCTGGCCCATGTCTGCCTGTGGGGAAGTCTTAGCAAGGGGTAAGCAGGTGAGCAGCATGGAAGGGCCTGGGCCTCAGAGTGCAGGCCCGGGCCTTGGTTGGTCCCATCAGCCTGTGATGGTTCCAGGCTTCTGGAGCAGCCACAGATTTCCTCGAAGCCTCTCCCACCACTGGACACCCGAATCACCCCATGACAGAGGGCACGAGGTTAGAGTCCAAGAAACTCGGGGTCTAGGGCCAGCTCAGTCATTCATGAGCCATGTGACCTTGGTCAACTCACTTTCCATTTCAGAGCTTTGGTTTTCCTGCCTGTTGGATGAGGAGGGGGACTGCTGCCATTCTGACTGGGGGCTGTGAGGAGCAGGTGCGTGTGTTGGTGGGCACGGGGCTGCGCACACTCCGGCCTGCACGTTCTCGCTGCACAGGTGCTGGCCCGGGACTCGCTGTTGCGGGGCTGAAGGCCTCTGTGCAGCAGCCGCCCACAGCACATCCCACGAAACCTGCCGTGCGTCGGTGTGTACTAAAGCAGGAAGGCCCTGGAGCCAGAAAGGCTCTGCCACTTGCTGGCTGTGACAAGCTGGTTGCCGTTACTCGGCGTCCGTAAAGTGGGTAACATCGCTGCTTTGGTGAGATAGTTGTGAAAACTGTGAGCAAAGTGCATGATTGGCAAGCAACATGGAGGTGCCTTGGTGTTTCGGCATTGAACTGAGCACTGGATCCCACCGATCTCGGTTTGAGTCCCTGACCGTCCCCTCCCTGGCTGAGGGGTTTGGGGAAGTTGCTTTGCCTCTCTGGGCCTGTTTTCTCATGTATCAAGTTGGGGGTAATATGTGGTGGTTAAGAGGATGCAAGACTAGCTGAAGTGTGTGGTACAGTCAATGGCAGCTACTGATACTACTCAGTTCCGGGGTCAGCTCTAGCACATTTGGCCTTGAGTTTGAAAGTCCCTGGGCCTTGTCTCTCCCTGGTTGCAACCAGGATGGCATGTTCTGAAGGCAGAGGGCTGTCTACTCCTTAGACCAGTGCCCTATCCCCTCCCAGCCCAGACAGTGACACCAGTGTGGGCCTCACCTGGCGACCCCAGAGCTTGCGGAAGATCTGGAAATACGCCATGGCCATGAGACCCAGCGGGGCCAGGTAGGTGACAATGAAGAAGCAACTGTGGTAGATCTTGGGATAGAGGTCATCTGCAGGGGCCAAGAGATGCAGAGGTTGGGCCCCCAGCCTGTGCTGCTTAGCAATGCCGCCTGGCCCCAGCTAGGGCCAAAGCAAGCAGCTGGGCCCCTTATAGGCACCACGGCAGAGACACCCAGTAGTTGCCCAGTCTGAGGGCACCGTCCTGGAGGGACCCCCAGCAGAAGCCTATATTTACTAGAGAGGGACCCGCCCTGAAGGTATCCTCAGTAGGTGCCCGCTCTAAAGTGTCCTCTCAGGAGATACTCCCCCTGGGTGTCCCGACAGATGCCTGCCCCAGGGGAACATGTCCCAGAGGTGGCCACTTCAGGAGGGCCTGCCCAAGCCTGGCGCCATTACCTACCTGCCCAGTGTTCGTCGCAGACTGAGAAGAGCCGGGTGCGGTTGGCCAGCTCAGGCAGCACACTGCTGCATTCCATGACAGCGGCCTGGGGCACCATGACAGCCAGCGACACAGCCCAGATCCCTAGGATGGAGCCGCGGGCACGCCGGGCGGTGCTCTTGAACAACAGGGGGTGGCAGATGGCATACCAGCGGTCCAGGGCGATGAAGCTGAGAGTTAGCACTGCCACTGACACAGACACGGCCTACGCCGTGGAGACACCGTGTCAGTCCTCTTGGGGGACTCCCGGAGACGTGGAGTGAGTGAGGGGCCCACAGCCCAGAGATGCCGGGAGCCAGGTGCAGTGCACATGCTGGCTCCACTTATTGGCTGTGTCGATTTGGGCAAATCACTCACCCTGTCAGCCCCACCTGCAGAGTGGGAATATACCATTCACCTGCGGGAGCCTCATAAAAATAAATGCAACAACGGAGAGAAAATGTCTAGCTCAAGACCTGGCACAGAGTAGGTATTCCCTGCTGGAAATAATAGCCTGCACTTACGGAACCCACTGCATACCAGCCACTCTCACTCTCATTACCCTCACAACCACGCCATGAGGTGGCGACTCTCACCCCATGTTACAGATGAGGAAACCGAGGCACAGGAAGGTTAAATACCTCACCCAGGGTGATTTTCCTCTGCTGCCTGTCTTTATTCTCGGGGTTGCTAGCGCTAACCAGTTGAGTGGAAAACCTCAACACAGTGGGGACTTCAAGAGGCATTTCTCTCTGCCCTGGGAGGCCATCCCTTCCCCAGGCTGTTGGGAAAGAGCCCTCATCCTGGGAGGCAGGGATGTGTTGAGGTCTGCGGTGAGCACCGCCTCCAGGAGAGCCCCCGCCCTCTGGGTTACAGGGAGGGGGTCGAGGGAGATAGCGGAGGGGACATTCAGGCCTCTGGCCACCTTCTTTCCACCCAGACCCCAACCCCACCAGAACATCCTGATTCCCAGTAGGGGCTGAGAAGGCCCTGGCAAGAGGTGGGGGCAGGGGGGGAGACTTTCCAGCAGGGCCTCCCAGATCCGCCTCCCTCAGGATCAGGAGGCAGGCCGAGCGTGCATTTGTGTCTGTCACTGTGGGCTTGTGCCTGTCTCCACTGTGTGCCATGTATCTGGAGGTGACTGTGCATGTGTCCTCATGTGGCTGTCTGTGTCTGCATGTGTGACTGGGGGGGCTCTGTATGAGTATGTGATGCTGTGCCTGTGGCCTCCAGTGTAGGGCTGGATGGCCTGCCCTTGCTGACACTACAGGATGACACCACACAGGCGCTGACTGAGCCACCGTGTCCTGTCTGAAAAGCAAGTCTGAGGGTCACTGAGACTTAAGTAAGGCCAGGATTTTTGTACTTGATATGACAGCGGGGTGATGAGGGGCACCTGGCAGAGCTCACCTGTAGATAGGGGATGACCTTGCAGAGGGCATGGCCAAACAGCCAGGACTCGGTGATGTCCACCAGCAGGCTGGCTGGCAGGCAGATGGCTGTCACCAGCACGTCCGCCAGGGACAGGTTGACAATGAAGTAGTTGGTGACGGTCCTCATGTGGTGGTTCCGCCACACAGCAAGACAGACTGCGGGTCGGGGTGGGGACGAGGGGAAGCCAGTGGCAGAGCCATGTCCCCCCCAACAGCGAGGCACCAACCCACTCTACCCAGGGGCCCAAGGCAGAGGCTGGTGGGGGGCGGGGAGAGAGGCAAGGCCCAGGATTCCTGCCAGTCCCCAAGGGAGTCCCACAGGGACACAGGGACCTACCTAGCGTGTTGCCCACCAGGGCCACGAGGAACACAGCCACATAGGCTGCAATGAGAACCCACTCGTATTGCTTCGGATACAGATAATCTCGCCACAAATATTGGAGAAACTCGTCTTCGTAGTAGTAGTCAGGAGGCACTGGGGATGGTTCCCTGCTGCCAGTGGGGACTCCCGTCTGGGTCCCTGGGGTGGCCGAGGGCTCCATGAGCTCAGGAGCCGCTGAGGCTTAGGGGCATCCTGGGCTCCGGGGAGGGAGGGAACTGGGCCAGGCGGGGCCTCAGCCCACTGCCCTCAAGGAGCCCGGAGTCTTGCACCAGGTCTTTTGGGGTTCTAGCCCCAAAGCTCCTGAAGGATGGGAGGGAGCAGGAAGAAAGGAGACATTAGGGTGTGCCAGGAAATTTGCATATAAACTCCCTCTTAGTTCTCACAGTTCTGTGCTGTGGTTTACGTGGAGAGGGACAGGCCTCTCCCCGTTCAGCCTCAGTTTCCCCATCTATTCAGTGGAGTGATGACCATACCTACTTCATAGGACCTCAGCAGGGAGTATGGGCTCTAAGGTGTGCCTAGTGCTTTACCCAGAAGCTGGCGCGGGAAGCTAGCTTCTCCATTATCAGAGAACCCTGCTTTGCAGAGGAGGAGATGGAAACTCAGAGAGGTTGAATCCCTCGTTCAAGGTCACAGAGCTACTCTTCCAGGTCTGCCTGGATCCACCAAACATCACAGATTTGAGAGGGGAAGTCATCGATTGCAAATATTCTCCCCTAAATATCAGTTCATAGGCCTGGTTGAAAAAAAGGTCAAGAGAGGCTTTAGAAACATAGGCCCGCCCACCGGGGCTGCCAGACCCTCCCCAGTGGGGACACACACACAGTGGGGGAAGGGTGCGGGGAGGAACTGACGCTGTCTCTGGAAGTGGGGAGAGAGCCTGAGGCCCAGCCGCAGGCGGGACCGCTCAACCCCCGGTCTAGCCCCTCTTTAACACCCCCGGACCGCGAAGCCCCCCGGAGGCCGCCAGGGGTCGCTGGCGGCCGGCACGCAGGACGCTCCTTCCATTCACAAATCCCGCCTCGCTCCCCGCCCCTCCACTCTGGCTCAGACCCCTCCTTCTCCCCACCTGGGCACGGACGACCCCGGACTTGTGTAGGAGGGTTGCCCGGCCCTGGAGACCCCTGGGAGAGGGGGAGGAGACTCCTTCAGACCCCACAGAGCGTCGGCGGACCCACTCCCTGAGCGGGACCTCCCTGCACCTCCCGAGCTGTGAGGGGCTGGGGGGCGGCGGGGCGGGGGTACCGGAGAACGAGGCTTTAGGGGTTTTGCAGGAGCCTGCCAGGAGGAAAGCCTCCTGGGGACTCCGCTTCCCAGTACCCAGGTTATTATCTCCCAAGACTCTTGGCTCTCGCCGATGGTCGTTTGAAACCCCCACCCTGGGCCTGGGGTCCTCCACGCCCCGCCCTGCACCTGTTGGCTCCGGGACGCCGGCGTCCTCGGTTGCTGATTCCCCGGACAGTGAACCGGGGACTTCGCCTCCCTGCCCCGAAGGCCGGGCTCCTGAGGGTGCTGTGGCTCCGAAGCGGGCTGTGGCTGGCGCGGGATTCGCTGGGCTGCGCGCCGCCGGGCGGGGTGCCTGGGGCGGGAGGGGCAGGGCGGAGAGGGGAGCCCCCTAGCCGGTCTCCTCTTCACGTCTCCCAGCTTCCAGACCCGAGACCGGGAGGGTGGAGGGAGATGTTGGTTCCTCCTCGCCGCCCACTTCACGCTTCCATCCCACTTCCATTCATGCGTCCATCCGTTCATTCATACCTTTCGCATTCATTCAACATTTCAGCCTCTGCATTCAGAGCACACCTACTGTGTGCCCGCGGGCCCTGCCGGTCAGCTTCGGGCAGTCACAGCTCAGATGGGATGCCAGCTGCACCCCTCCTCGCTGTCACCTAGCTGAGGAAGAGGATGGCACAGGTGGGTGTCACAGGGATGAAGAGACGACGCTTGCACCACCTCCGGCCAAGCTTTGGCTGCGACTGCAGCTGCTAGTCCCCAGCAATGCCAGGGGCCCTGTGCCCCTTCCCAGCCCCCATTCTATCTGCCCCACCCCATCCTTTTTGTTTATACCTACCATCCCCCTCCCAAGACAGGGATGGTAGGTGGGGACAAGAAGCTGGGAGTCAGAGGGGCTGGTTGCTTCAACAAGCATTTACTAAGCAGTGTGCCAGGCAGTCAGCTACGATAATGCAGCTGCTATTTGTATAGTCCTGGCCATGCATGATCTCATTTAATCAGTCTGGAGGTGATTGTTATTGTCCCCATTTTACTGGTGAGAACACTGCACTCACTGTTTCAGCCACTTGCCCAAGGTCACATGCAGAGCCACAGCTAGGATTTGAGCCTGCACTTCCCTCCAGGTCTATTATCAGCCTCCTCACCAGACAGAGGTGCCCAGGCCAGCGGGAGGCAGGCGGGCTCTCAGCCTGACAAGTCCTCTATGGTGTGAGGAGAGCTGTGAGGGGGTCCAGAGGGGCATGGGGCACAGAAGGACAGACTGATCTAGACAGAGCATCAGGACAGGCTCCCTAGAGCAGGACCCTCTTCATGCAGACCTGAAGAATGAGAACACAGCCCTACAAGGGGATTGTGGTAACAGCAGAGAGAAGGTAGAGGAAACAGCAGGTGCAAAGGTGTGGGGCTCAGGCCTTCTAGGGAAACGCAGGGAGGTGAAGGGTGACCTCCAGGGCCTCAGGCAGGCACCTTGGCCATCCCCCGCCTCAAGTCAGGAGCTTCCTATCATGTCAAACCCACCCCCTCTCTCACCTCGGAGACTAGTCCTTCCCTCCTGGGACGGGATGCAACCTCCATCTTCCCCATTGCAGCCGCAGCCCCCTTTCAAAGGATCTGGGGCGGTGCTGTCAGGCATAGTGCGTGGGAGGAGAGCTAGGGCGCACAGGGGGACTGTCCAGTAACCTTCGCCTCTCCAGAGCAGGGGCAGGAGTGAAGGTAACTCTCAGGCTGACTCTGTCCAGGCGGGCATGGCATCCTTGCAGTGGACGATGTGTCACAGCATCCCTCTGGTTGCAAAGCTCTGTCCTGCCTGCCCAAGGTGCTGGCAGTGGTAGGGGGGTGGAGGAAGAGACACAAGAGAGGACTGGTTGGGGTGTGTGTGTGTGTGTGTGTGTGTGTACCTGTCCCCACACTTGTGCTTGTGCATAAGTGTGTGCCTGTGTTTAAATAAGGGCTGTGAGTGTGTACCTGGAGGAGTTCTGTGTGTGTGTTTGTGCCTCTGCGGGTGCATGTGGGTCAGGGACAGGTTTTGGGTTGATGACTGAGGAGTCACCCTGGCTGGGATGTATCTAGATGGGCCTCCGTGTGTGTTGGTGTGTGTATCTGTGGGGAATGTGTGTGCAGAGGTGTCTGTCTCTGTGTGTCTGGATGTGCATTTGTGGCTTAGACTAACTAACCTTGGCTTCCCGGTGCGCTCCCTGTGAGGGTGGGGGTGGGAATGTGGGCATGCCTTGCGTCCACGGCTCTGTGAGTGTGCGTACGTGGACTTCATATGTCTGTCCACACAGAGATGACTCATCTGATCTCCCCACACTAATCCCCCCATCTAGAGCTGCTCACCTGTTTGCTATGTCAGGGCTGGAGAGGGGGCTGCAGGGCGTGGGGGATGGGAGGCAGACCGTGCAGGACACTCAAATGAACAGCCACAGCAAACGAGGTACAGCTGTGATGTGGAAGGTGCAGCCTGAGTGTGTCTGTGTGGGCAGAGGGCTCCAGCTGAGCCCAGCACGGCCCAGGCTTAGAACCTGGTCCATAGTTCAGAGCTCCACGAGTTATGCACCCCGGGCTGGAGTGAGCAAGGGGCTCCCCAGGTCCCCCCAAATCTTTACGCATGGGGGTGCACGTGTCTGTGTGGGGAAGAAGTCATGGCTGAGAATCCACCCTCTTACCCACAATATCTGCTTTTACAGAAACAGTCCTACCACTCCTTAAGGCAGAACTCCATTACCAAATCCTTCACCCCCTGGTACCCAGAGATGGCTGCTCCCCAGGACAAAGGATCATGAACGATTCCTTCTACCCTGAGGAAGCAGATCCTTCCTCCTCCCCTGTCAGACCCTGGCCAGGCTCTGTGTCCCCAGGTCTCTCTGGTCCTGAGCCTGGCTCCCTCAGCCTCGGCCTGAGGGTGAGCCCGGCCTGGTATTCAGCCTGGATGGCATGAGGGAGAGAACCCAGGTGTATGCTCCAGGGAGCCCTGGGACCCCGGGGCAGGGGAAGGGCAGTAATGCTATGGAAGACCCACCAGGAGCTGGGGTGTTTTGTCCTTGGGCCCAACAGCACCGGCCTCTGGGTGCTCCTGGCAGGCGCCATGTCCATGGAGGGATCCAGGAACTGCATGTCCTCCATCTCCAGGCCAGCTCCTCCTCCACCCAGGGAGGTTTGCCAGAGCTGCCTGTCACCCGGTGGCCACATGACCTCTTGTTGATCTAATCCTGACCCCCTGAGCCACAGATCCCTGTCACATCCATCTTTGAGTGTCAGCCCCACGCCGGCCCCAGGTATGATCCCCTCTTCCTTCCAATTCCACTGTGACTTACAGTAACCTCTGTCTGGCTGGGACTAGAGTAATTGAAATGTAATTGGGTTTTCAACTTGCTAATGCTGCCACAGGCCCGGGATGTTGAGGGGAAGTCCCTGGGAGGGCAGAGGTGCTTCTCAGAGGAACAGGGGTGGAAAACAAACAGCGGTGTTAGGGGGAGAGGAGGGAGGGCCAGCAGTGACTGGGCTATGGGCCTGGAAAGGGGGATTCTGAGGGGCAAGAGGGAAGGGGCTGAAGATAGCAGTCTTCTGTCTGTTTGTCCAATCAGATCTTCATTCAACAAACACTGGCAGGTGGGTTGTGGAGATGGGGGTCCTGCTGATTAGGCTGGGAGACCCCATGTAAGCAGTTGGCTAGGGGTGGATATGAAATGCATTAAGGTGGGAGCCTGTGGAGCCAGGCAGGGGGTGGGGAGCAGGTTGGGACTGAGGCCAACAATGATAGTGCACGTGAACCCAAAGGAAAAACCAGCCAGTCGCTCCTGTCTGGTAAGTCTAGTGCTGAAAGGAGGTTAGGGGCACAGGTTTTGGGGTCAGAAAAGCCTGGGTTAGACTCCCGGTTCTGCTGCTTCCTGCTATGTGATCTTGGACTAGTCACTTCACTTCTATAATGGGCTGGGCAATGGCCCCCAAGGATGTCTACATCCTGAGCCCTGGGACCTGTGAATATGCTACATGGCCAATGGGACTTTGCAGATGTGGGTAAGTTAACAATCTTGAGGTGTAGAGATTATCCAGGGTTATCCCAAAGGGCCCACTGTAATCATAGGGGCCTTGTGAGAGGAAGGCAGGAGGGTCAGAGAGAGAAGATGTGAGGGTGAAGCCCAGGCTGCTGTGACACCAGTGTGGGAAGGGGCCACGAGCCAAGGAATGTGGGCACTTCTCGAAGCTGGGAAAGACAAAGAGCAGATTCTGTCCCAGAGCCTCCAAAAGGCATGCAGCCCTGCCAGTTCCTTGACTTGAGCCTCATAATACTGATTTTAGACTTCGAACCTCTGGGAGTGTAAGAGAAAAAAAATTTGTGTTGTTTGAAGCCACTAAGTTCGTGAAAATCTGTTAACAGCAGCCATAAGGCTCTTGTGTGGCCTCTCTGAATCTCCTTTCACTGGCTCTAAGACAGGACCTGCAGGAGCCTCGGCCCTGCTGAGCTGGGTGAGGGTTCATGCAGACGGCAGGTGTGCAGAGCGGCAGGTGCGCAGGGCAGCAGGTGCTGGGCGCCAGAAGGCAGAGGCTCACACGTCCCTGCACGTGCTATTGTAAAAACCACTTAATACCGTTTCAAAATCAGAGTGCTCATATCATGTGAGGGATCAGGGCTTTGTCAGACAGACATCCTTATGCTCATCTCGTCACTTGGTATTGCCTTTGTTTTGACTTTGTAAGGTACAGGAGGCGGCTAAAGATCTAAACCATAAAATAATAAGTAACATTCGTAATAAATGATGATGTGGTGTGGTTATTTTGAAACAGAAGCACCCAAGCGGAAGGAAAAGAAGGAAAAGCCTGAGTTCCTGGGAGATGTGTGTGTACCCTGGCGGGTTTCTAACTATGACCTGGATCGCCAGACATCTGAGGAAAATCTCCAATAGGACAGACAAAGACCAAGATAAGCAGAACAAAAGTTCCAGAGGCAGCTTTGGCTGGGTTTTGAGGGATGAATAGGAGTTAGCAGATGGACTTTGACTGACTCATGCTAGGCAGGAGTGGGAGAGGCAGAAGGGGTGAGATTCCAGGCATGGAATCCTGAGGGGGCAGCATGAGCAAAGGCTAGGGGTGGGCATGGCAAAGGGCAGCTCTGGGGCCACAGTAAATGCTAGTTTGGCCTGAGGGTGCCCCCATGAAGAGGAGCAATGAGAAATAGGAAGGCGGGTGAAGGGCTGGCCTTGAGTCTAGGCTGAGGATCTTGGGCTGAATTCTGAAGGCAGTGGGATGCATGGAGGGTTGAGCAACTGTGCAATGTGGGTGGACTAGCAGCCCTGTCCTCCAACTCAAAGACATTTGAAATGAATTAAGAGTATGTTTTCCTTGTAAAAGATTCAAGCCACTCAAAATAAAATAAAGTAAAATTATTATTTTTAGTTTTGTAGAGTAGCTATTGACTTCTGTGTCAGAATACAGCTACTGTAATAAAGACTCCCCAGATGACAGTGCTGTAGAAAGACGGAAGTTTATTTTCCTCTGCAGACCATCCAGGGCTAGCAAGGCGGCTCTACAATAGTCAGGGAGCTGCATTCTGCCAGGATAGAAGGGTATCACGGCTGTGAGCACAGGGCCCGGCGCACATCACGTGTTTGCCAGTTAGGAGCTGCCTGCTTAATTTCTCTGCGCTTGAGTTTCATGATCTGTAAAATGAGGGTAATTTGGGGCCAGTCTGACAGGGAGAATAATGTTCCCCCAAAGATGTCTATGTCCTAATCACTAGAAACTGTGAATGTTACTTAATATGGCAAAAAGGACTTTGCAGAAGTGATGAGGTCTAGTTTTTTTAAACTGTTTTTCCTGGGATGTTGCAGATCAGTGAAGCAAACAGAATGGTGACTGTCAAAGAAAGCTGGCACTCTGGGCTTTTTGACCGCAGCAGCGATGTGGAAGCGGCTGCGGCTTCGATAAGGGCCGTGAGGAGTCTTGAGATGGGGGTGGTAGCCTGCATTTCCCAGGTGGGCCCAACGTAATCACGAACACCCTTACAAGAAGGAGGCAGGAAGGCAAGTCGTGATAGGGTGTGTGCGACGGGAGCAAGAGATTACAGGGGTGTGAGGGAGGAGTGATGAGCTGAGGCGGCAGGTGGCCACTGAGGGCCAGAAAGGCCGGGAAATGATTTCTCCCAAGTCCCCAGAAATCAGCAGCCCGGCTGACACACTGGTTTTAGACTTCCAACCTCCAGAATTATGAAGGAATAAATTTGTGTTGCTTTGAGCCACTAAGTTTGTGGTAATTATTACAACAGCAATAGGAAACTGACACACATCCTCAGTACGTGTGCCCGAAGCACTTAGAAAAGTGTCTGAGCTGCAAAGGAAGACAGGAAAAACCTGTGTGTGTGTGTGTGTGTGTGTGTGTGTGTGTGTGTGAATAGCTCTGTGCCTCAGTGAAGTGTGTAAGGGTTCAGTGACGAAAGGAAGCGGGAGAAGTGGGAACTGAACTAACAGTCTCCGGCACCATTTCCTGCTATGAAAAGTGAGAAGTTTAGCAAAGGTATCTTCCCTCCAGAATTGGAATAGATACAGGTTTTCCTGCTCTTTTTCCTTGTGCCCTTAATTTAATGCCCCATCTCTTGACTCCCTACTGGGTGAGATAAGAGAACATCCTCTTGCCCTTCCTCCTCCTGACTCTTCTCAATAAATCATTTTGTTTGCATCTCATTTGTATACATAATTAAAATGTCCTGGTTTTGCATGTTGTCTATCTCTGATTTTTAAAACTTGAAAATCAATAAAGTGTTTTTAAAAATTATGATTATGTAGCCATGGTTGGTGTGGCTCTGTGGATTTAGCGTCGGCCTGTGAAATAAAAGGAAATACAAGGTCGCTGGTTCGATTCCTGGTTAGGACATGTGACTGGGTTGCAGGCCAGGTCCCCAGGGGCGTGTGAGAGGCAACCAATCAATGTTTCTCACATTTATGTTTTTCTCCCTCTCTTTCCCCCTCCCTCCCCTCTGTCTAAAAAGAACTAAAATTTTCCAAAAAAATGTTTTAAAATTATGATTAGGTAAACATTATTCTCTGCAGAGCTAACTAGCATTCTGAGACCCATGGAGAAGGAACTATATCTTATGGTTTAAATGCTACTGCTTAGAGGGGAATGTTTCAGGCCTCAAGTTCAAATGTACTTTCCTATGGTCCCTCAAATACTCAGAGTCATGTTAAATTTTAATTTGCCTCATGTTTGCAGCATGCCTTTCTTATACAACTTTTTGTTCCACTGGAGTTTCTCATTGCTTTTCTCTTTTCTTTTTGAGAAAAGAAACACATGCCTTTTAAATCAGGTCATTAAAATCCTCCAGCTTCTTAATTACATTATTTGTTGAATGAAGCCCATTTTCTTCTTAAAAACATTCTTCTCCAAACCCTCTGACTTCCTGTTCTAATTTTGACTGATGTTTTTATGAACCCCTGGTATTTCTATTCATTGCACTCCTGGGTTAATTCCACTGTTTCACAAATCAGTTATCTTTCTCTTCCTTGGGTTTTGTGCCTGTTTTGCTGGAGTATATCTTCAAATAGCATTTTAAAAAGGAGTGCAGGAGGGAAATCTTTCTGAGTCTTTGCATGTCTGAAAATATCTTTAATTTGCCCTTATGCTTGCTTATGAGTGAGGAGATCAACCAGCGAGCTTTGCCTTAGGGTGTGTGAGCGGGGTGCAGATAGGCAAGCAGATGCTCCCTCCTCCTGCCCCCCCCTCAGGCCCCCGCACCGCAGTCGTCCACCCCGTCCACCCCGGGGCCAAGATAAGGAGGTATTTACTCTAGACACCAACATTCTGAGTAGACACCCTGTCCTTTTGAGAAAGATCACTCAGTTTCTTGGGAAAGTATTTCTCTCTCATTTTTAATCTCTCCCCCTTTCTATGTCTTCTTGGTGTATGTGTTTGCTGGGGAAAGTTGGTGGCAGATGCTGGTTTCTTATTCACTAAATAGGCTTTTATTTGAATATTTTCCAAACTTTGGTTATTCTCATGCCGCCATCTCAATTGTTGCCATATCTTCTTATTACCTGTGTTAACATTTACTTATGGTAATATTTTTCTTTAAATTGACTATCCTAGCCTTACACTATATTTTTAAAGTTGCAAGTTTGATGTTCTATTTATATCTCTTATTCTTTGCAACTATGTAGTTATATCTCCTAATCTATATTAAAATAAACAAATAATTCCTAAGATAACAGAGTATTTTTTATTTACCACCAAATATCATCCACAGCAGTGGCGCACGTACCATACTTTGGGGAATATGTCTTTAATTAAATACGGTGTTAATTACCCTCTAATCAACTGCCTGAGCTTTTTCTGTGTACCTGCCAGTCTGGGCCTCCAAGGAGGTCTCCTTTGAATAGCCCTTCTCCTCCTCAGCCTGATTCTGACACACTTGGAAATAAAGTAAAAGACTGATTACAGATGACAGAATACCACTTCTATTGTTGATGATGTGAAGGGGAGGCCTTGACTTAGGGTAAGAGCTGAAGCATCTGCTAAGTGAGCCTCCATCACGGCCATCGCCGACCACTGGGGAAGATGGTTTGGCTTATTTCACACAGTGGCTCTTGGTCTTGATCACATCCCCCCGACCCCCCACTGTGGCAGAGTGTGGCTGTGACAACTGACCTCGGGCTCAGGTACACACTCAGAAAGCAGGCAGTTCATGTCTCGTACAGATTGCTCCAAGTAATAAAAAAAGAGGGGCAATTACCCCTTGCATTTTCTGTGGCTAGTGGAAATTTAATACTCAACCTAGCCAAGGGCAGTTTCAGACGGAAAGATCTTAGGTCCATTCTCAACTGTGGACACAGGCTCAGAATCAATAATATCAAACTAGATACAGAAATGTATTTTTAAATGCAGCATGACCAAGTTGGGTTTATTCCAGGAATGCAAGAATATCTCCACATTAGAAAATTGTCATGTCTCAACATTAACAGATTAAAAGACACAAAAATCGAATGATCATATAAAACAGATGGAGAGCTCTGGCTGGTGTGGCTCAGTGGATGGAAAGCCAACCTGCAAACCAAGGGGTAGCCAGTTCGAGTCCCTGTCAGGGCACATGCCTGGGTTGCATGTCCCCAGTGTGGGGCGTGTGAGAGGTAACTGCACATTGATGTTTCTCTTCCTCTCTAAAAATAAATAAATAAATAAATCTTTTTAAAAAACAGATGGGGAAAAAGCACTTGATAAAATTAAGCAGTTCACAAAAGTTCTTGGCAAATTAGGAACAGGAGGGAACTTTCTCAATGTGATATGTGATAAAGGGTATCTTTCTAAAACCTTCAGTAAACATACCACTTAATGGTAAAAGCTAAAAGCATTCTGTTTAATGTCAGAAACCTAAAAAGATGCTCACTGTCTCTGGTTCTGTTCAAAGATGTACTGAATTTCCTAGCCTGTGCAATAAGAAAAAGAAAAAAATGGTATAAACCATTGAAAAGAAAAAAAAAACAAAATGAACATCCTATGTTTGTAGATCATGTGATTGTCTACCTGGAAAATTAAGAGATTCTACAGAAAAACTAGTAAAAGTATTGAGAAGATTCATAGTAAGAGACAAATTTTCGTGGGTCTGCTGCATTTCTGGATGCCTTGCCAAGACTCCAACTGACCTTTTATATTGGACTTTTTTTTACAATCTCTTCAAGGATGTTTGTATGTCAACTATCTTCAGAATATACAGTGTCTCCTTCTGGAGCAGAAGGCGGATTTGCTTACAGTCCAGCGTGATGAAGGTAGCATGCCCCTCTGCAGCAAAGGTCAGGCACACGTGGAGGTCCCCACTGTGTGGGGTGCAGCCAGATGGGAGGAGAGGGGCCCTGAGCCTCCAGATTACTCTTGCTCTGGGCCTTATAAATATTAGGGTCAGGCTTGTGGCCCTGAAGTGCTCAGCCCATTCGTCCAAACCCTGTCTACTTACCCATCTGCCAAGAACAGGCATCCCCATCCTCACCTTAGGATTAAGTGTGTGTGGCTTCATGGTCCCCCAGAGAGGAACCCTAGGGAAATGAGTGCTCTGGCCTTAGAAACAGATTCTGGGCCCTTGTGTGAAGGGAATTCAGGATTCTGGGACCCAGACCATGCTTTAGAAGAGGGAGGGAGGGGTTCAGGGTGGGCATTGACTTCTTAACCTGTGGAAGAGGGCCAGGGTGCCAGCAAGGTACCATGTGTTAACATGGACAAAGCTCACACACCTTATGGAACATAAAAGACAGAAGGATATGTACCATATAGTAACATTACATAAAGTTTTAAAACAGGCAAAACAATACTATTCACTGTTCAAGGACATGCACAAGAGGAGCGAAACTATACAAATTTGCATACAGAGGATGTCCACTTGCAGTAGGATGGTGGACAGGGACTCAGAAGGCCCTCCCACTCCAAAAGAACCAGATGCTGCAAAAAACAAAAACAAACAAAACCATAACTTAAAAATGTTATTGCTGGTTGTCCAGGAGTGAAATCTCTAAGAAGATGAAATAAAACAAAACAAAACTGTGAGCTGCACCCAGAGCTAGGAGGGGCGCGCATTCAGAGAGGGGGCTTATCCAGGGGTAGATACTCAGCACAGAAATCAGGGGCACTGATGGGGTCAACAGCAAGTCGGGGGACCTGCGTCCGAGATTCCTACACTGAACAGGGACCCAGAAGTGTGTTAAAGTGGCTCCAGGTCAGTGGCTCTCCCTAGCTCTCAGATACAATGATCACTAAATTAAAAAAAAAAAATTGAAATCACCACCAACAAACCTAAAATAAAAGAACTTCTAAGTATGTACTTCTGAAAAAATAAAAATGATTGAAGAAGACAGGTCTGAGATGTGAGGATTTTTGAGAAAATGATAAACTCGTAGATAAATCTAAACAAACAATGTAGAATATAGTGACCAAAATGGCAAATTTGCAGGCTATGAATGAGAGGTGACAGGGAGCAGCCCCTGGAGTTCGAGCGCCCCGAGGTTCTTGTGTGTTTGGAAGGAGGGTTGGGATACTGAGGCCCGGCCTGGCTGAGCGTGCGATGTAAAACCTTCAGGGTCGGCACTCTGAGAACAGAGCCGGTGCAGTGGAGTCAGTGACTGCTGCGTCGGTGGACAGACAGAAAGCCAGTCTGCCTGTAAGAAAATACAACAAAAAGCAGAGGGAAAGTGGGACGAATAGAAAGAAAGCAGGAGGTAAAATGGTACAGAAAACCAAATCATTAGTAATAACAATACATTGACAATACACAGTCCCAAGTGAGATAGTCCAAAACACCTCTCTTCATTATTGACTGATGTTTCTAATTAAAAAATAAGAAAGATATGGAAGATTTGAGCAACACGATTAACAAGCTTGATTTATTAACCTGAGGAGAAGCCATCACCCAACACACGCTTGCCAAGAAAACGTGGCACAGGGAAAATGTTGACCCGACCACGTATCAGACCACAGGGAAAGTCTTACTGCCAAGAGTCAGTCATGTACATCAGACTGCCTGAGCAAAAAGCAATTAAGAACTGGTGACAACAAACAGTTTGTACATGTGTGGAAATTTAATGACACACTTCCGGAAACGACCCACATATTCATCAATAGTTGAATGGATAAATAAGTTGTGTATTCATACAATGGGATACGGCACATCGAAATAAGTCACACACAAACAACTATTGTAACAGGCAACAAGACGGGAGAAACTCACACGCGGAATGCTGAGTGAGAGAAGTCAGAAAGAGTAAATACTCTGTAATTTCACTTGCATGAAATTCAAAAGCAGGCAAAATCAATCTGTGGTGATGAAAGTCAGAATGGTGGTTATCTCTGAGACAACTATTAATTGGGGTGCTGAAAACTTCGGTATTCTTACTCTAACTTAGGAAATAAAAGAGAACAATGAAATAAACCCAATGAGTGTAGGACAAAGAAATGATGACGATAAGAACAAAAAGTTTTTAAAAAGAAAACAAAGATATGATTGAGAGAACTAATGAAGCAAAAAGTTAGTTCTCAGGAAAGATGAATAAAAACAGTCACACGCCTCAGGTTGATTTATGTAAAAATAGAAAAGGCACAGGTAAATAAACATTCAGAATGAAAAGGGGCTCTGGCCAGGTGGTTTGGTCAGTTGGAACGTTGTCAGGTACACCGTATCCTCGGATGAGGATTAAAAACACACAAAAAAACAATGAAAAGGATACGATAACTCCACATCAAGGAGAGATTTAAAAGACAAAAACAGAACAATCTGAACAACTCTTTCTTCAATGTTATAATTTATTTCTCGTTTCCATTTATTAAGTCAGTTTGTATAAGTTATATTTCATAGACATGTAACCATTACATCTTTATTTTCAAATCTGTTTCCCTAAAGTTATTTGTTATGGTTAAAAAGAAATCTTTCGACACCCTGGCTGGTGTAGCTCAGTGGATTGAGCGCGGGCTGCGAACCAGGCATCACAGGTTCGATTCCCAGTCAGGGCACATGCCTAGATTGCAGGCCATGTACCCCAGCAACCGCACACTGATGTTTCTCTCTCTCTCTCCCTCCCTCCATTCCCTCTCTAAAAAAAAATAAATAAAATCTTAAAAAAAAAAAGAAATCTTTCTATAGTTAACTCTCAATTGTTTGGGGGGGCCTTCTCTCTTTTTCCTAGTCTTGCTAGAAAGGTATGCATTTTTTAGTCATTTGTTTTATTGATCATCTGTACTGTTTCTTTGTTTTCTGTTTTATTGACTTTTATCCCCATTACTTCCTGTTCTTTGGGGAGGGTGTTGAGATGCCTTTTTCTCATTTCCTAAATTGGGTGCCCAACTGATTAATTATTACTTTCATTTTCAACCAATTCCTAATATTTTCTATTTTTTCTTTATCTTATTAAATATTCAGAGGTATGATTTTGGTTTTCAGACATAAGATCTTTTTGTTATAGTTTTCTCATTTTGTTTTATCGTGGTCACCGAAGGTGGCCTGTATAATATAAATTCTTCATCCTGGGGGCAGACTTATTTCATGAGTTAGAATGTGATCAAATTTTATAAATGCCCCCTATTGCATGTCAATTTTCTGATTGTTTGATCATGCTTCTTAATTATGTTATCAAATATTCTACATAGTTACTAATTTTATGACTGTTTGACTTAGTAACTATGGGGAGAGGAAGGATAAAATCCTCAGGAGGACTATGGATTTAGTCATCTTTCTTTGAAATTGCCTCAAGTTTTGCTTTTTGGGGGTCATCAGACTGTGGCCCGCTCCGTTTTTATGAATGCAGCTTCGCCGGCACACAGCCGTGCTCTCTCCAGCGCACTCTCTGCGGCCGCCCTCTCACTACAGGAGCGCAGCTGAGAGCTGAGGCAGAGACCGCGTGGCCTGCAAAGTCTGACGTATTTGCTATCTGTCCTTTCATGGGAAATGAGTGCTGACTGTGCCCTATACAATCTGAAGGCTTTGCTGCCTGCTGTTAGGTTCAAAGTTTAGAATCATCTCTCCCTGGTAACATTTTCCTTGTTAATCGTTATGTAATGATCCTCTTACCTGTAATGATGCCTTTTGATTTAAAGGCCATTTTGTCCATTTGGACATGACTGTTAGGAATGTATTTAGCTGCAAGGAAGAAAACACAACTACAGTGGCCGAGAAAAACTGGGGTATGTTTTCTTTAAATAACTGAAGTCAGGCCATTGTTGGTATTGTTTTAGCTGCTCTGTGGTGCCATTGGGTGCTCAGGTTTGCTCTGTTTCCTCAGTATTAGCTTGTGGGAATTGAACTCACGTTTGTCATGTCAAGATTGCAAAAGGCTGCCCTCACTGGTGTGGCTCAGTTTGCTGGGTGTTGTCCCACAAAGTGCAAGGCCACTGGTTCAACTCCCATTCAGGGCACAGGCCTGGGTTGCAGGTTCAGTCCTCGGTCCAGGCACGTGCGTGAGGCAACTGATGCAACCAATCAATGTTTCTGTCTCACATCAATGTTTCTCTCTTTCTCTTTCTCCCTCCATTCCCCGCTATCTACAAATAAATAACTAAAATCTTTTAAAAAATACATTATAAAAGCCTGCTGCACCTTCAGGCATTGTCTCCCTGGACTGTGCAGAAGAAAGGAAAAAGGCAGGGAACACATCTCAGAAGATTTCCCTCTACACCTCAGTTTCCAGAACTGGGGCACATGAGCTCCTTTTCCCTAGTTACTGACCAAGAGAAACGAGATTCCACAATGGGCTTGGGCCAAATCCTGAGTCATCTTTTGGGACTGGTACTTTCACATTACAAGGAATAAACTGGGGCAGGGGTATAGCCACTCCTCTTGGGGCCAACCGAGTTCTGCCTACTGCCTGAAAAAAAGAAAATCAGGATTTTGTAGCAAAGTTCAAGAGGCGTGGGGCCTGCTGCCAGAAAGGGTCTGGTATGCCAAGGGCCTCTCTTGTCGTATTCTTACGTTCAGGACTTCCATATTTTTGTTTTAGGTGTGTCACTCATGAACAGCATACAGCTGGGCTGTGTGTTTTTGTGCAGGCTGATGACCTATTAACTGGTGAAATCAGCCCATTTCCATGACTTATGTGATTACCAGCATTTAAAATTTCATTTATAAATCTTGTTTTGTGCGTTTTACTTGCCTGTGTGTTATCAATAATTATAGATGGCTGTGTAACAATTTACTCCCAAACTTAACAGCTCAAAACAACAAACATTCATTATTCCACACAATTCCTTAATCAGGAGTCTGGGAGCCACGCAACTAGGTGATCCTGGCTCAGACTGTCTGGGGGACTGCGGACAAGCTTCGGCCAGGACTGCAGGCATCTGAAGGGTCTGCTGAAGGTCTGCTTCCAAGTTCACTTGCATGGCTAGAGGCAGGAGGCTTCAGTTCCTTGATACATGGGCTTCTCCACTGGGCCACTCATGACACGTTTTCCACAGAGTGAGTGACCCGAGAGAGAGAGAGAAAGAGGAAGGGGTCCTGCAGGTTTTCTCTAACAGGCTTGCCAGATTTAGTTAATAAAAATACAGGATGTCCAGTTGAATCTATATTTCAGATCACTTAATATTTGTGTGGAACCTACTTATACTAAAAAATTATTCATCCCTTATTCAAAATTCAAATTTGTCTGGGCTTCCAGTATTTTATCTGGCAACCTTATTTTATAACCTAACCTTGGAAGCAAAACTGGCTATCTAGTTTGGGGGCTCCTTACTAAAAAATTATTAGGGATTTCACCTCATTGAGAGCAGAGCATTAAACAAACATGGAGCCGTGTTGAGGGCGGCGTTGCACGGGAGAGTGCCGGCTGCCTTCCCAGACAGCTGACCCTGCTCGGAAAAGGCACACCCTCCCTTCTACCATGTCTACCATATTCTATTGCACAGAAGCAAGTCACGTTGTGGGAAGGGGCTACTGGATGGCGTGGGTCCCCAGAGGCGGAGAGCATCGGGGCCACCTCGGAAACCGGCCGCAGCACCCGGATTTCCTTCGCTTCTTTTCTCATCCTCTGCCTGCGGGTAGACGGACTGGACTGTCTATTCCTCTTCTTTCCACTCTGCTGGTTTAGGTTACATTCTGTTTCCGTTCTGTCATCAGTCATCCTTACAATGTTAACACCTTCATTTAACAACGTTTCAGGTTAATCGATAGCCTCCTCTTGAACAACCCAGGAGCTTGGGGTGCTTCTGAACTCGGACTGGGGCGCCTGCCTATTACGTGATTGTTCTCCAGTGTTCAGTCTTCCCTGTTTGTTTTATTCACTCAGATCTGTCTCTACATTTTTTTTTTGTCTCTACATTTTTTAAATATTATCCGTGCTTCTCTGAATTTCCTTTGCTTAATTTATTTTTCTCTCCTCTTCGTTTTAAAAGTTACTTCTTCCTTCTGGGTTGATTTCTCGAGTTTTTCATTGTACCTTAATCTGAGATGTTGCCAGAAGCAAAGACCCCTATGGTGTTTTTTTAGTGATTTAAAAAAAAATATTTGCTGCATCTCCAGTCCTGTTTTTCTTTTTGTTCCCAATAGTGTGTATTTTTGCTAGTGATTTGTTTATTTTATCAGGGCTTTAGAAAGAATGAATTCAACTTTTTGTTGCTTGTTGTACCATTACTTTCTGCTTTGTCTTGGTTATTCTGCGACTCTCTCTGGTTTTTCTGATGGTCTCTTCCTCAAGTCTGGGGTTGGATGCTTAATTCAGTTGTTGGCAACCCTCCCTATTTCTAATAAATGCATTTGAAGCTACCATTTTCCCTCCAGGTTCCGCTTTAGCTTACTCAGTTTTAAATACCATATAATTTCCACGATAATGTTCTCCTCAGCCCATTAATTATTTAGAAAAGTGTTTCTAAGTTAACAAACATATTGAATGTCTTTGGCCAACTTTTTTATTGCTTCTAATTTTATTATTTTGAGATTAGATAATGTGACTGAATGATATTGATGTGCGAAAAGTTTTTAGTCTTCCTTAAGGGCCACGTATGTGGTGTTTTTTAAAAAATGTTCTACATGAAGTTGAAAACAGTGGGTAACTCAAGTAATGGATTTGCAACTTGGTTTTAAGAAAGTTTAATTAAAACTTCCCACTTTGTTTATAGATTTCTGACTTTCTCTTTGCAACTCTGCCAGATTTGCTTTATACGTTCCACCAAAACAAACACAAGTTCATGATACATATAAGTTCACGATCATCCTGTCTTCTGGGCAGATGTTTCCTTGTGAACGCATCAGGAAGGGTTGGTTAGACTGAGGTTACACAAGACCCGCAGAAACAGCAGTTCAAGTAAGACAGAAGTTTATTTCTTGTTCATGTACAAGTCTCCAGCCACAGTTCCGTGGGTCTGGTAAATGGGGAGCCCAGCAGGAGAGAGAGTGAAGAGGTTGGAGTATTTAATCCCCAGATTGCTCACGAGAACTCACTTCTGCTCTGCAGGACCCTCCCCATCAGAGTTTGGGTCGCCTCTCCTGCCCTCGGCCTGGAAGGCCCAGGGGAGCGAGGGCCGCACTGCTGCTAGCCCCAGCGAGCTGCACTCTCTCTCGTGACCACCCCTGCCCCTCTCCCACCCCCCCCACCCCCCGTCTCGGTATTAGTCCTTTTGAAAATAAACGCTGCCCAAACTCTCATTAGAGCACGCCATCTGTTTCCTGTTGGGATCCTGCTTGATACAGGCTGGCATTGTGTTTTTAAAAGTCACTGATTCCGAATGCCTTTGGGCAAATGTGCACTCTCCCATACAAGCTGGACTCAGGCCCCACCACCTCCTCTTCTGACACTCCTGGCTCACTCTTGGATCTGCTTTGTCTCAAAGACAGCCCAAGCGGAGATGGCAGAGACCCTGGGTAAACGGCCCCAGGCTAAGACAGCCAACGCACCCAGGTCTCCATCCTGCCACGATGAAAGGAACTACTCTGTCCACCAGTGACACGCCCCTTGTCCATCTCCACACGGGCTCAGCTTGGCCCCTGGTCCAATGGCCAGAGCTGCCTCTCTCTGGACAACCTGAGCAGCTTGGGGTCACATAGACTCACCTTTGTCTGAAGATGCTTTACTACTTCAGAGGGTTAATACTCCCACCTAAGGCCATCACCTTCTGCAAGACCCAGAGTTAGCCTGGGCCTTTAGGGTGACTCTGCACATCTCTGCTCTGATTCATTAGGTACCAATTTCTTCCGTCTAACTCTCTGTGGACCTGGCTCGTTTCCCTTATTTCCTCATTCTTAGGAAAGTCCTCAGTCTAGGGCACGCAGAGGTAACAGAGATTGCTGCTCTCATTGTACAGACTGGGACACTGATGTCCAGAGTGGCAAGTGAGCCTCAGGGAGTCCAGCGGAGCTGGAACTGGAGTCTGGCCCTGTCTGGCTCTGCGTTGGGGGGTTGCTGAGTGGGGTGCATACGTGCTGTGGGGAGGGAGCAGAGCCTGAGGGGAGGCATGAGTGAAGAACTGTGCCACAAGTGAGGGGAACCTTACAGCCAAACCGGGACCCTCTGCTGGCCAGGCAGGGGCACAACACCTGGGTGAGAAGTGCAGAGTGGGGGCCAAGCAACCAACCGGGCTCTCAGTTCAACAGACTGAGCTCTACTCCCAAGTCTGCTCCTTCCTGCTTAGTGCCCTTGGGCCAGTGTCCAGGCCTCACGGAGAAGGTGTGAAGACTCGCCAGGAATGTATGTAAAACACGCAGTCCGCCCTGGCTACTGTGGCTCAGTGGACTGAGTGCCAGCCCGCAAACTGAAAGGTTGACGGTTCGATTCCCTCTTAGGGCACACGCTTGGGTTGTAAGCCAAGCCCCCAGCTGGGGGCGTGAGAGAGGCAATCGATCAATGTTTCTCACCTTCTCTTTCTTCCTCTCTTAAGAAAGGAAGGAAGGAAGGAAGGAAGGAAGGAAGGAAGGAAGGAAGGAAGGAAGGAAGGAAGGAAGGAAGGAAGGAAGGAAATAAGAAAATCCTTTTTTAAAAAACTTGCAGTCCACAGTAGCTGCTCAGAGCTGGTACTCTGCACAGGTCCCTCCTCTTCCCTGCTTCTCTTGGCTAGAGCGGGTGAGGATTCAGCCACCAGGGGGCCCTGCTGCCAAGATTGACAGCACCTCTGGGCCCTGCATGTGTGCGCCCATTCATTCATTTGTTCCTCCATCCTCCCCAGGAACAGCTCCTGTGTTTCTCCCAGGCCAGCAGCATCTTGGGCAATACCGAGAGCAGAGCCCTGTTCTCCAGAAGCGTGTAGTCAGCAAGGGGTACCGTGGTGGAGCTAGTGAGCAGAGCGGGGCTCCGAGGAGGGACAGTGGCTGTACAAAGAGGTCAGGAAGGCTTCTCCAGGAGGAGGCCTTTGAACCTGACTATGTAGGATGGGCAGTTTGGGCTCCCACTCTGCAGACTCTGGCATCTCCCTGAAACCCAGCCCACCTGAGTGTTCTTAACTCCCCCTCCCTCCGAGACCACCAGCCTCTGTGAGCCCCAAATTTCAGGTCCCAGCCTTCCGTGCAGAGTTGGAGGCCAGAGAGCCTGCCTGGGCACCAGAGGAAGAGGGAATGTGCGTGCACCTGGACATGGTTTTGGGAAAACCAGGCCTCAGAGCCTGACAGCCATGGGTCCCTACCACCGTCTTGCAAAGTGTCCTGGAGCAAGTCACTTCACCTTCCCACACCCCCGCCCCCCAACTTCAGTTTCCTCCCTGTGAAATGAGGGTAATAATAGCCCTTAGCTATTGTGCATGTCTTCAGGGTGGCTCCCTCGGCACCCATCTCTCTGGTCTACAAACAACATGTCCCACTAAGCACCTCAGGGAGTCCCCTAGTGGGGACTGTGCTGTGTTAGGGGAGCAGGATGCTTCCCTGGAAGTTTTGCTCAGATTCAGTTTTGCTGTGCTTTGGGAAGACTGACCACAGAATTTTCACAGAGTGGATGGCATTTTAGAAAAGTTGTCTCCCAGGGCTCAGAAGGGAATTATCAGGGAGGAGCAGAGGAAGAATCCCTCGCTATTTTTTAAAAGATTTTATTTATTTATTTTTACAGAGAGGGGAAGGGAAGGAGAAAGAGAGGGAGAGAGAGAAACATCCATGTGTGAGAGAAACATAAACAACATCGAGCAGTTGCCTCTCACAGGCCCCCAACGGGGGACCTGGCCTGCAACCCAGGCATGTGCCCTGATGGGGAATTGAACCAGAGACCTTTCAGTTTGCAGTCCGGTACGCAATCCACTGAGCCACACCAGCCAGGGCAGGAATCCCCTACTCTTTGACCTGCAAAGGGCATCTCTCTGGCTTGGCACAAAAATTCAGTGGAAGGCAGTGTGGGCTGTGTTCTACTCTGCCACCTACTAGCTGTGCCACCTGCCCAGCCACACCATTCTCTGAGCCATGATCTCCCTCGCTGTCAAAAGGAGCCACGTTGAGCTGCTGTGGGCCTGTCTCTGTCATCTGCTCAGCGTTCCTGCTTCCCCCGGAATAGCAACCCTTTCCTTTGAGGATCTCTTTCTTCTCCAAACACCATTCAGCAACGGCTGCCATGGCTTCCCTGATCCTGTCCCTTTGCCCATAGGTGGATACCTTTTCAGAGCCAGGCCCATCAGAAGTCTTTCCGGTTCCACTCAGTTTTGTTTTAAATCAGAACTGAAAAATGGCTGTTGACTGAGAAGCTCAGGAGACCACATGTCACTAGCTACATGTCCTCCCTCGTGGCAGAGTTAGTCTGCACAAAGAAAGGCAGAAGAGAGAATCATAGTTGGTGTCTCTGATTCCAGCTGTGTCTGGGTCCACCAGCCCTGCTCACCATCTGGAAATTCACCCTCTCTTAGATTCTGAGAGCCGCCTCGCTGGTTGGCACTGGTTTCTAACGATATACTTTCTCACAGGGTTGTGTGTAGGATCAAATGAGCTCAAGTGCATGAAGAGCTCGGGCCAGCGCCTGGCCCACTGCAGGCTCGGCAGGCATGGATTCCTTTCCCTTAATGGGCACCAGGCAAGGATGGGGGGTTGGCGGGATACCAGGAAGATGTGAGGCATCGGCACTCATGGAGTGATGCAACGGAGCCGCTCCTGGGAAACTGGAGTCAGGTGCCCTGGGGGCCTGCAGGGCCACACAGGAGACCAGAATGAATGTCCAAGCAGAGCATTCGGTGGATGGAAAAGGGCGGGGCTGAGAAAAAATTCCTGCCTGTCCCTTTATGGAAGGAGGAGTTGTCAACAGACACTCCCCCTGTGCTGGGGATACATGCTGAAGTCCCCGAAGGTCCAGACGGTGGACGCCAGGGAAGGCTTTCCAGAGAAGGGACATTCGAGCTGGGTTTTGAAGGAAGAATGAGAGTTGGCTAGATGGGGACAAGACTTGGAAAGGGACATCGAGCTATCACTACCCATCAACCGCTGTTTGTACAGAGCTGATTAATGTGAGGATTGAGATGGTCTGGGTTTGAATCTTCCCTCAAACAAACCTTAGACTCCTTCTATACTTCTGTTCCTTATCTGCAAAATAAGTTAGTTTTTAGTATTAAAGGAGACAATATAGGCAAAGCAATCAGGGTAATGTGCCAGCATTGTGGTTAAATACTCAATAAATATTTAGCTTATTAGGAACAGCCTTTACTTGTTACGTCAGTCTAATTCCCTTAAAATGTTACAGCTGTTACCATTTACTGAGCCCCTAAGTCCCAAGCATGGCGCTGAAGGCTCAGCATGCGCTGCTGCTTCTCCTAACCCTCCCAACTCCAGGAGATGGATACAATCGTGCAAGTGGATACAATCTCGTACCACCTAAGGGTGTTTCGGTCAACAATGGCGGCATGATACTCGACGATAATAAACAACTATTTGCTGCTTTATGTGTTTACTATACTTTTAATCCTTATTTTAAAGTGTACCCTTTCTACTTATAAAAAAGTTTGCTGTCACCTGGTTGGTGTGGCTCAGTGGATTGAGTACCGGCCTGCAAACTGAAAGGTTGCTGGTTCAATTCCTAGTCAGGGCACATGTCTGGGTTGTGGGCCATGTCCCTGGTTGGGGGCACGCGAAAGACAACTAACCCATGTTTCTCTTGTACATAGCTATTTCTCTCTCTCTCCTTCTCCCTCCCTTCCCCTCTCTCTAAAAACAAATGAATGAAATCTTTAAAAAAATAAGTTTGCTGTCAGTGCGCTCTGTTACTCAGACAGCAGCCTCATCTCTCCTTTCCCAGGTCTCCTGATCGCACCATTTTCTCTTCTGCTTGATTTAATCTTGTGTTGTTTTGTGCAACGCGCTGTACAGGTTTCTGGCCCAGGGGCAATAGGCTATACCATCTAGCCTAGGTGCGTAGCGTGCTATACCATGTAGGTTTGTGTAAGTACAATCTGCGAGGTTCACACAATGACGGAATCACCTAATGATTTTCTCAGAACACAGCTCGCTTCCGAAGAGTCCAGGACTGTGCTTGAATCCCCAGTGAAGACAGGAAGACAGGCTCTGAGAGGCACGCTTACAAATAGCCAGTGCGGGATAGACAGTGCAGGGTTCGAACCCAGGTTTGTCCAACGACCCATGCACACCCTGGCCCAGAAGAGGAAGAAACTAGCCTCAGGACACACTACTGCAAGCGGCTGGGGTACTAGGATTTCTCCTGGACCGATTCAAGGGTAGCGATTTGGGGGAGGGGTAAGGGCTTGATGTTTGCGTGGCTCTTTATAACAGCACGTCGTTACTAACGTCAGAGAACCAAGGGTGGCTGGTGGAGGCCTCCTAGGCACAGCTAAACCCTCTGCAGTCCCACCCGAACCCCCTCCGCTGCAGGGCAGGGCACGCCTGGGGCTCCGTGATCCTGGAACAGGACTCAGGAAGGGCTGGGCTGACTCCCCCGAGGTCCGAAGGCCCAGCGGAGCTGGAGCTTCAAACCCGGGCTGCGCCCCTCCCCTTCCCACCCGCCTGTAGTTTCCGCCGAAGGTCCTTGTAGAAAATTCCAACCTCTGCCCGCCCGAGGACGGGGCTTTCCCAGCAGGGTGGGAGCAGCTGGGTGCGTCCAGGCGGCTGCAGCCGGAGCGAAGGGTGAGCCGCAGTCCCTGCGTTCCCTGTAGGGGGTCCCACCCTGTCCCCAGGGTCCCCAGGGCCCCTGGCCGGCCTTGGCCCCTTAGGGATGGGCGGGAGCGCCAGGGGAGCCCGGTTCGAGACGTACTGGCAAACAGGAAATGAGACAAAGGAGGCCCCTTATCGGCCCCGCATTCCTTTCAGGTGATTCCCGCAAGGCCACGGGACTCCGCCGGTCTTGAGCAGCTGCTGGCCAGAGAGGGGGACCCCCGCCTGCCTCCCCTCAGTGACCGGCCCCCGCTCAGTGACTCGGGGTTGCATGAGGAAGGTTCCTGCCCTGGGGAGCCTCCTCCCCAGGCACAGCCTCCCGGCGCTCTGGGAAAGGCAGGGCTCCCTAATGACCTGTGTGCTTAGAGAGATGCGCTGGCCTCCAGCTCTCGGAGGCACGTGGAGGGGAAAGAATGGGTCACATCCACTCGACCATTTCACAAACTGTAATGCCACCTTATGCCAGGGTACCTGTGTGGGGACCAGGACCCACTAAGAAACCAGGCCCAATGCCTGCCCTCAGAGGACCGTCAGCATAGGGGAGGAGGTAGAATGCCCAGATAAGTGAAACCCTCCCTAGGGGAAAGGGCAGGGTACAGGTGCATTCTGGGAGGGGGCATCTGAGCCATTCTAGGTGGGATTGCAGTGGTCTGGGGGAACATCAGGCGTCTTCCACAGGTACTGTCTGAATGAAGGAACCCTGGAGGTGCCTTTGACATGAGAATGGCACAGGGCAAAGGGGAGGGTAGAATGGAAGGTGTCTGGATGGGGGGGGGATGAAATGTGCAAATGCCCACAGGTCGCATGTGTACCGGGCACCTTGGGAGTAGTGAGGGCTCGGGAGTTGCCTGGGCACAGGGTTAAGGAGCTGCTGGGGATGCTGGCCAGGCGGGTCCTGGCAGCCTTGAAAGCCAGGCTGAGACCGAGGCTGATTTTGCTGGCACTGGGAGCCTGAGAAGGTAGGGTTGGGAGAAGACTTGGAGAGGCGGCTCTGCTGAGCTCAGGGGCAGGTGAAGGAGAAGGACCCCCTTGTATGGGTGGCTGGGAGAGGCTGATCTGCAGAGACAGAGGCTCAGCTTCTGTGAGGCTGCCCCCCCTCCACCACCTGCTGGGCACTGGCGCCAGTTCTGCTGATTGGTGGGTTGCCCTCCCTTCTCAGGCGGTGCTGACTCAGCGTCTGAAAGGTGGTTCCCACGGGTTCATGTCTCTGGGGGCCAAAGGTCATGCCATCCTGCTCCACCTCAAGTGGGTCAGTGCCCAGGACCACTGACAACGAGGACTGAATGGAGACTGAGGTGTCTAGGCCACCTGCCCCGGCCACCCAGCAAGCCCTCAGCAGTCTTTTCTGCTTTCTAAACGTAAGCCATGCCAACTCTGGCCTGGCTCTCTGCTCCCAGAAGGTTCCAAGTTGCTAAAGTTATCAATACATTGTTTTTATTTTAAAACAGTGAAAAGAAAAATAAATATCTTTGGAGAATAAGAATATAGGGGTGGGGTGGGTAGTGGGGCTGGAGACTTGGGGGTGTCCCGGCTTCAGTGGTCTTGCATGGGATGTGGGGGACCTGGGGTCCACAGGCTGGTTTCTCCCAGGTCAGGCTCTGTCCCGTACCCACTGGGAGATCTGGGGGCTCCACCAGCCTCGCCTGCCCAAGGCTCCCAGGCTGGGCGCTGTGTCAGCGGAACCCTCCCGAAGATTAGGCCCCTGGCGCCTGCCTGTGTCCGGAGCACACGATTGGACAGGCAGATGGGGCAGGAGGCACCACCCCAGGGGGCTCTTCTGCTAGCTGGCCTGGCATAGTACCCACAGCCTCAGTGGTGACCCATGTCCTCCATGCCCACGCGACCCCAGACACCCAGCACGAAGCTCTCGATGTCACACTCATTGGCTCCACGTAGGATGCGGAAGTGGCCCCTCTCGCCCCAGGCTGGGCCCCAGGAGTTGGCCGCGGTCTGGGAACAGGAGAGGTGTGAGCAGGGGTGTGAGCAGGAGCATGGAGAAGCAGGGAAGGGGGTGGGGGAGGGGACAGCTGCTGCAGGGCCCGCAGCGCAGAGACTCACCCAGTATTTGAGTATCCTCCCATCAGGAAGTGACTCCTCTCCCCACCTGCGGGCCAGAACCGGGCAGGGCCAAGGGCGCTGATTCCACCTGCTTGCAGGGGCTCCACCCCCAGGCTTGCCCTGTCTGGCCCCTGTTGCCTTCTGTCACTGGGGTACACCCTTAGGACTCGGGCAGGTCTCTGTCCCTGTGTGCACCTCCCTCAGCCTCCACATCTCTCAGTCTGTGCCCATGCCCAGTGCAGGGAAAAGCACTGGAAGGGATCATTGAGGGGTGAGCAGAAACGGGGAATGTGAACCTCTGGCCTCCAGGGACCCCCCACCCTGGACCATTTCTCTGGAACCTCACACTTCCACCTGTCCTCCCTCCTCACTCAGGGAGCCAAGGAGGGATGGGTGCTGGGGACCAGAAGGAAGAGCCTTGGAGAGGAGAATGTGTGTAACTCAGAGGCCCCAAGCTCCCACTACAAAGAGCATTTCATTGGCAGGACAGCTGAAATCGGCGACTCTAACACCTGCTGTTATCTCAGGTGGGGAAACTGGAGGCTGGGGGTGAGGTGCTGAGTCAGGCAGAGTTGAGAACAGGTGCTGAGATGGGGAGAGGTCGGCAACTCCCGGACCCTTGTCTGTGTGCCATTGGAGTGATTTTGTCTCTGCGTGTAAGGAAGGAACAGTCCCTCAAAGGCTTTAAAGGGCACCCAACTCTTGGTGTGACTAGGGTAAATGCCTCCTCTTTTTGAGTCTCAGTTTCCTCCTCTTTGAAATGGCGCTTTACAGGGAGATGGTCTGGATTCAAGGCAGGCTCAGAGACCCCAGTGTAAACTGCTGTCCCCACCCCTCCGCCCCCCAGAGCCCCTCACCCTGTGATCTTGACGGAATGGGTCCCATGCCGGCGGTACCGCTCTGGCCTCCCTAGGCTCACTGGCGTGTGGCTATAGATGCCGCTCTGGTACAGGAAGAAGTCCTCGTGCACCTCCATGAGGGCTGTGGACGGAAGTCAGATAGCACCGGCTCAGCTCATGGGCAGCGGCGCCGAGGCCTAGGGAAGATTCACAGCCCAGCTCCAGGGCCTCTCCTACCAAGAATCTGTTCCCCTCCGGGTGCTGCCCGAGGGGAGGGGCCATGGTCTGTCCACTCCCAGCCTGCATGGACCTGCTGCCCAAGCCGTACAGACCGCCTGTGCTGCTGCGCCCAGCCTTAAGCAGGCACAAGCTTCTGGAATCCAGGAGCAGGCAGAGGGGTGCTTACCTTGGACAGGGCCGTTCTCCATCAGCTCCTTCATGATCTCCTTCTCCTGGAGGGTGGGAGGTGGGAAAGAGAGTGTCCATTAGGGGTGAGGCTCCAGCCTTAGGCCAGGCCTCCTCCTCTCTTCCTGTGCCCCCTTACCTATGTGCAGACTTACATTGGAGCCAAGGCGGTAGGCAGGAGTGACCTGGTAGATGTCATTGGCATGGGCATGGTGATTGGGGCAGCGGGCAGTGGCCTGGCGCTTGCCCCGCCCCATGGCCCGGCTGTGCATCATGCAGCGGGGCGCAGGGCCAGTCTCAGTTCGGTCCCGGCCCGAGAACGGGTAGCAGTGGTCAGACACCACCCTGGAGGGGTGGCAGGAGGGAGCAAGGGACGAGTGAGCTTGGCCTTTCCTAAGGCCCCAGCCCCATGCCCTCTCTCCTGCCCGCACCCTGGCTGCTACTCACCCTCGACGTCGCAGGAACCACCAGGCACCGTCGAGATGCCCACCTTGGCAGCCCTGCTGGTTGCGCTTGTCACAAGACAGCAGGTTCTGGGGTGACAGGACAGGTGTCATGTGCCCCAGAGAATGGATTGAGACACGATCCGACGCAACGGCTGGCGAGAGGGAGCAGAAGGTGCCATCAGAGCTCTGGCCTTGGCCCTCCCTCCCCACCGAGCCGGCCCCTGTCCTTGGACGTACCCGCTGTGGAGAAGGCCCAGGAGCCCGCACAGTTGCCCTGGTCAAGAGGCTCGTGGATTAGATTGGGCCACTTCTCAGAGGCCTCAAAGGCTGTGGGCAGTACCTCCCCTGGAACCAGCACTGTCTGCAAGGCAAAATCACTCAGTCCGCCTCCTGCTTCTGCCCGGCCTCCCCACAAGGGCCTTCTCCAGGGCCTCTTGTTATGGGCAAGAACTGAAGGCACCAAGAAAAAGTCCAGGGCCTTCTGCAGTTTGACCTGGGGCCCTCCCGCTGTGGAAGGGTCCCAGCACCCTCTGCATGGGCTCAAGGGGGAGACCCTTGCACTGCTAGTGCCTCCCTAGTGTCAGGTGCAAGGAGGCCAGTTCTGTTGCACAGACAAGACAGCTGAGGCCGGGAACAGGGAAGTGGCCAGGCCAGAGTCACCCTGCTTCTCATCCTCAGCCCCTACCGTGTTCTTCTGTACCTCCCAATCTGTCGCATCCTCCTTCCCACCAGGACCTTGGGCCTCAGGCTGCCAAGGGCCAGGGAGGAAAGAAGCAGTGAGGTCCCGTGACCCGGCAGGCTGCCAAGGCAAACAGCAGGAGGCAAATAGCAGAGGCCCCAGGGAGTAAGGACGCGGGCAGCCTTGAGCTGAAGTCCCTCTTCCGGGAGGGCCTCTCTGGCCAGCCCCTGCCTCCTCCCTGCCCACCAGTGAGAGATGGAGCCTCCACCAGGAGCCCTGGCCTTGTCCTGCTAAAGTGACCCTTCCTCACCCTCTGACTGTTCCGGGTCTGGTTCCCATTCCTCCGCAGAAAGGGTCCCACTAGTGGGAAGGGAGAAGCCCCCTCTTCCCTTGGGGTTCCTCTGAGCTGTTTCCGAGAATTGCTGTTCTCTGGCCAGAGCCAGGGGAGTGTCTGTTTCCCTTCCCAAAATACCAAGGTGACCTCCTGGCCCCCTGGGCCCTGACCCAGCTGGGACCAACAGCATTTTTTCCAGTCTGGGGAGGCCAAGAAAGGACCCCGTCTGGAGCCACAGCACTCAGAAACTGAGCATTGGGGCATTTTCTAGTGCGGCACTTCTTGTCATGGGCAAGAGCTGAAGGCCCAGAGAGGGAGAGCAACTTGTGCAGCGTCACACAGCGTGTTGGAGAGGACAAGGCCAGGCCCTCGGATGTACAGGGCACAGGGTGCCAGGATCCCTGGGGTCCTAGGCCATGAGATGGCAGGGTTGTGGGCAAGAATGGACGTACGTGAATCTCATTCATGTTGGCGACGGAGGAAGACGGACGGATGGTGCCCAGGCGGTAGCGGATGCCCTCATCCAGGGTCATGCCCCAGAAAGCGCTGTGGTTCCCAGCCCTCCACCTGCAGGAGAGGGGTGGAAGTGACAGGCCTGCTAAGGATGGGGGTCCTGGAGTTATGCACCTGGGGGTGGGCGGCGGGGGGGGGGGTTAGGGGCGGGGCAGAGACATGTGTGGGCAGAACGTGCACACAAACGAGGCCTGAGTGTGGGTGCGCCTGGCCGCGCATGCGTCTGGGGCAGAGTGTGCGTGTGCCTGTGGGCCCGCCAGCGCATTGCCAAGGCCTCTCACCCGTAGTTGCCCTGGTTGATGGCGTCGATCATGTCTCGGTCCACCAGGCATGCCTGCTGATCACACTCCCACTGCCCTTTTGCCTCGCAGGTGCTGAGGGGACAGCAGGGAAAGAAGAAGTGAGGGGGTGCTGGGCAGCCTCCGAAGGGAAGAGGCCTCGGAGGTCAACAGGGGCCTGAGGTTCTGTACCAGTGTCCATGGCAAAACCCTTATATGATCCCATCCAGCCTAGTGGTTTTATATCTCAGCTTCAAGTTCACAATTCTCAAGTTTATATCTGCC
>PVIA01002219.1:0-24424 GCA_004024845.1 Tonatia bakeri | reverse complement strand
AGAACCCTCTACTGGCTGCACATCACAGAATAAGAGCCAAAGCCCCCACGGTGCCAGCAAGGCCCTGCACGCTCTGTCCTCCTGGCCCCTCTCTGACTGCAGCCCCTTAGTGCTGGCTCCCGAGACCCCAGCCGGCTAGCCCTCCAACGGTTCATCCCAGCTGTGCTCTTGCCCCAGGGCCTTTGAGCTGCTCTCCCCGTGGCTCCCTCATTTCTTCCAAGTTTTCATTCAAATGGCACCTCAGGGAGGCCTGCCCTGGCCACCCTACCTTACAATTCAACATCCTCTACTCTTCCTGTCCCACTTCCCTGTTTCATTTTCCCCTTGCATGCCCTCACTGCCAGACATACTGCATATCTAGGTATATATATTGTTTATACGTGTTTCCTCATGGGCTCTAAAGTCCTTGAGGGCAGGTATTATTTGATATTTCAGTGCCTACAAAACAAAGCCTAGCACAGAGTAGACACCCAGTAAATGTTTGTTGAATGAATGGATGAGGGAATACAGCAAAGTGACTGAGCATGGGTTCTGAATTCAGGGCTGGGTCCCAGTCCTAGCTGACAAGGCACGTGTCCTCAGGTAAGTTATTTAAACTATTGGCTGTAAAATGAGGACAATAATAGCACTGCCTTTCAGGGATGCAGTGGCAGGCTTGCAAAGCACTTAGTGCAAGGCTGGGCTCCAGAGTGCCATTATTGTTCTCCTGACGGGAACCCCGCCCTCGCCCCGCCCCCTTGGAGTTTCAGACTCAAACCCAGCTGGCCCTCTGACCGCTCCTCCAGGCACCTGAAAGTCATCTCAAGCTTCAAATAGCCACGAGGGCTTTCCCCAGACCTGCTCCTCACCTAACACTCTCAACCCAGATATGGCCCCTACCCACAGGTGTTTAAGCCAGAACTCTGTGCAGTCTGTGGCGTCAGCCCCACCCCCACCCCCAGGCCTCCTCAATCAGCAGGTCCAGGAAGTCACACCAGGAAAGGCTCTGAGTCCATCTACTTGTCACCCCTCTGCTGCCACCGAGTACTGCAGTCCTTCCTCACGTCCTGCCTGGACCATGGTGATGGCTTCCTAACTTGCCTTTCTATGATTCACCCCCACACCACTTCCTGAAGCCAGAGAGATCTCTGAAGAACAAACACCAGATTGTGAATTCTCTAAGTGCCTTCCCACAGCACTTGAAACAAGGCACAAAATCCTCACCGCGGCTTGAGACCCATGGGAAGTGGCCTGCACCCTATGCCTCCTGCGGCCCCTCCCCATTTCACAGCTCCAGCTGCAGAGAGCTGGGGCCGCCTCTGGCCCCTCCCACGGGCTCTCCCTCCCACATTCCCTCCTGTGCCTCTCATCTCCCTGTACCAGCAAAAACGTCCTTTCCTGAGTGGCCTTCCCTCCCCCCCACCCCACTCTAAACTCGGATTCCCTCCTTATTCACTGCTTTCCCATCACACCTGTAAGAGGTTAAAGTGATAACGTTTGTTTGTGTGTCTGGTTCTTCACCACTAGGCTGGAAATCCAGTGCAAAGGACAAGGACCGGTCTCCATTCTGGCCGCACATAATAGGTCTTTACAAGATAGGTGTGCCCTGACCAGTGTGGCACATTGGTTGGGTGTCATTTCACGAAGCAGAATATTGCTGGTTCAATTCCCGGTCAGGGCCGGTCAGGGTATGTGCTTGGGTTGTGGGTTCAGTCCCATGTATCATACAAGAGGCAATCAATCAATGTTTCTCTTCCTCTCTCTCCCACCCATCCCCTCTCTCTAAAAATAAACAAACAAAATCTTTTTAAAAAATTGCCCTGGCTGGTGTGGCTCAGTGGATTGAGTGCCAGCCTGCGAACTGAACAGTTGCAGGTTCTATTCCCAGTCAGGGCACTTGCTTGTGTTGTGGGCCAGGTCCCCAGTAGGGGGCACATGAAAGGCAACCACACACTGATGTTTCTCATCCCTTTCTCCTTCCCTTCCCCCCTCTCTAAAAATAAATAATTAAACCCTTTTTAAAAAATAGGTGTCCACTGAGCAGTTGAATTCTATGAATTCTTCGACGCTTTTACAAGCTCATAACTCTATTACAGGATGCTAAATTGCCTCCTTTGAAGCCTGCCCCAGGCTCCCGCCTCCAATGTTGCCTTTTAAGGAGGCTCAAGAGGAAACAAGACCCAGTATGGCTGGACTCTCCAGCCCCAGGAGTGGGCGGGCACTTTCGGGGAGGGCCAGAGGAGACTGCAGGGGAGGGAGGCTCCCCAGTTCTCTTCCTCAGAGTCTCTGGAAGCATCCTTCATCCCTCTCGGGCTCACATAGCCCAGAGGCCCACACGCACTGCCTCATACCCTCAGGCTCCAAGCACAGGGAACACAGCTGTCCAGAGCTGGCCTAGGGGCCTAGTAAGCTGGTCAGTCCTCCTGCCACCTCCTCTTTGCCCCCAGGGCTGCTCAATGAGGTCTAAACTGGACTGGTGACAGCAGGTCCCAGTATTCCAGAGGGGGGTTGGGGTGGCCAGGCCTCAGGGACAGGTGTGGAGAGAGTGTTAACCCCTTGGTGCCCAGAGGCATCCTATCAGGACCAGCAGGAGCATGCAGGCGCTGAACACACACACACACACACACACACACACACACACACTCACCCAGCACCCCTCACACCAGTGAGGCAATGGAAACACTGACGTGTAATGCATTCCAAAAACTCTCCTTCTCCCTGGGGCCTCCCAGGCAAAGAGGGCAGGGGGTGGAGTAGGTGCAGTGCCTCCTCCTCTAAGTCACAGGGTCCCCGTTATTTCCATGAAGTCATTCAAGGCTCCCTACCCAACCCTTTTCCCCTTCCCATCTCAGGCATCTGGTTAAAGTAGGGGGCACATCTGACCCCTTCATCCTCCTGTCCAGAATGGTGGGGGTGAAGAAGGGAGAGGGGCCGCATTCCAGGGAAGGCCCGGGTACAGGCGGGCTGACCTCCCGCTCAGCCATCCCTGACCCTCATCCGGTCCGGGGCAGCGGATGCTACAGTCAGAGGTTTCCTTCCTGGCGCCCCCTTCTCAGCCTCTGGTGACAGGGAGAAAGGTCGGGAGGGGTAGTAGTAGCCCAGCCCACACCAGGAGGTCCCAGGAATGACTCCCAGCTCAGGGCCGCACCTGGAGTCCCGTGTCCGTGCTTGGCCACCCTTGGGGAATGTTGTTAGAATGCTGTTTACATAAGTTGACATAGTGTAAAAATTCCCATGTGTCACATGAGGAAACTGAGGCTCAGAGAAGGGAAAGGACTTGCTCCCAGCACGTGAGTGACAGGGACAGGGTTGAAACCCAGTCTTTCAACCCCGGAGCCCACAGGGCATTCCTTCTCCAAGCCCCACACACTCACCAGCGGTTGCAGTTGTCCCAGTAGGTTCCCAGGACGGGATAGACTCTACCCTCATGCATGCATCCTGGTGGGAGGGAAGAGGAGAAGAGACGTGGCTGAGGTGACCAAGTCCTCAAAGGTCAGCTGTCTAGAAATACGCACGCACACATCCCAGCCCTCACTGACACTAAAGTCAGACTATAACTTAAGACACCTCCTGCAGGGTCACATGCCACCTGCTACTTAGGAAGTTCATCAGTGACTCCAGCTTAGATCCTTCTTGCTTCACTTGCTGCCAGCCACAGCACTGCCTGGATCCTTTGCATCTAAATGAGTTGGAGCTTGGGGATGGGAAGAGGGGTGGGGGTGCATGATGAATCTGAGGCTCAGAGAAGGTAAGAGTGCTCCACTAAATTAATAGAGCACTCGGGGGTGATAACCCAGGTATGCAACCTCTCACCCACAGTCCCAGGAAACTGGGGTAAGAAAGTCAAGTATTCTCCTGTTGGACAAGCACATGGCAAAGGAAGGTGGCAAGGGCTGAAGGCAGGAACAGATCTGACCCACCTCCCAGTCGTGACCAGCCATTGCAGGGACTGAGAGCAGTGAGCAAAGGCAGAGGAATGGCTCGGGTGACCCTGACCAACCCCTGTGCACTTTATCAGCCCCAGGCTGAGTCAGCGGGCGGGGCCAGCACCTTCCATCTCCGGAATATGGAAACAGGACTGGGAGAAAGGGCAGAAAGCTGCCCTTCTCCCGGGCCAGCTTAAAATCCCGCTGATCAAGGATCTTCCCTTTCAGTCTTGCTGCAGAGATTCAAGCTAGACCAGAGTGGGGACTTCCTAGAGGCACAGAGAGTGAGGCGGGTCTCTTCCACATTCTACAAAGTGTCCTCTGAAAATGTCAGTGCATTGGACTTGCTCCTGAACCTTGCTGACTTTGGGGCCGAAAAAGCAACCCGCCCCTGGACTACCAGTGCCCACCTTGGATGGGGGGGATAGGGGGCGGCACGCCGAGGCAGAAGTCCCAGAAGTCCGGGCAGCAGTCGGAGACGGTTCGGTTGCAGAAGAGGTCACAGTAGCAGGTGGAGCCCAGGTAGGGCAGTGAGCAGTGGTCGGCGCGGCCTCGGCAGCACAGGTCCTGCTCCTGGCAGTACCGGCCTCCGGCATCCCGGATGCCTCGCAGGTGCAGAGCCGGTGCTAGCTCCCGGCGCCCACGGCCCCGCCGGACTCCCAGTGCTGACTCAGACAGCAGCAGCAGCAGCAGCAGCCCCTGCGGACACCTCCACATGGTGCCTCTTGGGCCCCAGGGAGGGCAGAGGTCAGGGGTCCAAGACGGTGGGCAGCAGAGACTCCCCGGCACCCCAGGGATGGATATCCCAGCTTCCTGTGACTGCAAGTCCGAGGGGGTGTAGCAAGATCAGACACCCTGATTCCTGCGTCCCTGGGCAGCACATGGGCAGCAGAGCCACAGTGTGTGCGCCCTGGCTTACAGCGGGGAGGGCACTGGGCAAGAAAGAGAGCCCTTCCCTGACTTGCCTGGGGAACTTCAAGGACAGGAGGTGGGAACCGTGGTATTCCCGGGGCTCCCCCCCCCACACCCATAGTCAGGACCAGAGGTCCCTCCTGTCCTGGGTCCCTCTGCTCCCACTTCAGCCTCCATCCCTGATGTGGGTCCCCTCTCTTCTGTTCTGCGCTGTGTCCCTCTGACCACTCCGCACTCCCTCTCTGCCATCTGTCCTGTCCCTCTGCCTGCCCCCTCCTCCTCTCTTCCCCTATCTACTGCACCCTCTCCCTTCTGAGCCGGGGAGCGTCCCTACCTGATGAGGGGTGTGGGCTGGCCCTGGCTGCCCCACGCGCCGCCTCCGGACTCCTGTGACCGACTCCTGTGACCGCTGGACACTCAAAGTCAAGTGAGGAGCTCGGGGCGGGATCGCTTTTTTGTACCGCCCCACCCGTGGAGCCGGCCGGCCCACCCCGCAGCAGAGGGCGGAGCCCGGCTCCTGCACCTGGGGTAACCCCGTAGCTCCGAGGCTGGACTCCTGAGGGGCGAGGTGAGCGAGTGATTTTCTCTCTTCGTCTCCGTTTCCTTAGGGGGCGGAACTCTGACCGAAGGAGAGCGGAATGTGGTCTGACATCGGTAAGGACTTCCCTGTGGGCGTCACCGTGGGGCTCAGGGGCTGGTGCGGAGAAGGGGAACTAGGGGGCGGCGGAGCTCCAACTTTTGGACCTAAGTTTGGGAAACGATGGGGAGGGTGCGGGCGGCAAACATCTCTAAGTCCCCTTCTGCAGCCTCGGCAGTAAGAACAGCCACACACGCACCCCTCTCGCAGTGCCCCTGGGCTTGGGCCGCCCCAAGCCAGGTTCCTAGGAATGATTGGAATCCGGGACCTGCAGACTCCTCGAACAGCTCACCGTCCTGAGGGCGGGGTTGGGGTGGGGGGCCGTGCTTTAGGGGTTGCCTCCCAGGCACACAACCCTCTTTGGCTCTGCGGAGGCGCCTCTCCAGGCTCTGCCCGGCTGTCCGTTAATCCCGAGGGCATCCTGCTTGGCACCTGTCCTCCTCGGGGCCCAGTGGCAGGAGTCCCGCCAGCTGGTGCCCCCCTCCCCCGCAGAGCCCCCCTTCCTGCCCAGGGCATGAGCCCTTCCTTTGCCCAGGCTGTCCTGCGCCCCAAACAATGGGGCTTCTGTCCCGCCA
Source organism: Tonatia bakeri (assembly GCA_004024845.1). Lineage (NCBI taxonomy): Eukaryota > Metazoa > Chordata > Mammalia > Chiroptera > Phyllostomidae > Tonatia > Tonatia bakeri. Next base: position 18,395 of record PVIA01002219.1, on the reverse strand, counting down.
GGCTTGCCATCACCTTTTACCTCCTCATTTCGCAATCCCCTCTTCCAACAGGTTGGGTTCGGGCCAGAGGACTCCAACAGCAGAGAGGATGAACGACAGGACACCTGCGCGGATCTCCTGCCTGCTCCCCGGGCCTGGGCCTCAAAGCACCTCTGGGTGTGTGTGGGGGGTCCAGCATCATGCCTGGGGATTCCCTTTGCCCTCTCTCTGACCTTCCCTCCCCCCTCACCCAGCCGAGGGGCATCCTCAGCTGGCCAGCTCCTGGGGGAGAGGAGGGACCAGGACAAACAGGCATCTGTGCCTGGGTTACCCCCTGCCAGGGGACTGAGTAGTGAGTCACCAAAGGGACCCTGCCCTGGTGGGGGAAAGGAGTGGAGGATGAGGGAGTAGTGCCCAGGGGCCCCAGCATTGGCTCTGAGGCACCGAGGAGCCGGCCTGTCTGTTCCCTGCAGGGACCTGGGACGCAGCCTAGACGGGAAACTGAGGCTCAGAAGATCAGCTGTGTCTGAGGTCGCACAGCCAGAATGCAGGCTTCCTACCTGCCACCACTTCACTCCTTTCCCTCTAGCCCCCTTTGGTCTCCCCCTGCAGGCCTCAACACCCTCCTGGTCGGGAAGTCCCTTTTCATATCTAACCTCATTCATTTTACTGCACGGTGGGCCTCTCAGTTTTGGCAAATGTCAAACCCTCAGGGTGGGTGACGGAGGCTGCCCTCAGAAGAGCTGCTACCCAGAGTCCCCACTTTCATGGATCAGTTTCTGTTGGGTTCTGGGGCTGAGGGCTGGCGCAGGGACATTTGGCCTGTCCTTTGCCTCAAATCACCCTCTGTGGGCCACCCATACAAGTCTGTGTTGGGTGTGTGTTTGGGTGTGCACGTGTGTATCTGTATACTGTGTTCGTGGGTGTTTCTGCTTGAGTGTGTCTGTCTGCATCTGCTTGTCTGCCACGTGCCTGTGTATCTGCCTGGACATCGCTTCTGTGCTGGCCACAGGCCTGCCTGTCTGTTCTTCCGTGTGCCGTTTACCCGCGTCTGTGTGCTTGTTGGTGGGCGTGTCTGTGTGTGCCGCGGTGTGACCGTCCCTGCCTGTGCGTGCCGTTTTCTAGGTATCTGTCTGTCTGGGCGTTTTGGCTGTCTGGCCGTCCTCCCCCGTCTGTCTGTGCCTAGGAGGCAGGAACACAGAGCAGGGGGAAGATAGCAGAGCCAAGAGCCTGGCTTGTGGGGGAGGGGGTCCCTTCTAGCCCTGAGCTTGGCGCTGAACCCAGTGGAATCTCGTGACTCACTGGGTTGCTTGGCCAAAGAGGAGAGGAAAAGGGCAGGGCTCTGGGGGGGGACTGGAACCCACTTTCCTTTTCCATAGCCTCCTCCTTCCTGGTGACTCATTCTTGTCTTACCCTTGTGCAAGGGCCTGAGGCAGAGCGACAGGTGGGAGACACAGCAGGACTGACCCTGCCAGCCCACTGCCCCAGGCTAGCCTGGGCGCCACAGTGCCTCCCTTGAGACTCTGGGCTGACACTGCCGCTCTCAGAAACATGCCTTCCCTTCTGTACCTGGGAGCTCCCTTGGGGTTTTTTCATGCTCTTTTCTTCCCACAAAGGGGTGGTGATGCTAAAAAGAGGCAGTGACATGCCTAAGGTCACACAGCAGAGCTGGGGCCCAGCCTCCTCCTCTCCCCAGGATCCAGTGCTCCCCCTTCCCCGCAACAGCTGCTCCAGGGCTCAGAATGGGCCATTCTCCTCCGGAAGCTGAGCAGGGCCTCCTGGGGAGAAAAAGACCCATTGTGCCCAGCTCCACCCAGGTCTATGGCTCAGGGCCCACTACTTGAGGCCTGGAGACTCAGCTGTTTGGGTCCCAAATGGCATCCCCGTTCAGGCTGGGAGTCCCTCGTGTCCCACAGCGGTCAGCTGGACATGTCCAGAACTTGGAGCAGTGATACCTGGGATTGAGTGTGAGATCCAGGCCAGGCCTAACATCATGGGTATTTAACCACGAGGTTAAATACACTGTTACAAGTCGGGTTCCTGGGGCCTGTTGGGTTGGTTGCCTTATTGAAAGCACTCCCTGCAGGGCCGCCAGAGGCAGCTGCTGCTCTGCCGACCGTGCTGGAGCTTGTGGGAGATAAGATTAGGGGCCACAGGGAAGCGCTTTGTGAAAGCAGTGGTGTGCTTCGCTGTTTGGTTGTCTCATTCATCCAAGTGTTTGTTGAGCATTTACTATGTGCCGGGTTCTGTGCTAGGTGCTATGAGCAGGGTCGGGCCAGGCAGACACAGGTCCTGCTGGCGTGATGTCTGCAGCTGAATGGGAAGACAGACAGACAAATATACTGATAAGTCATCCCACAAAGTGCAGTGCTGTGAAGGTTTGCACACGGCGCAGGGACCTGGAGCAAGGAGGTGTTCGTGAAGATCTCAGAGAGGAGACAACATCTGAGCAGAGACCTGCAGGACGAGAAAGAGGCAGCCATGCTAGAGCCCAGGGCAGGGTGGTCCCGGAAGCCAGCTCAGCAGTGGTCCTGAGGCCGGGCACAAGTTGGTCTGTTTGAGGAACAGAAGAAAACCCTGTGTGACTGCAGTATGAGGGTGCAGAGGGGCAAGAAGAGGCTGGGCAGCGGGCCAGGGCACCTCAGGCAGGACCTCTGGCAGTGGTAGGGAGCTTGAGTTGTTTTCTGACAGCTGAGGGACTTCATAGGCACAAAAGCCCACTCCGGCTGCTCTGTAGACTACCAGGCAAAAACGGACTCAGAGAGGCCAGGTAGGAGGCGCTGGTGCAACCCAGACGAGAGACGCTGAGGCTCGAAAGAGGCTGGTGGCTGAGGAAATCAAGAGAAGTGGGCCTATTCAAGACAGTACTTGTTGCTCTGGCTGGTGTGACTCAGTGAATTGAGTGCCGGCCTGTGAACCATAGGATCACTGATTTGATTCCCGGTCAGGGCACATGCCTGGGTTGCGGGCCAGGTCCTCAGTATGGGGAGCACCAGAGGCAACCACACATCAATATTTCTCCCCCTCTCTTTCTCCCTCCTTCCCCTGTCTCTAAAAATAAATAAATAAAATTCTTTTAAAAAGACAGTACTTGTTGAAGGATCAGATGTGGTAGGTGAGAGAGGGCCTTGGGTATCTAGCCTGGTGGGTGGAAATTCTCTGCTCCTCCTACTGAGAGGCAGAACTCTTTCCCTCCCTGGAATCTGAGCAGGCTGGGATCTGCTTGGACCATGCAGTACTGAGTACCATGTGCCCCACGGACTGAGCCTGCGGACTGCAAGCCGGACAGAGAGGAGAGGGTGTTGGAGCAGACTGAGCAGGAGCGGCCGGGAGGAAGGAGGAAAGCAGGGTGAGAGAGCTGCCAGGAGCCCGTAGAAGAAAGTCTTCCAGGGAGGAGGGAGTGTTGACCACTGCAGAACATTGCCCAAAGCTGGGGCAAGCTGAGGGCGGAGAAGGGTCCGGCAGATTTGGCAACAAGGACAACCGGGGCGACCTTGATGAGAGCCTGGAAGAGCGAATGTGGATGCTGGATCAAAATGGCCAGACCAGCAAATGGGAGCGAATAAGTTGGAGAGAGCAACCACAGGTAACGTTTTAGAAAGTTCTACTTCAAAGGGAGGCTGAGAAACGGGGCACTGGCTGGGAACAGAGGGGTCGAGAGAGGGTTTTGTCCACATGTGGAAGATATAAAACTAGGTCTCTACGCTGATGGCACTGACCTGTAGGAGGGGAGGGACCGATGAGACGGAGAGGGGGCTACCCAGGAGCACAGCCCTTGATAAAGTAAGAGGGGAGGGCATCCGGGGCGCAGGAGGGCAGAGCTGGCCTTCGACGGAAGTGAGACACAGCGAGCTGGGACAAGAGGAGGCTGGAGAGAGGGTCGAGGAGTAGGTGTGGCCCTGACTGGTGTGCCTGGCGGACGGAGCGTTGTTCTGCAGACCGAGAGGTCGCCAGCTCAGTTCCGGTCAGGGCACATATGTGGGTCGCAGGCCAGGTCCCTGGTTGGGGGAGTGAGAGAGGCAACCGATCGAGGTTTCTCGGGTACACTGATGCTTCTCTCCCTCCCTTCCCCTCTCTCTAAAAATAAATAAAGTATTTTAAAAAAAAGGATTAGGTGTGAAATCCTTTTCACAATCAAGGCCAGTAGAGTAACAGCAGGATTTCCAGCAGCGATGCTAGGAATTTGCAATGCCTCCTGTCTGCCAGTTTGCTCGCTGGCTTGCGTGAGGTCACACAGCTGTGAGGGGCAGCACAGGACCTGGAGCCCAAGCCTGGAACGCACCTCTGCAGGGACCGAAACTGTGAGGGTGCCAGCGACTCCCACACCCAGCAGCACCTGCGGCTCCCAGCTGTCGGGGCCACTGGGGAAGTGTAGAAAGAGAAACACGGCTTTCCCTTTTCTGTAATGTCTGTGTTTCATGGGTGCTTGGGGGCCAGTTGAACACAAAGGGCCGCTGAGGGCTGCTTCCTCGCAGTCTGTCTGCCGAACCATGCCGCCATTTCTCCGTCTCCATCTGGATCGCCATTGCTGGTCTCTTTCAACCCCAGGCTAGGCATGCTGGGATACTTGGGGTTCATGGCTCCCCACCCCATCCCTTAATTGTCTGCCCTCCTTCAATTTAGTGTTACTTTTATTAAAGAAAATGCCCCCAGGGATGGTAAGCTTGGTGTTATCACCAGCAAACGTCTTAGAAAGTTGGTACTCTCTTCCAGTGACTGTTCACAGAAACATTTCCACACCTCCCTGGACGTTTCCAGGAAGTCTCGATATTTCCCAGCCACGAGTGTTAATAAGTGGGTCTTGAACAGTACAGGAAGCTCTTCCATAGCTTCAAGCACGTTTTACACTTTTACCTTCTAATCCCTAGGCAAGAGGTGATAAGACCCCAATAGCTGGGTTAATCCCAGTCCAGTAGAAAGAGCCACTTTTCAGAGTTGGATCCACAGGGGGAAATGTTGTGATGTGACTTGAGTGGTTGTGACATCCCCGAAAAAGTTCCGTTCATGTCCTAGTCCCTGGAACCTGTGAATGCTACCTTGTTCGGACAGAGTCCTTGCAGACGAAATTAAGGATCTCTGGGTGGGCCCCAGACCCACTGACAAGCGTCCTTACAAGAGACACACAGGGGACACAGAAGAGGAGGGGGCCCAGTGACTATGGGCGCAGAGACTGGAGTGACACTGCCATAAGCCAAGAACATCTTGGGGCCACCAGGAGCTGGAGGAGGCAAGAAACGGATCCTCCCATTGGGCCTCCGAGGGCAGAACAGCCCTGTGTGGACACCTTGATTTTGAGCTTCTGGTCTCCAGAGCTGTGAGGAAATAAATTTCTGTTGTTTTAAAGTGGCTGAGTCTGTGGCGGTTTGTGACAGCGGCCCTAGGAAGGGAAATCAGGAATGCACGGGCCTGGAATCTGGGGGTCCATTGGATTGAGCCAAACTCGAGGTGATAGGCAGACTGAGCCAGCACAAAGCGGTTTATGCTGGAAAAAGCAGAACAAACTGACTGACAAATCTACTCATATCCACATGGTTCAAACACTCACCTGCAGTGATAAGGGCGTGATACTGAGGTTAAGGCCACAGACTCAGTGGACAGATGAAGTAGGTTCAAACCTTGGCTTCATCTCTCAGTAACTGTGAAAACTGGGGCAAGCTTAAGCTCTCTGTGCCTCGGTTTCCTCATGTGTAAAATGGGGACCCTAAAACAACCCCTACCTGCGGAGTAGTTGGGAAGACCTCGGGACTTAATACACGTGAAGCACTGGGGGTCAGCTCATGCTCCGCTACTGTGAAACTGACCCAGGTCAAACAGCCACGAAGGAGCTCAGAACAGGCAAGTAGGCCCAAAGTGCCGACACTGACATACAGGGGGTCAAACCAGCTGAAACTGACTGAAGGTGAAGGTAAACCCTCTCAACCCCGCGGGTCAGCCCATAGGAAAAGCAGATAGAATCGGTCAGACGGGCTTGGGACAGTTCTGGCGCCTGTTCGGGCTCGCACGCTCCGGGGGTCTCTCTGGCCTCTGCGCCCATAGGCCTGGAGAGTAACGAACATCCCGCAGGCTCCCGGGAGGGAGCAGTGCCGTCCAGGCAGAGGGCCCGGGAAGTAAGCCCACACCTGAGACAGACCACGTCCACTTTCCCTGTCAGCCACACAGTCAACATCTGCTGAAAGGAAACTCGAACTTCTTATGTCGAGTCAAGGCTCAGTACCAGGAACAGCCCTCCCGCTAAATGGACAAGGGAATCAATATCTTGCTCCAGGATACTGAGGAGTATCAGGAAACCCGGAGGCAAGAAGGGCAGTATCAGAGTCCGTGGGGATCTGGAAGGTGCGCAGAACCCAAGGCGGCTCTTGCCCGCCCAGGGAGGGGAAGTAACTGCCCCAGGGCCAGTAGCTCCCGAGCAGCAGGGTGAGGTAAGGGATACCCTTGGGAGACCAAAGTCAGAGGCTGTCACAGGGCAGCTCGTTTCAGCGCTTACAGGTGCCCCAACTCTTAGGAAGTCCCCAGCCCTTGGTCACTCTACCCCACCTCCAGGGATGCTGTCTCCAGGGACACATTCGTATCACTCTGTGTCTCCTGCTGGTGGGGACAAATGCTGGGAAGGAGCTGGGGGAACTCACTCCCCTAAACTCAGGGCTGGGTAGGCAGCGGCCCTTCCACAGCAGCAATCAGAAGCTGGGAAAATAAGGAGAGGCCCAGAGGAGAGGCTCCCCTGGTCACTACACGGCTGCTCGGACACAGACGTGCTTGGGCACGGAGGGGTGTCTCAGGTCAAGGGCCTGGGTGGGAGTGAGCACCAGTCCTGGCGTGGCCTCAGACATGCCACGTGATCTTGGACAAGTCCCCACTCTGTCCTTGCCTCACTAACCCATATCTGACAGGGGAGGGAGGCCTCCCTCGTCACCTGGGGCAGTGAGATTTAGCAATCAGATAGCGTTCATTCAGTCTCACCCTGTCATTTGCAAGGGGAAATGCAGAGACCTAGAGAGAGGGAGGCGTTGGGCCCCAGTGGCACGGCAGGCGGGTGGGAGATACAGGGACCCACCAGTGTGCTTCGTGAATGCCCTCTGCATGCAATGCCCTCTCCTGCGACCCGGCTAGCTCAGCTCGGATGCCTCGCAGCATCTGCTCCAGTGAGGCACTGCCATGGGCTGGGCATCTGATGTGAATGATCTCATCCTCCAACCCCCCTCTGAGCTGTCCTCTCCATTTCCACAGACGGGAAAACTGAGGCCCAGAGAGATGACTCAGACCTAGCCATTTGAGCCCTGGTCTCCAGTCCCCCTAGGGCAGAAAAGGGAGGATGAGGATGGAATGCTGGAGGCCAAGGGTCCTGTAGAAGACACAGGGGACGTGCCAGAGAAGCAACTTGTTGGGAGGCGGCCAGGGAGTGCACTCCGGCTCAGAAAGAAACTGGGAGAAAGGGCCCCACTGATTCATTGTAAAACAATTTGTTGTATTTGATTTTCAAGTTAGTTAATTAACACATTCTCATGGTTCAAAAATCTGTAGAAAAAGCCTAGAGCAAAAAGTTTTACCCTGGCCCAGACGCCTCATCCGCTCGTTCTCTTCCGACTCCTGGGGCCCAACCCGCCGCAGGCCCCCACTTTGCATGCGTCTCTCAGCTGCACTTTCCGAGTTTCTGTGTGCAGTGTGCAAACACGAATGCGTGTCCGCCGGCCCTCTTCCACATAAAAGGTACGAACCACATGCACCGCGCTGCCCCTTGCCCACTGGTCACGCGTCTTAATGATCTTCCTCAGCAGATAGAGCTCCCTCCTTTCACATCACTGCATGGTTCCCATTGTGGAAGCTGAAATAATGCATTTAATCGATGCCCTAGTGACAGCGTTTGAGCTATTTCCAGACGTTTTTGTCTTTTGGTTTCACGGCAATGCCGCAGTAGTCCCACACATGTCTAGTTTCATACGCACACAGGTATATTTGCAGAATGAATTCCCCGAAGGGGATTACTAGGTTGCAGGTATTGTGTTAGTGTTCTGTTGCTGAACACACTCAGCAGCGTAAAACAACCCTGGTTCATTAGCCGACAGTCTGTTGGTCAGAAGGCGGGCCGCCTGCTGTGCTTGCATCCCCGCTGATGGTGAAATCAGAGTGTTGGGGCTTGGTCCTCTCTCAGGTGGAGTTCTGGGGAGAATCCATCTCCTCGCTCGTTCCGGTCATCAGCCAGTTGTGGCTCCTGGTGGTTGTAGGACTGAGGTCTCTGGTTTTTTGCTGACTACCACCGGGGGTCTCCTCAGCTCCTAGATGACACCCACGTCCTTTGTCATGTGACTTCCCCCAAATGGGACAGCAAATTCTTCTCACACTTCATGTTTAAATCTCTGACTTCTTTTTCTGAGACCAGCTAGAAAACATTCTCTGCTTTTCAAGGCCTCCCTGGTCAAGTCCAGCCCACTCAAGGTCATCTCTCTACCTTAAAATCAACTGGTTTAGGGCCTTACTCTCATCTTTGAAAGCTCTTTTGTCACATGATGGGACATCATTGCTGAGTTCATAGTTTCATTATATTCAAAGATTCTGCCCACACACAAGGGGTCACCCCGAGGTGAAAGCCAAGGAGGGTCGCCTGAGAATTCTGCCCAGCACAGTGCACTTATCCCTTTGAAGGCAGTGTCATCTTGTCCCCACAGGGCTTGTGCTGGAGGATTTCCCTGCCCCCAGCAACGGTGAGTGTGGCGGCTTTTCCTCAAAGGCACCTAAGAACGTTATCAAGCTTTTGAGTTTCTGCCAGTCTGATAGATGAAAAATGGAATTTCAATGTATTTTTTAAATTTTTATTTATTGATTTTCGGGGGGGGGAGGGAGAGAGAAAGAGAAACATCAATTTGTTTTTCCATTTATTTGTGCACTCATTGGTTGCTTCTTGTTTGTTCCCTGACTGGGGATCTCTGACTGTAACCTTAGCATATCAAAATGTTCTAACCAACTGAGCTACTTCGCTAGGGTGGAATCTCAATTTGTTTTATTTTATTTTAAAGATTTTTTAAAGTTTGTTTTTAGAGAGAGGTGAAAGGAGGGAGAAAAGAGGGAGAGAAACATGATGTGTGAGAGAAACAGCAATCGGTACCTCTGCCACACCCCCAACTGGGGACCTGGCCCACAACCCAGGCATGTGCCCTGACTGGGAATCGAACCGGCAACCTTTGGTCCACAGGCTGGCACTCAATCCACTGAGCCACACCAGCCAGGGCTCAATGGAATGCTGGAGGCCAAGGGTCCTGTAGAAGACACAGGGGACGTGCCAGAGAAGCAACTTGTTGGGAGGCGGCCAGGGAGTGCACTCCGGCTCAGAAAGAAACTGGGAGAAAGGGCCCCACTGATTCATTGTAAAACAATTTGTTGTATTTGATTTTCAAGTTAGTTAATTAACACATTCTCATGGTTCAAAAATCTGTAGAAAAAGCCTAGAGCAAAAAGTTTTACCCTGGCCCAGACGCCTCATCCGCTCGTTCTCTTTTTTGCATGCGTCTCTCAGCTGTTTTAAATGTGTTTTAAATTTGTAGTTATCTTCTTATGAATAAGGCTGAGGATTTCTTCAAAAGTTTAAATGCCATTTATATTTCTTTTTCATTATGGCTTCTGGTTTTGAGTCCTTGAAAGGTCTTTCTAACTCCAAAGTTCATCAGAAACCTTCCCATGTTTTCTTCTGGTGCTTTTATGGTGTCATTTTAGACACTGGTTCTTGGAACTGGAAGCGTCTCTTGTCATTTCCTCAGCAGCAAGTGCAAAGTTGGACCCGAAAAGCCTGGCGCTTGGGATGGAGAGCGAGCTGCCATGGCAGGCGCCTCTCCATGTGGGGCTCTGACTTCCTTCGGCTCTTCCAGAAATCCCAGCCAGGAGACTCCCACTTCCCCTCCTGCGGCTGAGTTCCGGGAAGCACCACCCTACCTGAGGAGTGTGAAAAAGCACTTGGCCAGACCAGAATAGGAGCTACCGAACCAGGGCTGAGGGTACGGGGGAGGGAGATGGGGATTCTGATAGGTGGCTCTCGGAAGAGCTGGCATCTGAGCTGAGCCTTAAGAATGAAGAACATGTAAGGCAGTGATGGGGGAAGAGGAATAGTGGGAGCAAAGACAGGGAAGTGGGGAAATCAGCCAAAAGTCTAGCTTGGAGAGAAGGATTTAGTGGACCATGAGGTCCTCCAACAGAGGGCTAGAATGACTTTTTCTCCATGCATCTGCCAGAATTGGTGACTTCAGTGAAGCAGAAGGGACATGGGGCTTCGATCCAAGGCTAAATCATTCTCCCTTTACTCTGACAGTGAGAAGCGAAGACCTCTGAGAAGAAAGAGGTCCTTGGCCAAGTGTGGTAATTTCAGAACCTGGTGCTATCTGCGCACCACTTCCCCCTTGTGGCTGACCTGGGAAGTGTCCATGACTAGCTTCTGGTGTCGGGTTTGAGCAGAAGTCTAAGAACCGCTGGTGGGGAGGAGGCTGAATGGGTCTCAGAGAATTGACAAACCATGACATCCTGCTCTGAGGATGTCTGAGTCTAATGGGCCCCGGAGACCAACTGGTTGGACTTCTCCCTTGCATATGGAGAAAGCACGTCTCAAAGAGGGTGTGGGGGAAGAGAGAGCACTAGACTTGGTGTAAAAGTCCTCAGTCTACGGCCTGGCTCCATTGCCTGCTGGTTTCACAACCCTGGGAAAGTGGTCTCATCCCCACAGACCTCCGTATCCCTCTCTGTAAAAGGGAGTCTGAGACCTAGCAAACTTATTCTGTTTTCTGGTCGTGTCAGGCTAAGTTACTCAGAGCAGTTTTCCCACTGAAAACTAAACACACTGGCTTACCGGCCTAAACAGAAAGTACGGTTTCTGAGAACATCACTGAAGGGGAAACCGAAACATACATACATCAAGCAGGACAGTCACTTTATCCTGAGGGCATTTCCTCAATCTGGCAGGTTTGAACTCTTGTGTTGCTGACTTCCCTGGGCAAGGGGCACAAATGGAAGGAAAAGCACAGCGTAAAGGACCATATAGAAAACACTCCCGCCCTGGCTGGTATGGCTCAGTGGATTGAACGTGGCCTGCAAACCAAAGGGTCGCTGGTTCGATTCCCAGCCAGGGCACATGCCTGGGCCAGGTCCCCAGTAGGGGACACGTGAGAAGCAACCACACATTGATGTTTCTCTCCCCCTCTTTCTCCTTCCCTTCCCCTCTGTCTAAAAATAAATAAATAAAATCTTTAAAAAAAAGACAAGAAAACACTCCCCACAATCAGCTGGGATTCCAAAGACCCATTACTCTCAGAAGTACACCAGCCCTAGTACAGACTTGTAGCCCTAGTTTGTATCTGCTGGATGACATGTAACCCCAAGCCTTGAACTTGGATTGAGGTGACTCCAGGCTGTTTGTGCCTCCTGGAGAAAGCAAATGCAAATCTTCTTTGAAGGCAGGTACTTTCAGCTTAGGTTCCAAATTACTCACACAAATAAATTTTTAGGGAATTAAGGAAATAAGACCCCATAGCGAGAACCAGAAGAAATAAGAGGCAACAAAAAATACCTGTAAAAAATGTAGACACTGGAATTATGTTACACAGGATACAGACAAATGAAAGACTGGCTTGAAATATTAGTACAAAATAGGAGAACTATAAAAAATAACAGTAAATTTTTAAAGAGCCACATTGAACTTCTATACATTAATAATACAATAACCAAAATCAAGAAGTCAATGTCAAGTTTAAAGCAGATTGGACATGGCTAAAAAGAGAATTGGTAAATTGGAAACAAGTTCAGAAAAAAAACATCTGGAATGAGCATGTGAAGATATAAGATCAAAGACTGATACAAAAGAAAGGGTAAAAGACACGGAGAACAAATGAGAAACACCTAAGATGTATTTAATTGGAAACCCAGAAGACGTGAAGAGAGAGTGACAGAGAGGTGACACTTGAAGGGTTAATGGCTGCAGATTTCCCAGAACTGATTAAATGTGTTAATTTACAGATCCAAAAACCCAATAAATCCTACACAAAATAATTTTTTAAAAAATTTACACTTAGAAAAGACTATACACATTGTCCGATTCCAACTATATGACATTCTGCAAAGGCAGAACCATAGAGACCATACAAAGATCAGGCGTTGTCAGGGGCTTGGAGGAGGAAGGATGAATAAGCAGAATACAGGAAATTTGGGGGGCAGTGAAATCACTTTGTATGATTCTGTGATGACACATACGTGTCATTATACATTTTTCAAAACCCATAAAATGTATAATACAAACAGCCCTAATGTACACCATGGGCTTCGGCTTATAAAACTGTGTCGCGGTTGGTTCACTGATTGTGACAGATGCCCTGTGCCCGTGGGGGCTGTGGATGATGTGGGAGGGAAGGGACATGCGGAAACTCTCTGCACTTCTCATTTAATTTGGCTATGAACCTAAAACTACTCTAAAGGATGAAGTCTATCAATTAAAAAAATTTTATAACCAGACACATTATGGTGAAACAGCGGAATATCAAAGACAAAGATAAAATCTTCAAAGCTTCCAGGAAAAAAAAAAAAGACAGATTATCTTCAAAGGACCCAGGTAGATTGAGAGCTGACTTCCCAGAAGTCACCGTGGGAGACAGAGAAAGCAGGAGTTTATCTTCAACATGATAAAGGAAAGTTACTGCTGGCCTAGAATTCTATACCCAGTGAAAAATCCTCCAGGAATGAGGATGAAATGAAGACATTTTCAGATAAACAAAAACTGAAAGAGTTTCCAGAGCCCAGGTGGAAGGTCAGAAATGCTAGAAAGAATGAAAAATAATGAGGTGGCAAACACACAGGCAAATCTAAACGAACTATGACTGCATAAAGCCATAACAATACCTTGTGGTATTGGAAACAGGAAATGTATGTTTAAAATACATGACAAAATGATAAGTCAGAAGGTGGATGAATGGAATGAAATCATTGTAAGGTTTTTGTATTACCTTGGAGTAGAGTAAATGGGTTGAGTAATTCTAGACGGACATGTTAAGTGTGCAGATTATAACCTCTAGAATAACCAATAATTAATCATTTTCAACTGAGGGAAGTGGAAGTCCTCTCTGGTGAGATCTACTAACCAAATATAGACTCCAAGGCAGAAAGTACTATTAAAAACAGGGAGGACCACCATATAATAACAGGATATATTAACTTACATACACTTAAAAATCAATAAGAAAAGGACAACCTAATCAAATAAGAGACAACAGGCACTTTACAACACTGGAAACAAGCACCTCACAAAAGTGACCAGTAAATATGCGAAAAAGTGTTCGACGTCACTAGTCCCCAAAGAAAAGCAAATTAAGGCACAGTAAGATGCCACCACTCACTCATCACGTGAGGGTGATGGACGGCCGGAACAACGCTGTGTCTGCGAGCTACCAGGCATGCAAAGAAGCAGGAAAGCATGGCTGGTCATCAAGAGCCGAAAAGCAGGCTATAGTGTCAGAACATCTAAGACCCGCACATTAAAGTGAGCAGATGAGAACTTTCAGATAACTCTGATATTGTGGGAGAACATAGAAGAAAATATTAATGGAATAGATTTAAAAAATAGAGATTGTCAGTAAAGAAGTGAAATTCATTTGAAAAAATAATGAAGTAATCTCTATAGAACTGAAAAATACATCTGAAGCGAGGAACTTGCTGGGTGTGTTTGCCAGCAGACAGGCACAGCCGAGGGCAAAAGACAGGATGGGGAAGCAGGAAGTCGGCTCAACAGGAAATGCCCGAGCTGAAACACAGGGCGAAGAGTTGCAGGAACAGGGCGTGAAATGTGTGGGATGTAATCAGAAGGACTAACTTACGTGTAATTGGGATCCTAGATGGGAAAGAAAGAACATTAGGGCAGAGGCAATATTCAAAGTGACATGGCTTATAATTTTCCAAAACTGTTGAAAGCTACCCACTCGCAAATGCAAGAAACTGAGTGAAACCCAGGCAGGATAAAGATAAAACAGAGGACATGGCATTGGCAATGGTGGAAAACTGAGGTAACAAGAAAACCTTGAAAGCAGCGAGGTAGAAGGAGACACGTTACCTGTGAAGCAACAAGACTGATGCCCACATTTCAACAGAAACTATGAAATCAGAAGATAAATTCATGACTTTTTTAAAGATTATATTTATTCATTTTTAGAGAGAGGGGAAGGGAAGGAGAAAGAGAGAGGGAGAGAAACATCAGTGTGTGGTTGCCTCTCATGTGCCCCTACTGGGGACCTGGCCCGCAACCCAGGCATGTGCCCTGACTGGGAATCGAACTGGTGACCCTGTGGTTCTCAGTCCCTTGCTCAATCCATTGAGCCACACCAGCCAGAGCATGGGTTTTGTCTTTGAATGCTCCATCTTGGAACTCTGAGTCACCTTATAAAGTGATCTGGCTACTTCAATTAGGAGCCCATGGAGACAGGTGCCTGGCCAGCCCCTCACTGTCCCGGCCAACCCAGCTGAAGCAGCAGACGTGTGTTAAGCCATCTTTGATTCTCAGCCCCAGCAGAGGCTCCAGGTGACTGCGGCCAACATGGAGGGAAAGAATTGCCCAGAGAAGTCCAGTTTAGAGTTCAGAACGCTGCGCAAATAAATTTTGGGGGTAGTTTGTGATGCTGTAATAGATATTTGAAATAAGACTTGGAGAGACATTTCACAAAAGAAGGTGTAGATGGCCAATAAGCACACGAACAGGAGTTCAACATCGCTCATCGTTAGGAAACTTCAACTTAAAACCACGGTGGTAGAGCTTTTCACACTACCAGAATAGCTAAAATCAAATTAAATTAAATTAGCGATATTAAATAACTGAAGATTTACAGCCACTGGAACTTTCATGGCTGGTGGGAGCGTAAATAAGTACAACCCTTCAGAAAACTGCTTAAGGGATTCTTAGAAAGTTAAACACTTTCTTACTTTATGAAGGAGCCATTCTACTCCTCGGTATTTACCCAAGATAGTATCAGCTGATTCCAGAGCTGGGGCAGGCCACTCACAAGATCAGAGAGAGAAAACCCAAACTGTGAGCCACCTGATGACACACGCCCATCCTGGCTTGTGGAAGGAAAAAACCGGAGAGACACAGGAATCGGATTAAGCCTGTGGATTCACTGCTGATTAACAGGAAATTCGGGGGAGAAGGGAACCCGCGTCTTGGGGACCCAATTAGCAGGGACCACAGGAAGCTTTTGAGACCAGTGCTCTGGTTCCTTTAACGAATGAAAGCCACGAAGAAAAAAGATGGAATGAAGGGCATTAAAGCAAACAAGAAAACAGGCAGAACGAGGTTCAGGATGATGACCGCTCTTGGCGGATGAAGACGGGCTACGAACACGAGGAGGCACCTGGGGAGTTTCCCAGGTGGGCGCCGAGGTTTTCCCTGCAGATGTGGGTGCTGGCCTTCCGACGGTCCCATGACCTGTACGTTTGTTTTAGGTGGTTTCCTGTATTTGTGTTGTTTGTTAGCCACAAAAGTGTTTTTAAAAACATTCAGGTGTGTTAAACATATCTATTCCTAGGCTTCAACCCCCAGAGATTCTGATTCCGTGTAGCTGAATGAGGCTCCCCAGACCACCACGTTTGAAAACTCCCGACGCCTTTATGCGGTGGCCTGAGGACGCATTGTGAGGACACTGGCGGAGGTGTTGGGGCGCCCGGGAAGGGTTTCCCTGGGCGACAACAGGCCCAGCCGCGTGTCGCCTTAGAAAGAGCTCTCCGGCTTGGAGCTAGAGCATCTCGGAGGCTGACTCATAGGTCAGGGAAAATGACGGAGATCTGGCGATTAGAGACGCCCAGTCCAGAAACCTTAAAACTTCAAAAAGCACTTCTACATTCCGATATTAATCTTTGCGATCTAAGACATTAGAATTCCAAAAACATTCTCAGGCATTCCTAAAAGCATAAATTATTCTGTATTTTTTCTAACACTTTGATGTGTTTTGAAAAATAAAAGATTGACCATGATAATAATCGGTGAATATTCTTCTGTAAGAGAGTTCTACTAAACATTCCACACATTTTCTGTTAAAAAAAACAACCCATAATAATAGTTGTGGACCTGGCCCGCAACCCAGGCATGTGCCCTGACTGGAATGGAACTGGTGACCCTTTGGCTCGCAGACAGCACTCAATCCACTGAGCCACACCAGCCAAGACTTAACAGTTATTCTTAAAAGTGAAAATTTAAAACACAAAATGTATTAATTGCCCTTGGTCTTCGTTTTTAGGATAAATATTTGAAACTTAGAAAAACGTACTTCATTTTGCGCTGATGCGGGTTGAACCAAGAGTGTGTGCAAATATATCCTCAGGTGGAAGATTAGGGCACGGATCGCTTCCTATAATCTTCCTTTTCTTCATGATGAAATATTTTGCTTTACAAAGAACTGTAGCTTATAGCAAATATTCAAACACTGGAAAATACCAGTGTCAACTTCACCCAAATGCAGCAGGAGGCTTAGCTAAAATTAAAAATGGCAAAGTTTTATTTAAGGGTCTTAGGATTTGCGAATCAGAAACACTACCAGGTGACGCCAGAGGGACCCTAAGGAAAATGCTGAGCGTTCTTTCTCTTAAGCAAACAGCACATTCTTGAATCTGTCTTGCATTCTTCACCTCTGGAATCATCTACAACGATGATCTTCCAGATGACCTGCAGTCTGGATAATGCATGCCCTGTAGTCTGGGCACGTAAACATTCTCTCCTAAGTACTTCTCCAGGAAGTTATATAGCTCCAGGCACTGGCGCAGAGCTGAGAAATGCAACAGTGTAAGTCCTCGGGCTAGTTAAAGTAAAATAAAATCTATTCCTCCTGCTTCTGACCTTCTGATCTAAACCAGTTTCGTCGGCCTCACTGCACGGACTCCATTTTTGGTCAGCTTAGCTACACTGAATTCATCTTGATTTGTTCACTCATTCCTCACCAGCTAGCATAACTGGATAGTATTGGAGTAACGTGCCAAAATTGCCAATTTAGGGACTTCTTTTGCTTCCAAAACATATGATTTCTTGAAACACCACTCATAGGATTTGAATTAAGCATGCTCATACTATGTTTGCAAGCTTACAAATAATCATTTCACGCGCAAGAATGGCTCACCATTAAGTAGCAGACAAGGCCACAAACCCACTTAAAACATGGCAACAGCCCTGACCAGCATGGCTTAGTTGGTTGAGCATTGTCCCACAAAGTGTAAGATCGCCAGTTCGATTCCCGGTCAGGGTACATGCCTGGGTTGCAGGCTGGTCCCCATCTGGGGCACAAGTGAGAGGCAACCTATTGATGTTTCTCTCGCTCTTTTTCTCCCTCCCTTCCCCTCTCTAAAAATAAATAAATAAAATTTTTTTTTTAAACAAAAACATGGCAGGAACTACAAGCAATTCTTTCCTACCGTCCCAGGTCCGGGAAATGTCAACCTTGACCTTTGACTCCACGTGCCAGCATTTCCTGCTCTAGCTTCTGATACTTGAGCGGGTTCTTTCAAACCAGGGACATCTCTATGTTGATTGTGAAGCTTTAATTTTCACAGGAGAATAATCATAGCTTTCCCCACCTCCAGAGGCGGGGGTCACACAGGCCAAGGGAGGAGAGAGCTCCAAGGATGAAGTGGGCAGCTGTGTAAGGTATGGGCTGACAGGGCTGTGGACTGATTGACAGGAGGTCAATGGCACGCTCCCCCCGGCCGCCCCCGTGAGAACATTCTATTCGGACCTCTCTGCGCATTCTACATGGCTAGCCCCGGGCCGGGGCATCGGTGGGCTCCGGCTGTTCTGGAACCTGCTCAGACTCTTGAGAGACTCAGGGCGGTTGTGGTGCAGTCCTGTGGTTTTTCCCTGTGCCTCCCGGCCCTTGGGCCCCAACTCAAACGTCATCTCCAGACCCACGGCTCCCCAACTCGCTCTCTGTTTTAGTTCCTTCACAGCGTCTCTCACCTTTACTGTTATCTGGTTTATTTACTTGTTTCGGATCTGCCCCTCCGCCTCTCCCCCAGAGCAATGGCAGCTCTGGAAGAGCAAGGGTCTCCGCTGTGTTATTCCGAGCGTCTACAGCGGTGTCCACACGGCATCGGCTTCCCATGAATATTTATTGAATGACTGGACAGTTGAATGGGTACAGCAGGTAAGTGCAGGTGGAGTTTTGAAGTTTCCTCTCTGGAATTCCATCTCCTCATTTGTCAAAAGGGGCGAGAACTCCTCTCTAGTCCTTTTCAACCACGCATTGTCGGCCCCAAACAGTATTCTTAGCTAAGCAAATCCAAGTTCTTTTGGGGTGCAACACTAATAGTGACCAGTAGGTGGCAGCAAGACTCTATGATTGAATCATGACAAAGCCAGGGCCCCCGGGGTCACAAAACACCTGAAGTTTAATCTCCCAACAGCTGAGCTTGTTTATTTTCAGCAGCTG
>PVIA01002218.1:0-222640 GCA_004024845.1 Tonatia bakeri | reverse complement strand
TTAATCCTATAAACCCCTCCTCCTCTCCCCCGAAATCCCTCTTCTCTCTCCTCTGGTCACTCTCCACCTGTCCTCTAATGCAGTGTCTTTGACTATACCCTGCTTCTTTCTTTGTTTTGTTGTTTAGGTTCCTGTTAAAGGTGAGATCATATGGTATTTATCTTTCACTGCCTGGCTTATTTCGCTTAGCATAATGCTTATTTTTAATGATTTTATTTTATGTTTTAATATATAATGTTTATTATATTTTTCCATTACATTTAGTCCCCTTATGCTTCCCTCCCCCCAGCAATCACCATACTGTTGTCCATGTCCATGAGTCCTTTTTCTTTTTGCTCAGTCCCTCCACCCTCAAACCCCCATCACTAGCTGTCATCTGTTCTCCATCCATGAGTCTGTCTCTGTTTTGCTTGTTAAAGTTTTTTTCCAATATCTCCTACTTAAGATTCCTTTCACCGTGTTCTGAGAAACTACTTATTAGAAACAGAAAATGCCATTTTTCCTTCTTAGAAGAATGGTGAAATAATGGTAAGAATAAGTTAGCTAAAAGGAAATGATTGCAATCTGGTTGTTCACTTGGTAAAACAGAAGTACTGCCATTGAGTCACTCTCTCTATGAGGGACACACACCAATCTTTTCCATGTGTCAGGAGAGCAATTCTCATTTCTGAAGCTCGTCCAGAACTACCATGTAGCTATTTTATTTTTATTATTTTTATTTTTGGACTTTATGTATTTATTTTTAGAAAGTTGGTAAGAAAGGGAGAAAGACAGGGAGAGAAACACGGTTGTGAAAGTGAAACATGGATCCATTGCCTCCCGCACTTGACGAACCCTCACCCCAGGCATGTGTTTGGACTGGGAATTGAATCAGCAACCTTTCACTTGGGGGATGACAATTGACCTACTGAGCCATACCAGTCAAGGCCCATGTAGCTATTTTAGGTAGAAAAGTCTCCTTTGGAGAGGGATGTATGGCCCACAATATCCTCTGTTTGGAGCTTCTATTCTGATAAAGATTATTGAAATGGTAACTCTTTATTGATTCTTGATTACAGTTTGTCCTTGCACTCTATCAAACACTTCTGTGTTGTCATGTACTGGCCATCTAACCAAATCTATTATTCCATCTATTTTAGATTAAGCCACAAGGTTTGTGGGCCTCTAAACCAAGGATTAAAACTCCCCAAATCACATAAATAATAATAAATATATCTTTTAATATTTTCTTGCATTTGGTTTATATTCAGTTTATACACTTCCATGGGTGTTAAACTCTTCACTTTCAATTCTTAACATTTTGCACCAAATGAATGAGGACAAGTCCTTCAGCAATAACAGTATATAGTACTTCTAATGCAGGTATCAGCTATGACATGCTGACAGTTTCAGACCTTAGGCAAGTTACTTAACCTCTGTTAAGTCTTAGTCTCTTCAATAGTGAAATAGAGATAATAATAGCTTTAACTTCACATGAGATACTATTACATATCATTTTATTTGAAACATTATATTATATTTATAGGATATTAAAGGCATTAAAATATTTATTCTTGTCATCAGAAAGGAAAAGAGCAAGGATCAACCTCAAGAAAAGAGAACAGTTACATTAACAGCAGAGAAACTTCATATTTTAGAACTATTTGCACCCAGCTTAGATGGAATGAGAGTTATAAAGAAGATCAGAATAACCATCAAGACTGAAGAGGTGTTTGAGAATGAAACTGTAGTGGACTTAAGGAAGCTCTGGTTTCAGCCTGTATTGACCCACGGATTTAAGTATTGAGCAATATGATTGTCTCGTTTTGGTAAAAGATGTCTTAATGTATGAAGTGAAGGAGATGTACATAAGACCAGAGACAGGAATATCAATTGTTAAACCACTGCAATAGTACAGACAAAATAATTAAATTGTTTACTAAGGCATGGGGAATGAGGTCAGAGATGAGAAAGGGAAGACAGGTTTTTAGAAAATAGAATTCATGGGGCTATATGGCTGGCTTGATGTGGAACATGAGGGAGGCAAAGGGACATCAGGATGCATGTGCCTATGACCCTGGGAGAAATCTGTGCTGAAAGTTCAGATTTGGGAAACCAATCTGGATCAGATCATGTGAACTGCTGTGGTCTACCAGAGAGTATGGACAAGAATGCAAAATGATGCTAAGAGGACAGAAATGTCATCTTGCCCCTGTCTCTATTGTTAGTTATTTGTCCAATCATCCAATGTTAACAGAACATGATGAATGGAGACAAATAATAAATAAAATTAAACAATGAATAGTTTGACACATTTCTTACTTAGGTCAATGGGATGCTATCTATTTAACTTTTCTCTTTTTGTGGAGATTTTTCTCTCCCTCCCTAATCATGGGGCACTGCTATTCCTTTAGTTAAAATAACTGGCCCAGAGAGGCCATCTGACCTTAAACACTTACCTCAGTGCCAGGAACATATTAAGTGTTAAATGCATTACTCCTTAAAAGTGCAGGAAATAAAACATATATTTTTTACAAAAAAAATTAAAAATTTTTACACATATATATGTAAAAAATTATATATATAAATAATCAAACTTGGTATCAAGGGCAGTTGTGCCAGAAAGCATGTCATCTGCAGGTCTGGGTCTTTAAAAAGCATTATGGAGGAAGACAGGGATGAAAGCACTGAGTACCACTCCCAAGCTCTCTTTACCAGAAAAGAGAATGGAATTGAAAAATCTAGATGAAGTTTGAGAATCTCAGAAAAACTGGTATGGTACAAGTTCTGAAATATAGCACAAGGAACCTGCCTTACCAGGAAATAATGGAAATTGTTTCTGTTTAGGATGCAACATTTTGAAGCAATGGAAAATGAACAAACAAATAAACAAATATAGGTAAACCACAGCAGCTCAGGCTTCTGAAAACACAGGAAAACTTGAAAGACTGAAAGAAATTGGAAAAATTGAAGCTGAGAGAAGTCAAATTAAACAAACTAAGGATTTTATAGCAACTGTCACATATGCACATGCAGATATGTATACATCTCTGATGTAGTTGTGACAATATTAAGTATATTTAAGAATTATTAAAATAGACAACAAAGTATTTTGACAAAAATGTTTAAATTCCTCTATAGGGGGGTTATACAGTAACTTTTGGGGGGTAGGTACCCAGAAGAGAGGTTTCTAGGTCATCTTGTAATTCTATTCTTAATTTTTAAGGAAACTTCATACTGTTGTTTATATTGATTTTACCAGTTTATATTCTCACCAGAAGTGAATGAGGGTTCCTTTTTCTCCACAATCTCTCCACCACTTGTCATTACTTGTCTTGTTGATAGTAACCATTCCAACAGGTGTGAGGTGGTTCTCATTCTGGTTTTGACTTACACTTCCCTAACAGCTGATGAAGTTGAGTGTCTTCTCTCATATCTGTTGACCATATGTATGTATGCCTTCTTGGGAGAGGTGTCTGTTCAGGTCTTCTGTCCAGTTTTTTAAATTGGATTATTTGTTTGCTTGGTGTTGAGTTGTATGAATTCTTTATATATTTATGCTATTAACTCCTATCCCAAAAAATTTGAGAAAATTTATTCATAAAAATATACGCACCACTATGCTCATTGCAGCGTTATTCATGGTGGCCAGGACATGGAAATGACTGTGGCAGAGGGATACATAAAGAAGATGTGGTGTACACACACACACACACACACACACACAATGGAATACTACTTGGCCATAAGAAAAGATGAAATAGTCCCATTTGCAAATATGATAATATTATGAAAATATTATGCTAAAGGAACTAAGTCATTCAGTAAAAGCTAAGGACCATATAATTTTATTGATATGTGGAATATAAAACTGAAACCTAGACACAAGCAGCAATATGGTGGTTACCAGAGGGAAGAAAATTGGAGGATCATAATGGATAAAGGGGGGCAGATATATGGTGATAGAAGATGATTTGACTTTGGGTGGTGGGAACACAATGCAATGTACAGATCATGTATCATAGTAATAATGTACATTTGAAACCTATATAATCTTGTTAACCAACAACATCCCAATAAATTTAATTAATTAAAAATAAAAATAAATCCAATATAAAAATAATTAATACATTTTTATTGGTGGTTATTTAGTGTTGTCTGTTTTTACAATCACATTTCCTGCTTTTCTCCCATTAGATATGCTATTAATTTTCTTCTGCTCTTTAAAAATGTTATATTGAATTTGATATGAAATACTTCAAATGAGAAAAAGAACATAAAATATTGACATTAATTTGTTTAACATCCCCCCAAACAGTAATCTATTTCATTAAAAATTAATGGATTCTATTCAGAATCTTAGTAAGTAGATAATCTTTTCTAGATAACATAAATAGTAGCTGCAAGCTTTTCCTCATAATTCTTCATAGGAGTACTTAATGTTGCAGCATGGGGACCCCCAGACCCTCTTCAGGTCCAGTCAGTGTACACGTCTTCAGGAGAAATGTCAACGGTTGGGTAAATTCCATGTGTTGTACTTACAGATCCACCCTTTGTATTCCTGCTGTTATTCTATGACCAACACACTCTAAGGTAAAATCAGATCTTAGAAAAAATTGTAAAATAAATTAAAATTGTTATCTTCTATTAGAAAACAATTGGAGCTGCAAAGTGCATCTTATATATTAGATGACTCCATAAGCCCCTAGAAGTTGGCAGTAACTGAGTGGCCCTGAAAATGCTTTTATTTTCATTTTTATTTTAGAATCCCAATATCTCCCATTTGATATTAGAGTGATGAAAAACTATTTGGAAAGAGATGGAAACCACCACCTTAAGTTTTAAATATTTGACAGTTATACATTTGTAAGAATAAATTTAATATACATACTTAACAAGTCATAATTTTATTTGTTAAGGCTCTAAGAATAATGAGACTTTTCAATTATACAATTTGGAGTTTAAAGAATGTACCATTTAGTCCAATGATACCACAGTACTTTGCTTACAGGTAAGAAACACAATACAGGTAATCCTTTAAGCAATGACAACATTTTCTCTATATAAAACAATTCATCTCTATTGATCTTTTGCCTTAATATTCTCTAAATCCAATTTCTAAACCTACTAAAGCACAACTTTCATGTTATAAGGTATTCAGAACTTCACTAGATCTAAGATATTTTTCTCCTTATATTTCAACACACACACACGTAATTTAACACTTATTACGATTCTTATCATTTGTCTTCTCCAGAATTTCCCGTTTTTAAAAATTGCACTGACCATCAACCTGAGTGAATTAAGTACTTTTACTAGTAGTCTGTGGCTATTTAATATAATTATTGTAGCAATGTATAAAGAAAACAAAGCTTTGGGTATCCATCATTCTAATACAGCGCCCGTAAAAAAAAAGGTGGGTTAGCTTGTTTTGTCTTGGGAAGTTAAAAGGGTAAGTTAATTTATGCCGACAAAGAAAAATCAATAGTACATTGTGCACAAAAGAAGAATCAATCATCATTTCTATGGCCTCTATATTCATTATGACATGAATCTATTGAGGAAAAGATTGCATCAAATATGAATTGAGTTTGCCTCAAAAGTTACTAAGTTCAAGGAGGGCATAATCCAGGTCCTTGCATCAGAATCTTTTCATGACCCCCAACATTAACATAGAAACCTGCAAACAATGAGTGGTGAGTATGTATATTTGGTTGGCTTCAACAGCATTTTGAGAATCATAAATCTTATAATATTTCAAATGCCACATTAATAGACATTTTCATCTGGCATAGCTTTATACATTAATTATAATTTTATCAAGGATTCTTCACAAAATAGCTCCAGTACACCAGGTTCTCAAGATTATTTTTGCTACTTGCAAATAAATATATGTACACTCATTTGTGCTTATTCCCCATTTTTTTGTTTTTATTTTTGTTTTTCAGTTATCCTTTCTCTGAAAATATTTCCCACTGCTATGGAAACACTTATTAATCAGAAATAGTTCACTTTTTTAAAAGCATATTTTAAGTAGTTTTCTTCATAATAAAACTAGCATTAATTAAGAAAAGAAAATTGAATAATGTAAATCCCTGAAATATAAAGATTTTCCAAAATTAAATATATTCAGAATAAAAACTTGAAGAAAAAAATGTCTTCTGGGTGGTTTTTGTATCTTCTGTGCAGTCTTTACTTCCTGGATTATACATAAGTGTGTAGAAATTAAGATTTCAGTTGAAGTTCATGATCTCTTGGCTCACATTAAAATTTAGAGTTCTTTGGCCCCAGCAAGTTTACCTATGTCTCATGGAGGTAATATCCATTTAATGTTGCATAAGTGTCTAAGAAACCTTCACAAGGCTTTTTCTTCCTCCTTAGTGCTGTGATGACAGCATAAACCGAGCTAACTAGTCACTTCCATGGCCGCAAGGACCTCTTTCTGAACTGGTTCTGCCCTAACATAATGTGCCCAAGAACTGCTCTTTCAACCTTCCATTTTTTCCCAGTCAAGTTGACTCTCTGATAACAACACAATCACCACTGCCCTGTTCTGGCTTCTACCGACATAACTTGAGTTACCGTTTCCACCAATTTAAAAATGCTGAACTGCCGTATAGGGAACTGTCTTGATCTCAGGATGCGTCTTTTCACCCAAAAGAGTTTAAAAAACATACTAGCTACAACAATTTTCAAAGAAATTGTAAAATGAATGCCTGGTTTAGTTGAGGACAGGCAGAAATTGTGTGTATACATACATGGTTATAAAGCAGTGAGGACACTTTTAATTAACAGTGTGGACCATAATGTGAAATACAGAAATCTCAGTAAAGATGACATCAAACCAGATGAACTTCACACACACACATACACACACACACACACATGGGCTTTAGGGTTAAAGATCAGGTCTCAGGAAGAATTGGATACCCAAATGTGGATAACTCTACATAATGTTTGCAGTCTTAATTCTGCTGCTCATAATAGACAAAACAAAACAAAAGGAAACAAAAATTTCCCTTACATCTGCAGTTCCCTAGTTGTGGCACAAGAATGTTCTTCTGACATCAAAATATTCTACTTACGTTAATACAGCCTATTCTGTGGATAGTTAAGAGCATCTTTCTGTTTGTCCTTAGAAAGTTTTTCTTTAATTCTCTGTGCATCTGTGTTTGTCCTGTTGGTTTTGTTGTTTTACTGATATTCATGGTTCGGCACTTTCTTCCCTAATATATATGCTGTTGTTAATGCCTGGAAGTACTCCAGAGATAAGTCATAATTCTCAAACATATTGTTTGGCTTTTTTATTCAGCATATATGTGGAAAAACTGATAAACACACCATTCATTTCTTTATCAGAATTGCTAATGATCATGTTTAGGTCAGAATGGAAAGTAGGATATAGAAGAAGAAAGCTCAGTACCTGATTATTCCTCTCAGCACTTCGCAGTTCCCCAAACACCTAAAACATTCATCTTCAGGATTTAAGCATAATTTATTTATGAAGGTGAACAGAAAAGTCCAAGTGCACATTTGTTTAATTGTGGCCATAAAGTCTTTTAAAGGCTGACAAAGGCTATTGTTCTGCAATTGGAGGCTATTGTTCTGCAAAGGCAATTTGAGTTAAAAGATATTGATATGAAAAATTTCAGAAACTATATCTAGTTCAAAAACATTTAAAAATTAAATGATAATACTTAATGCACATATTCTGGTATGACAGATTGGAATCAGAAAACTAGCACAAGTCACCTGCTCATCGGGGTCACTGGAAATGCCATAAAGGAAAAAGGAAACTGAAAAGAGAAACTTCAATTATGGAAATTTAGAATTGCAAATCACTTTACAGATTAGAGACCAATTGCATCATTTTACAGATGAGAGAAGTAAAGAAATGACTCACAAAAATTTGCATAGCTAAACAGTGGCAGAATTAATACCAGAATCCATGTTTTCTGATCCTAAGTCAATACGTTTTTCACTACCCTAACTGGTCTAGCAAACGTTAATGAGTCTATGACAGTAAGCAAATCAGTGATAAATTTTAATAATTTATAACTAAGTATGTATTTGCTAATGTTTGATGGTGTCCTAATATATGTAGTACCTACATTCATTTATAAACCAATTTCATTTAAATTGCTATCTCAAAAATCCCCAGAACCATAGTAGAGAATCTTTTATGTTATTACATTTTCCAATACTGTAATACGAAGCTATGATTAAGAAAAATTTTCTTAATCTTTCACATTAATAAAACATAAATACCTACCTTCTTGGCTTGCTTTATAAGCAGATACAATTTTGATTATGGTTTTGGAACAGTCTCTTCGCGGTAAAATTGACAAATATCTTTATGTGAGAACCTGTGTATAGTAGAGCATTGAAATATAAATCAATTACTTTTGACCTAACACTAGCCAGAAACTGTACTGCTAATTAACAAGCTGAACTCCAGGATCCCTTTGCTACTACTCATTAAAGAGTTCATCACAAATGATAAAAAATTCAGGAAAAGAAAACTCTGGAGAATTGCTACTTAGAGAAGAAGGCAGATGTCTATCTGGTTGGGATAACTAAAACTTCAACTGTGGAAGAAATGAAGAAAATATTCCTGAGGAGATACATTGTGACATGCCTTCACAGAAGGGCTGCACTGACATTTATCAGAAGGATGTTTCGGTGTCATAAAATAAGCTAGTGTAAGAAGCTAATGGTCACTTAGGCAGAGCAGCTACATTTCCCCAAACACGTAACAGAATGACCCAACTGTGAATGCAGTTACATATCTTAACACACACGGGCTTGTTAATCAAAGCAAAGACAAATGAAAAGCCCACACTCTTCTCCTAATGCCTTGAGCAATATTGCCCAATATGTTAAATTTAAACAACTCACGTCCAGTTTTTCAGAGAAGATTGTCACCATTTTGTTTTAAACAGAGAACTACATTGAAAACAGAGACAAACAACCTAAGAAAACTTCACAGTCTGTAAAGGTCAGGTAGCTAGTTTGTTGCCCCTGCAAAGGAAGCATTCCAGTCTTTTCTTTTTTTTTTTTTCCCCAGCATATTTACTGCTCAGCTGAGAGGTAGGTTAGAGCCATTCTCAGAGCCAAGTGCTGTATGTGTTATAGGTCCACTGTGGGTCTTCTACGGAAAGAGTCACATCAACACTGATTTCAGGTGGAGGTCCTGCCTGACACAGGTGAGGACACGACTAAAATAGGTCTAGAGAACTGAGAGCCCCACAGCCCGCTTCACCACAAGTGGAAGGCAAAGTGAGGTCACTGGCCTTTTCTTAGTTTACGGCAATTTCACTTTTGCAAAGCTTTATTGGAAAATCTACTTCAATAGCCTCCCAAGCCAGGCTTTTTTTTGAGCTGACCTAAAATCTATTCTGTTTAAGCCATTCTTTCAGGCAAAAAAAAAGCAAACAAACAAAAAAAAAACTATTATCAGCTCCAAATAATACCATATAAATAAATTTAGGGGACAAATGCATGTACAAGGTTGAAAATTGTATATATTTTCACAACACATGAAAACGAGCTGAAAACCTAGAATTCATACACTATCTTATGTTAAAAGTTAACATAGAATAGAAAATCAAGCTTTTCGGATACATTCTCACTCTACTTAGCCTCCAAATAAAGAGCTAACATTCTAATCACAAATTCTGAATTACTATCAATTCCTTGGGCAAAGCACCTCCAGGTTATTCCAAAACCCATAATATGTGTGAGCATGACTCTACATGAAACAGTTGTGGAAAATAGCAACAGACATTTCCCAACTTTTTATTCAAAGGGAAAATGAATGTGTCAACTATAGATATACTAAAATAATGCTAAAATATCCAACTTACATGCAGGTCAAAAATCAAATACTAGAACTTTAATTGCAAGTTTTGCCAACATTTCTTGGCTCTGTATCTACCTTCCACTGGAAAAATATATTTTTTCTCTGTCTAGCATATTAATCACATCCCAATTTTGTTGTTTCAAGCTACATGCAAAACTGAACTGGCTACCTATTGTCACCCCAATTTAAACATCGTTTCAACCTCTCCAAAGACACATATCTTCCAACTAAAACAGAAGTTGTCAAACTGAGTACTGCCGTGGCTTGCACAGCAGTTCAGTGAGAGGCACATTTACCGTAATTACCCACACAGAAGCTGGGGGAGGATTATGGATTGGTTAAGTGCACTCCCACTCCTCCTTGGCAATCTAAGATTACATTTTACCATTAAGCAAAGGAAGTCTTTAATATATTAACAACATTCGATCTAAAGTGCCTCGCAGAGAAAATGCTATAGAACACTGCAATTATCCTAAACATGGATGCAACACTATCAGATGTTGAGTATTTTAAAATGTGAATCTGTTATGTCTGTCTTAATCAGGGATTGTTGCAATAAACATGTCAAAATCACTATAGTTTAGAGCACAATAATTGATTGGTCATAATTTTTGTGATACCATAAAAACTGTCTAATGGAATATGAGCAAATCCTATCCTTCTTTATCTGGAAAGCCTCCAAAATTCTGTAATTATTGTGAAAAAAAATTTGTGGCTCTCCTTTGAAATAAGGGTCTCTATGTTTCTCATCTGTTCTTTCTTAACATTAAAAGTAAACTTTAAAAATTCCTAAATAATGTTTTAGACAGGATGAGCAAATCACTTTTCCCCAAAATTGAATATGCTGCTTCCAGCAACCCTTTAGTTTAAAAATACCTAGATGTCTATATTCAGAGTCGCTGTGCCTCACCACTCACTCACTCTATGCTCTGTTCCCGCCTGCTGGATGCCCTGCCATTACCAACACCAGTGTTTTCTCAGGGCATCAATAACCTAACAAAAAGTGTGTGTGCACACATATGCATGTATGATACCATATATGTATTATCAGTTTTCATCCATCCATTTGTCCACAAACATTTAGGTTGTTTTCATACCTTGGTTATTATGAGGCAATGAACATGGGAGTCCAGATATCTCTTCAAGATAATAATCTTGTTTCCTTTGGATACATACCCAGAAGAGTGATTGCTGGATTATGTGATAGTTCTATTTTTAATTTATTGAGGAACCTCCATATTGTTTCTGTAGTAGCTGTACCAGTTCACACTCTTACCAATAGTACACAAGAGTTCTTTTTTCTCAATATTCCCACCAGCATTTATTATCTCTTGTTTTGTTTTCTCATTTTTATAGTAAACATTTTACCAGGTGTGAGGTGATATCTCTCTGTGGTTTTTTTCCTGATAATTAGTTATGTTGAACACCTTTTCATGTACCTACTGGCTATTCATATGTCTTCTTTGGGGAACTGTCTACTCAGGTTCTTTGCCCATTTTTCACCTGGGTTATTTCTGTCGATTGATTGGTTGGTTGATTTTATTTTGTGTACTATTGAGTGATTCCTTGAATATTTTGGATATTAAGCCTTATTAAATGTGGTTTAGAAATATTTCATTCGATAAGTTGCTTTTCCCTTTATTAATGGTTTTCTTTGCTGTGAAGAAGCTTTTTAGTTTGCTGTAATTCCACTTGCTTATTTTTCCTTTTGCTACCATTGCTTTTTTGGTGTCAAATCCAAAAACAATCATTGCTAAGATCATTGGCAAGGGGGTTTGCCCTATGTTTTCTTCTAGCAGTTTTATGATTTCAAGTCTTACATTCAAGTATTTTTTTACATTTTGGATTGATTTTTGTGTAATGATGTAAAATAGGGGTCCACTTTCATTCTTCTACATGTAGCTCTACAGTTTTTCCAACAACATCTATTGAAGAGATTAGCCTTTCTCTACTAAATGTTGTATTTTTTCACCACACCACATACCCATAAGGTATAGAAAAGAGTGTAATTTTTCATTGTTGTAGGGTGCTTGGAATATAGTTCCTTAATTGAAAATATTTAAAGATATAGTGTATACATTTAAGCACTGCTTAGTAAAAAAAAAAAAGTGTTAACTTACTCATGGAAACCTGAGTATTGTTCTAAGTAAAATTATTGTTCTAAGCAATAATTTTCTATTCTTTAACAATAACAACAATAATAAGCATTTTGTGTATGTAAAAATAAAGGTGAATCCTGCATTTACAGTCACAGTCTTAAAAAGCAAACTAAAGGAATGCAGAGCATCGCTTCTTCAGAATGGCGCCTGCACGAGCTTTAGTAATGTGTGTGTGTGTGTGTTTAATAGGCCTTCATAGCACTCAGTAAGTGTCTGTCTCATCCATTAAGAAAAATAATTAGCAGAACATGTTATTCATGTTCCCCCACCCTCTTTATTGACAGTGTTGTTTTTGTTCCCAGAATCTGTCTTGAGCCCTGAATACAAAAGCTTCATTCCTGACCACCCTTCAGGCTCTGTAGTTAGCTTCTAATTTGAACTCAAGAAAAGTCATGATTTTATATGCAGATGTTTTATGTAGGTCCAACATTACAGTTGACACATGTCTGTTCAGCAATAAAGAACTGAAGGAAAAAAAGCATAAGGGATTCTAAAGAGAATGGTGGTTTGAATGAGTTTGTCCTAGACACCTCAACTTCTAACTCTCACATCCTCCTCAGTCCCTCTCAGTGGCTACAAGCAATAGCAGGCAGATAAAGCCAAGGGGACATAAGTGAGACCCCAGTTTCATAGAGTCCTAACAGAGAAAGCGATGGTAGAGGAATTTCTCCCCTGGGAGTCAGACGAGTCCTTTAGGAGAAGGACTGGGTCCTAGAGAACTACAGGGCCCCACACCCACACTCAGTGAAAGGTCAGTGTTAGTCCGCTCACCTGTGTTTTGTCTCCTTGCTTTTCAGAGAGGTGAGGAGGCTATGAGTTTCTTTTCTTTTTTTGCTCAGTCTCTCCACCCTGCTTTTTGTTTATGAGTCTGTATTTTGCTGGTTAGTTCATTTTGTCCGCTACATTCCACATATAAGTGAAACCATGTGACACTTGTCTTTCTCTGACTGGCTTCTTTCACTTAGCATAATGCTCTCCAGGTCCATTAATGATGTCGAAAAGGGTAAGATTTCCTTCCTTTTTTACAGCCAAGTAGTATTCCATTCAGCAGAGAGGGAGTATAGGCGGAGGTGGAAGAAGATATAAGGGTATAAATGGTAATGGAAGGAGACTTGACTTGGCATCGTGAACTCACACTGCAGTGTATAGATTATGTGTTGTGGAATTGTGCACCTGAAACCTATATATGTTTATTAACAAGTGTCACCCCAATAAATTCAATAAAACGGAAAATAAAGAGTTGACTTGAATGTTCTCTACTTCTGAGCCTGAGAGAGAGTGAAGAGACCAGGGATTAGAGAGGCTACTCCATAGCAAATCCCGAGGAGGCTGACAGGTTTCTTTTACTGGAAAAGTGAACAGAGTTCAGGAATCACACATCTGCTGAGACGGTATGTCCCAGAAGCTAAACTAAGATACCATAAGCTGACAAAATTATAAATTATGTGCCAAAGTGGGTAAACATTAGGGAGATAAAGAAGAAGTGCATTCAGAATTAGCTCTCATATGAAGGAGCAGCACAAAACCTAAAAGAAATAATAACACTAAGAAGAAGAGAGGACAGCACCAAATATAGCATTTTTGGCATAAAAACACCATGCTTTTTCAAATAAAAATAAAACCATGGAATTTGCTGACTGAAAATAGTATGATATTGTTAAATATCAAAACGCTGGCCTGATATATAAGGAGAAACCATGAAAGATGAGGAGAATGAATTAGGTAGACTAAGAAATAAAATAATAGAAGTTCTGAGGAAATGGAAAGGAACAGATGGTAGCAAAACAATAATTAATCTAATAGCAGAAAAAACATTCCTGAGATGTAAAACAACCTGGGACTATGGACAGGCTCAACACAATCTGGGTAGGATCAATGAGAGAAAGTACACACCAGAGCATAACCTAGCAGAGAGGAGAAACACTTTATAAGCTCCCAAGCCAAAAGAACTTGTTGCTTAGAATGGAGAGAGGGAGAGAGACAGACAGACAGAGAGAGAGAGAGAGATACTTTCATTGGACTCAGCTACAACATAAGAACTCACAACATGGTAGAATAATGTAAGTAGACCACTGACAAAAAAAAAAGCAAAATGAAAGACATTTAAACCAAAAATCCTATAGTCATCCAATATAGCATTTATCTGTCATGTAGATGTGGATATACAAAGATACAAATACCACCAGATGCCCTTTCTAAGGAAAATACTTTTTCCAGAGAATAATAATTCAGAATAAAATTTTCAAAATAGAAAAAGATGAGGAGGAAAAATAGTATTGATCAATAAACACAGATTACAT
The DNA here is from genome assembly GCA_004024845.1 of Tonatia bakeri. Taxonomy (NCBI): domain Eukaryota; kingdom Metazoa; phylum Chordata; class Mammalia; order Chiroptera; family Phyllostomidae; genus Tonatia; species Tonatia bakeri. The sequence goes on along the minus strand of PVIA01002218.1, from coordinate 208,340 downwards.
ACATGATAGGTACATAAAGGTATGATTCATAATCTATGTATATAATTTATATATACTAAATAAGTTTCTTGAAATAAGGAGGCTACATTATAGGAAAAAAGCTAACCATAATCTAGAACTAAAATTCTAAAGTATCTCAGCAAAATCTATTGATAGTGGCAAGCCAAAGAGTAAGAGGTGAGAGTATTCTTGGGACTGATTTAGAAAACAGCAAAAATGTGAGACCTATGAGTAAGGAAAAGGGCATTGTTTGAATATACTCATATACTGCATTTTATTATGAGTACTGGGAGACAGAACATAATCAGAAGTAAAATGGAAATGTACAATAATACTTCCCAAATTGTGAGAGGAATGAGGAAATAAATAACAGTTTTGTCAAGTTGTCCAAAGTTGGCTGGAGAAAAAAATAAGTAAAAAAAAATAAATGAAGATTTTTAAAATTAGTAAAAAATAAAGTCATTTGTATTTATTATTTTACAATCCGGGGTTGTCCAACCTGTAACCTGAGGGCCACATGCAGCCCAGGATGGCTGTGAATACAGCCCAACACTAAATCATAAATTTACTTAAAACATTATGAGATTTTTTTTTGTGATTATGTGTCATACTGTATTTAATGTGTGGCCTAAGACAACTCTTCTTCTTGTGTGACCCAGAGATGCCAAAAAGTTGGACACCCCTGAATTTATGGACTAAAATTTCCTATTCAAATACATTCCTATTGACAAAAAAAAAACATATCATAGCTTTGTGCCATTTACAAGTAACACATTTAAAAACAAAGTAGAGAAGAGTGTTGGAAAAGTAGTTGAACAAATTAAAATTTAATCAAACAAAGAGGGACAAGCAACACTAATTACAAAGGAGGAGATAAAAGGCAGAGTCTAACAGTGTGTAAAATAAACAGGGAAATTGCATGTTTAATATATGAGTGTGTGTGCACAAATGCACAGAGTTCTGAGAGAGCACAAGCAGTTCAGTAGTGACACACCAGTAGTTCAGGGTCCTGGTGCCGTGTGCGGTGGCCGAAGTGATGACACACAGATAGACTACAAATGTGTATGTGTCTACTCTCTTAAGCTTCTTGTAGATCCAGCTGCATATATTACTACTTACAGGATCAACGAAAATATTAGCTTACATGTCCAAATACGTTTTAAATAATCACATAGTATCAAAGGGTGCAAATCTTACAAAAAGATAATTCTGAGATTTTTTTACTATGTCACACTGAAATTTGTTCAGGCTTATAGGTTCAAACTCTGTTCATTTTTGACATACCACATTAACATGAGATAAAATATCAACTGATTTGCATTCTAATGTACTTCTGGCAGAAGAAACTAACTGTATTTCAAGTAGCCAAAAAATTGCTAAGTATAGAATCTGGACATTATCAAAATGCAAAGATTTCCAGTAATGTTAATTTGGTCATGTTAAAAATATGGTAGATTTATATCTCTCATTTAAGTAGTGCTTAATGTCTATATCGACAAGTTACTGTAGAAATGATTGTAGAAATTTGGGAAACAAAGACACTTAAGCTTTAAAATTCAAATAATACATTTTAATAGATTACATAGGTATAATAATAATAATAAGCTTTTCATTTTAAGAAAAAGAATAGATGGCAATATTTTGAAGAATGTTTGAGAACCAAGAACAGTGAAATTTAAAGGGATTCCCAATCTTAATAGAATATTTCACCAGAATTAGTACTTTTCCTAACCCAAAATTTGTAAACAGATGCCAGAAGGATTTATTTTCTTTTACTCACTTCTAAATTCAAAATGTGATATAACAAGAAGTGTTTACTTTCTTCAATGCCACCTGTTTATTGGAAACTGAACAGACTTTTAGATTGCAATTATAATTAATTTAGCCTACATTTACCAATTTAACTTAAAATGTATTAGATTTTTTAATTACTAAATAGCGGAACTTTTTCCCCTGACATTTCTATTAGTTTTGTTCTTTTTGAGTTCATATATCTGGATGTTGTAGTTATATACATTATTTTCTTTTCAAAAAATGTCTATAAAGAGAACACTGCAAAAGAGTCGTGGCTTTGTTCCTCCCTCCATATATATGAGTCTTCCCAGAAAGTATCCAGCCATAAACTATGGAAAATACACATTTATTGAAGAAGATAAGAGAAACATTGTACATGGCACATGACACCTCAGTCCACTTCAAAGTAGGCACCTTGGGACCTCACATAGTTCTCTCAATCACCATCAGCTGCCCTGTCATATTTTCCGGAATCTCATCAATTGTCTGAAACCTTTCCCCTTTCAAAGATGATTTTAGTTTTGGGAAAAGCCAGAAGTTGCAGGGAACTAAATCTGGGCTGTAAGGGGGCTAAGTCACCTGGATGATACCATGTTTCACAAAAAAACTGTACATGATGCATAAACAGGTGCACTGTCATGGTGGACCTACTAATCACTAGTTGCCCATAGTTGTCGCCATTTTCTTTATATTGCATCTCTGCACTCACTGCATCATCCCTAAAAGTCTTCTGAATCATCTGGAGTTTTCACAGAGTAATGTTCAAACTCAATGCAAAATTTTATGCAAATTTGTTGCTCTATTCACTAATTCATTCTGAATGCAACGACCACACAGTCACATACTCACTCAATGGCATCTACTGCTCCCACTGACTAGTACAGTGAAGTCATCATTGTTCATGCATGCACCTTCCAGTCCACTCTCCTTGGCTGTTGGGTTACATCAATGTCTGGCAAACTGTTCTCATTATATTAACAATGGCTGGACTTTTTCCAGACAGATCTCATGTGCATATATTGTAGAGAGTTTATTCTTTTCTTTTTCACCAATGACCCATTACAATAAACATCACAGAATTCTTTCTTCACATAAAATAAACTGAAATGGTGAAAAAATGTTAAAAGTTGATTGTTTCAAAGTGGTAACATGTTCATTCTGACACAACAGATTTTTTAACATTAGTAAGATATTTTCAGATAATATGTTTCTTTCCTTATTAAAATTATAAATAATAAGTATGCAATATGTATAGTCTCTAAGAGTAAACACATAAAATTATAACTAATCCAACTACTCAGAGTATACCACTACTACTAATATTTTGACATATATAATTAGTTATTTACCTATCTGTAAACATATAAAGAAGGAGATAAAGGGAAAGAATAGAGCACAAGAAAGATCTCTTTCAAACTTTTGAAATATAGTATGTTATGAAGCTACTTCTACTGCAAACATTTAATGTTTGCACAGTATATAATATCTGAAGGTTAATTTACAATGTGTTCAACAATCTTATACTGTGAACATTCTAGGTTTTTTTTTAAATTTCTTATTATAAATAATGTCACAGTGAGTAGTACACTCATATATGAACCATTGCAACTATTTCAATTATTTCCTGAGACTACAATGTAGAAATAAAATTGCTAGTCAATACTCTACATATACATTAGTCTGTTGGAAAATTTGATTAATTTCCATTTTCCATAGCTGAATTTCACATTTTTCATGCTCTTTATCAATGTTTGCCTGTTAAAAATCTTAGCAATTTGACATGGAAGCTAAATTACAATGTGTACCTAAGCCTTACATTTCTCACAAATATCTGAAGAATGAAAATTTTCTTTCACACATTTAAAAAGAGAACACTAATAAAAGACATCCAAAATAGAAAAGAAGTAAAACTCTATTTTCACAGATGACATAATCAATATATAAAAATTCCCTCAGAAATACACACACACACACACATCCCCAAAACCTGTTAAAGCTAATAAATGAATTAAGTTGCCAGGATAAAAGATAAACACACGAAATCAGTTGTTTCTACACATCAAAAATGAACAACCCAAAAAGATGTTTTAAAATTTGCATTTATAAAGGCATCTAAGTGAATATTATACCTAGGAGTAAATTTAACTATGGAGGTAAAAAACTTGCTGGAAGAAATTTAAGAAGACCTAAGTAAATGGAAAAGCTTCCCATCTCCATGGGTTAGAGACTTGATAGTGTTATGATAATAAAACAACCTATATGTTCAATATAATCTTTATCAGAATTCCAGTGACCTCTTACAGAAATAGAAAAGATGACCCTCAAATTCATATAGAATTGCAAGGGGCCTTAACTATCCAAAATAATCTTGAGATAAATGAAAAAAGAAAAAAAAAAGAATATTTCAATCAACTCAGGTTTTTATAACAAAATACCTTAGAATGGGTAAACAGGAAAATTTATTTTCTCATAGTTCTGGATGCTGGATATGTGAGATCAGGTCTTTCTTCCTGGCTTTTCAGATGGCGGCCTTCTCCCTGGGTCCTCATGTCAGGGGGGTGGGGAAAGAGAGAGGCTGAGAGATTTCTGGTGTCTCTTCTAAGCACACTGATCTCATCATGAGTTTCACACTCTCACAGGTTCACCTAAACTGAATTATCTCCCAAAAGCCATCACACAGGGTGTTAGGGCATTAGCACACAAATCTGGGGGGACACTATTCAATTCAGAGTTTGGATAATTTATACTTTCTAATTTCAAAACCTACTACAAGGCTACAGTAATCAAAGCAGTGTGGTACAGGCATAAGGACAGATATATAGACCATTAGAATAGAATTGAACCCAGAAATAAACCCATAAATACATGGCCAGCTGATTATCAACAAGGGCGCCAAGATTGTTCAATGGGGAAAAAACGGTCTTTTCAAAAATGGTGTTAGGACAACTGGACAGCCATATTGGGGGAAAAAAAAGTGAAACTGGACCTGTACTCACATCGTATACAAAACTTAGCTAAAAATGCATAGATTACCTAAATATAAGAGATAATACCATACAACTTTCAGAAGAAATATCAGGGTAAATCTTCATAATCTTATTTTTGCTGATGAACTCTTAGAAATAAGACCAAATCATGAGTAACAACAGAAAAAAATAGGTACATTGGACTTCATTAAAAATTAAAAAACTTTTGTTCATCAAAGGACATTATCAAGAAGGGGGAAGACAATCCACAGAAAGGGAGAATGTTTGTAAATCATTCATCTGATAAGTGGATAATATTGAGAATATGTAAAGAGCTATAACGACTCAATAACAAACATATAAATAACTTAATTAAAAATGAGCACAGGACAGGAATGTATATTTCTCCAGAAAAGATATTAAAATGTCCTATAAGTGCACTTAATATCAGTATTCATTAGGGAAATATAAAACAAACCCCACTGAAATAAGTATAAAGAAATAAACAAAAAAGTGTTGACAAGGAAACGGGGACTCTGAGACTTTCATACATTGCTGGTGGGAATATAAAATGGTTCAGCCATTATGGAAAAGTTTGGCAATTCCTCAAATAGTTAAACATAGGATTACCACAGGAACCATTAATTCCATTTCTAAATATACCCCCCAAAATTTAAAAGAGACACTCAATAAACACATGTATATACATGCTCATAGCAGTACCATTCACGGTAACTAAAAGGTGAAAATAATAACCCAGATGTTCATTAATGGACAAATGGAATAACAAATAGTGGTGTATATGTACATACAATGGAATATTATCCAGTCACATAAAGTAACGAAGCACAGACATATGTTACCATATGGATGACTCTAAAAAGCATTATGTCAAGTGAAAGAGGGCAGGCAGAAAGTATGATATTGTGTGAGTCCATTTATATGAAATATCCAGAATAGGCAGAGACACATGGGGTAGAAAACAATAGAGATGAACTGACTAATGAGTACAGGACTCTCATTTGGGGTAATAAATATATTTTAGAACAAGATAAAGGTGATAATTGCACAACACTGTGAATGTACTAAATGTCACTTAACTGTTCACCTTTAAATGTTTAATTTTATATTATATGTATTTCACTTCAATTGGAAAAAAAAAGAGGATGCTAGGCTTTCAGAGGTTATATTTCTTACCCAAATGTATGAAAGAGATAAGGGAGCGATTTAAGCTCCGTATGCAGGGAGTCTTTCTGGAGCTTCTGTGCTATTTCCTTCTTTGCTGTACTGCCTCCTTCTGTGCCTCTGTTCAGTTTTATTGAGAGTAATGTTTTCCAGCCTATATCAGCAGTTCTCATTGTATGGTGAGGGAATCCTGGGTATTCCCAAGACCATTTCAGAGTGTCTATAACATCCAAATACTTTTCATATGGTATTTGTCTTTCACCACCTGGCTTATTTCACTTAGCATAATATTCTCCAGTCCATCCATACAAAAGGTAGGAGTTACATCTTTCTCTCTGCTGCATAGTATTCCACTGGGTAAATGTACCACAATTTTTGATCCCCTCATTTACTGATGGGCACCTAGGCTGTTTCCAGCCCTTGGCTATTGTAAATAGTGTGGCTATGAACATAGGGGTGCATAGGTTCTTTTGAATTAGTATTTCAGGATTCTTAGGGTATAATCCCAGCAGTGGAATTGCTGGGTCCAAAGGCAGTTCCATTTTTAGTTTTCTGAGGAAATTCCATTCTGTTTTCCACAGTGGCCACACCAGTCTGCATTCTCACCAACAGTGCACTAGGGTTTCCTTTTCTCTACATCCTCACTAGCATTTGTTGTTTGTCAATTTATTAATGATGGCCATTCTGACGGTTGTGAGGTCATATTTCATTGTGGTTTTAATTTGTATCTCTCTAATGGCTAGTGATGTTGAGCATCTTTTCATATGTATGTGCCATCTCTATGTCCTCCTTGGAGAAGTGCCTATTCAGGTCCTATGCCCATTTTTTCATTGGATTGTTTATCTTCCTGGTGCTGAGCCATTTGAGTTCTTTATACATTTTGGATCTAATGAACAAAATAGAACCATAGTCAAGGAAACATGGAACAGACTGACAGTGAGAGGGCAGATGGGAGGAGGATAATGGTAGAAAGAAGGGGGAAGTGACTTGATAAAGACCTTGTATGAATGACCACAGACTTGGACAACAGTGTGGGAATTAGCTGTGGGAGCAGGGGATGGGGTGGGAAGAGGAAGGCAAAAGGAGAAAAATTGGGACAACTGTGATAGGATAACAATTAAAAAATATTTAAAAATCCAAACACTTTTAACTTAAAAAGTAACAGGTTCTTTGCCCTTTTCATCCTCATTCTCTCATGAGTGTCCTGTGGAGTTTTCCAGAGGTGACATGACTTATAAAGTCACAATAAGAAGAACAAAAAGAAAGGAATGTTTTCTACATATCCACAAAATATTGATGTTCTTTATACAGTCATTCTGTTGGGGTCATTGGCCCATTTTTTTAAAGATTTTTTTTTTTATTTTTAGACGGGGGAAGGGAGGGAGAAAGAGAGGGAGAGAAACATCAATGTCTGGTTGCCACTCAAGTGCCCCCCACAGGGGACATGGCCTGCAACTCAGGCATATGCCCTGACTTGGAATCAAACCAGTGACCCTTTGATTCACAGTCCAGTGCTCAATCCATTGATCCATACCAGCCAGGTCTCATTGGCCCTTTTTTAATTAGATTATTTTCCTTTTCTTTTTGATTTCTAAGAGTACTTTATAAAATACGGTAAAATTATTTATCTTCTAAATATTATGCTAGTGTATTTTAATATTTCTCTATTTGTTCTTTAGTTTTGTTTATCAATATTTGATATAAAGATGTTTGCTCTGAAATCTATCAATCACTGCCTTTAGTGTTTTGCCTTTACAAGATAAGGAAGGTGACACTGTTATCAAGGGGCCCAGGATGTGATTCCCTGGTGAAAGACAGAATTATTTTAACCCCTAGATAGTTATCCCATTTATTTCTAAAGCCCAAGACTAAAATTTTAAGAGATATTTAAATGAGAAATTTTTAATTCAAGTTAAAAAAACAACTAAAAATTAGTTTAGAAAAATTGACTTCAGCTAACTTAGAAAGTCTCAACATTTTCTTCAGAAGGAAACTGCATTTCCAGTGGCCAGCTAGTTGCCAAGATTTGTAGCTCACAGCTCCTACAGGAAGTAACCAGTAAACAATGTAACCTGAATCCATGTATTTCCTTCCCTACACTCCTTTCTAGGCTGTTTCAAGATCCCATATACCGAGTAAATTTTCTGCCCAAGACCATTTCCTTGCCAATTTTAGATATCTAGCTGTATCAAGGTTGAGAGAAAAGAGACGGGCCATATTATTAAGCAGTGGGAAAGAAAAACAAAAGAAGATAATGACTGTACACGGATCAGGATCAAGGTCATAGAGCTAGAAAAGAAAGCTTTGGAATTCATCTGCAAGAAGTAGCCTTAGTGGCTACTGAAGTATTATGGAGACAATCCAGAGAGAATTCACAGAGTGAAAGAAGAAAAGATCATACACTACAGAGTATTAGCATTTAAGGGCAAGGAGATGAAGAAATACCATAAATGATGTATTGGTCCATGAAAAGTTCAAAGAAAGGAATAGCAAAGAGCTTTGCCATAAGCATAAGGAAATAAGGCAAATCACAGACACAAATGGTGCATGCTGTCATAGATGGATTAAGTAAGACACCAAATGAAAATAATACATGGAATTTGACATTTATAGATTAAGGATTTAGGGAGGAGCCTGATTGAAAAAAGTAGAGATGGGTAGGATTCTGAAAGTAGGGCAAGAGAATGTAATACAGAGGGAGGAAGTTTGTGAAGAGATTATAAAGTTGAGAGACCTGATCATGTGTATATGCTGAAGCAAAAATAGCAATGAAGGTGTGGCTGCGGTAGGTAATAGTAAAGAAGAGAATACTGATGAAGGCTAGTACTACATGAGAGGGGATACAATTTTGAAGAGTTTAGTCACTGAGAAATGGGAAGGAGATGACTTTTTATCTTGAGTGAAGAGAGCATGAGAGAAGTCTCTTGACCATGTGTGTTGACTCCATCTACTTCCTGTCCAGCTCCCTGAATTAAGCTGCCACTCTCTCTCTTCTAGACTCCAACAATACAATCATAGTTGAGCTACAGGATTCCTACCCAACTCTCATTCCATTCTCCACAGGGAAGCCAGAATGATTTGTTAATATGCAAATGGAATCATGTTATTTCTGGTTTAACCCCAGGGCAGCTTCCCATTACATATAAAATTATGTCAGATGTCTACCAGTGCCTTCAATTTCCCTAGGAGAACAGATCATTACCTGTAGTGGTTACACTCATAACCACTGCTCCGTTGACTCAGTATGATCTAGTTAACTTGGTTTTCTTTCATTTTCTTGGACACAACTACTTCTTCCCATAGATAATGCTGATGCTATTCCCTGGACCTGAGATAACTCTTCTTGATAATTCACACATAAATGACTTCTTGTTATTTCTCAGGTTTCTCACAGAAACCACTCCTACGGACAGGACATCAGGGACAAATGAATATAAAGTAGACCTCCCTTCTCTCAAAACACCTTTCCTAATATTTATGGCAAATGTTTCTGTTTGTTTGTTTATTATTTGCTTTCTGAACTGAATTACAAACTCTGTGAGGGGAAGACTATAGTGTACACAGATGCTCAGTAAATATGTGTATTATAAATGGTGAACAGTATAGATAGCTACATAGATACATACATAGATGATAGCTATGGATAGCAAATGAAGTAGATTGAGGGGTTAATGACTAATATACTGAATTTCTCTGCTAATTAAAACTCAAATTCAATTACTCTTGCTAAAAGACCCTTAAAAATATTTTTGAGTTTTGTTAGGGGCCAACCTAATGGTATTCTAAAGGCTTTTAGGAGGAATCTAGGATCTGAGGTAAATGAGATGTAGTTACATGAAGTTGGTAGGGGTGGGTGTTTTCAAACAAAGAAAAAGGTCACATGAAGAGACTGAAAGGGGTCAGGAAATTATTGATCCCACCCACAGTAGTGTATACTTGGTGAGAGCTGCCCTGTTATTTTATTTTTATTTTTACTGTTATATTTGTTAGATTGATTTTCATTTAAGATGCTGAGTCAGACACAAGAGACACTATAAAATGGGCAGCGTGTCATTCTACTTTGCTTTATTGAAAAAATTAAACTAATACACAGGATGTGTAACTTTAAGTCAACAATTTGCTACCCCATCTCTTCACTCTCCAAAGGCAACCCTTGAAACAAAAAACAAAAATAACTTCTTTAGATCTTTTGGATGCATTACTAATATGACTTGAACTCTGTTTTTTGATCTACTAACATTAAAAGTTACCCCTTGATTTCTATCTACTTACTCATTTTTTCTTCAGGCAAAGTTACATCACTATTCTAATTTCTTTACTGATCTGTGCAAGCACAAATGCCAGATTTAAATCTTCATTACTTGTCTCATCAAACACAAGCAAAATCATTTGACCCAACTTTATAAAAGGAGGTATTAACCTGCATCATCCTTGCCTCCTTTTGTAGATCGATCTCTGGCCACTATACTTGTGTCTTTACAAAGTCAAAGATTACATTCTGTCCAGTAATCATAATAAAAGTTTCCTTACTTTGTCAATGGCTTGACCTTAAAAACTGAAAATCAGTGTAATGGAGATGTATTTTATAAATAACTATCTATTCTGCCCTTTCAATAATCTCGTGCTCCCCCGCCCACCTCCTGCAGCCCTTCTACTGTGCGAGGTCGAGAAGGGAGACATTCCCCTAAAGGAGAAGAAGAAACGACAGTTGGGAAGTTTCCATCAGGAAAGAAACTAAAATATAAATTCTTTCTATGTTAGTAGAAAAAGAAAACAAGAATTAGAAACATTCAGTCCGTAGTCCACGGGGTTTGAGTTATCGCCGTTCACACTCTCCCCATCACCTCTCGCTCTTCTCCAAGTATAAAAATTTCATATTCAGAAGCGTACAAAAACAAACAGGTTTAATAGAAACATTTTTTTCCTCCCAGAAGTGTACATTGACAGCACTATTCTCTTTTTCTTTCTTGTGCATATTTCATGAACATTTCTCTGATTTCCAAAATACAGCTGTAAACAATTTCAAGTCCCTTCGAGAAGTGCCTCCACAGCTCACGCTATAGAGTAGACTTGGCAAATCCAGCGCCTAAGCAGAAGTCTGAGTGACGCCTGGGGAGCTCCGCCCTCTTTCTTCCTAGCCTCAGGCCAGGAAGATACTATTTTTTTTGTCCATTAAATGTCTATTGTGAGCACACACATTATTAGGTGATAAAGACAGAGAGACAGAGAAGTGAACCAAAGAGCATTATCACAGTGATAGATGAAAAAGTCAAGATACAGAAAGCATTACTAATATATCTTAACGAGTTAAATTGAAAGATTTGTACGGTAAGTCTTGTTTCCTATATAAAGTAAGCATAGTTTGTTGTAAGTGCCCATTGACAGGTAATTTTTTTAAAGAAACTTAGTGGTTAAACAATACATCAGTAAGTACAAAAAGTCAATTTTACAGACCACATTATTTGAGTGATATGTATTAAAACTAGAAGTTAATGATAAAACTTTGTATTTTTAATGCTGAAAGTAAGGGGAAAAATCATACTCCCTTCAATCATTCCATAGTCTATGAAGAAATGAAAATTGATATTTACAAAGATTTTTCAAAAAAGCATAATTTTTAAAGCATTTGTCATATCATCTATAGGGTATGACCAAAGCAAATTTGTAATTTTAAATATTTTAATAAGTAGAGAAGAATAAAAAATAAATCAAATATTATATTTGATAGAAAACAATAAAGTGAATAAAAATAAAAGCAGAATTAATTAGGAGGTAAGATAAAAAATCAATAGAAAATATTTTACCGATAATTTAATTCAAGGCCAACTTTCTATAAAAAATTACAAAATATACTGATACTTAGAAAATCTTAAAGCCTAACCTCATAACTATAACATTATATAAGGTACAATCCTTTAATTATTGAGATGATCTATTGAATCTTTATTTAGCTGTGATGAGGTTGAAACAATTTCATTTTCAATTTTCATAATTTTTACCCAATTTAGTCACTATGTATAGTTAGGCATTCTTATGTTTCTATACTATATTTTTAATTTAAATTATGTATTTTAAACCTCAGGCATAAAAGCTAAAGTCAGCATATTTACATATGTCTCACTCTTTCTCTCCTCTTTTTTCACATATAATATATTTATAGTGTATGTGTTATATATATGTATGTCTATGTTGTCAGGCTGTATATCATAGTCTATTCCTTAACCAAATTTATCAGACAATTTTTAGTTTTAATAGGTTTGTTGTTTACCATTAATCCTTTGGTTATAGTTTTTGTCTTATTTTGAGCCATTTATTATTTAGCTATAGTTCATTCCATCACAGTTTTATCAAGAAGAAAAATAAAATGTTATTTAACATTTGCAAAACTGCCTACTTTCTAAGGGAAAAATAATACTTTATCTTCATGTACAAATTTTAGTGATTTTACTACAGATATAAAAGTAAAAAGTTTTTAAAATCTTAAAAGGAAATAGACCAATATTTATTGGACCTGTGGATTTCACAGATTCCATAAAATCTATGACAATATTACAATGGTAAAACTTGAAAGATATAGAAAATTTAAAAAAAGTTTTATGTCTGAAACCTTCTGAAGAATGTCAGAATAATAGAGAAAACTAAAAATGAAAAAAAAATTAACAATGTTAGCAAATTCAAACTAATATCTGGAATTTTATAAATAATTAATTTGAATGGAAGTCATTGGTGAGATCTTCATTTCAGAGCTCCTTTGCCCAAGGACTGAAAAGTTTTAAATAGGCAAAGAAGTATAATTATGACATTACAGATAGAAGGAATAATATGAAAAATCAAATCTATAACTGGAGTATTTGGAAGAATTTAGGAGATAAAAGTTTTCCATTAAAAATGAAATATTAGGAGTACATGCGAATATATTATTCAAATCATTAGACTACTGAACCTGAGCAGTTTTGACTTTCAAACCTCCCAGGCTCTCCAGTATTTAAACTTTGAATATTGCCTTGTAAAGCTCTCTGATCCCTAAAGCCACACTTATGAACTTTCTTGCAGGCCTTCTCCTAGGAGTCTTATCCAATGATGAATAATATCCTCATTTATGGGACATCTAAACCAAAATATTCCCTCCAGCATCAGCACTGGAGGAGAGCATTTCCCAACTAATTATCTTGATGAGAAAAATAATAATGACATAGATGTTCATGTATCCTGTTAAAAAAGAACAATGTCCTCTTTGGCTCAGAATTCACTGCCCCGACCACGAAGACACGAGACAGTTTTACACCCAAGTGAAAGGAAAGTGGGAAAGGAAACAGCTTGAAACGTGGCATTACGCAGTTGCCGAATGTTCGGAAGTGCTCAGGGTCAATGGGACATACTGGCCTGCTACAGCGGAAGACAGAGTGGTTTAATTTGTGGAAAACCGTTACACTGTCCATACTGTGAAGGCAAAAGCTACCGCCAACAGTGGAAAATTCTGCAGGCCACAGCCCTTAGCTACTGTTCGGAATACAGGCTGTCACCTAATCAATGTGTATGACTGCAGGTCACTCATCAATCTTCCTAACCAGACAAGTAGCCACATTATGAAAAGTAACATCTTAAGAATAAACCTGGATGATGTATTTTACCTGTAGGCAGAAGCTGGCACCAAATATTTATCTCTACATCTCCAGCGTCTACATCCCGTGTCTGCAAAGGGCTTCTCCCCACTTTGGTTTCCCATGTTACAATAATAGAACGCTCTCTCAAAAAGGCAAAATCCTTTAAAGCTGGTCTTATTCTGGGAAGCAATCACTGTTATTTCCTCACAATGAATTTAATGTTCATAATAAAGAATGTTAATTATAGCAGCGGTAACCCATTTGGAATAGAAGTTTGATATCTGCTGTTATTTTTACGACAAGCTAGAGCTTTTTGAAGATTTTTTTTTTTTTCCAGAAGATTCAAGCAATTCCTCAAATGAGTTTGAATCTTCAATTAGGAAAAAGGCACTCATAGAGGCTTGGGGGGAAAGGCACTTACACAGGGACTTCAATTTTACTTTGCCAGAGAATGAGACGAACTGTAACACATCAGAGAGAATAATGAGCTTCTAGAGCTTTCACCAAAACCTCATGAGCTTAAATCAGATCTCACTGTCGCTAACCCACATCTGAACATTTTGTTGGATGTGCAGAAAACTGCTTAAAGACAAAGATGTATGGTTTTGAGCCTTTAAAATCCTCATAATACAGACACATCTCATAGAGATTTTGACAAGCCTCCCTGGATACCAAAGATGAGCTGTCACAGAATACACAGATCCCATAGAAACAGTCTCCAATTATCAATTTTACCACTAATATATCTAGCTTAGGAAAATATATTAACCCAATTCTGTGTATAGAAGTTTAATTTTTTCTTCACCTAAGGGACTAAAAACTCCCAGAACTGGAAGTTTCTAATGAAAAGCAAAGTAATAATTTTCTGGAGCACATTGTAAAAAAATTAAGTGATTTTCTGCATTCTCAAATGATTCTTTTTTATTCCTTCATTTTTTTTAGCCAGATCACAAATATTTTTAATTACATCAGCTTTCAAAACCAAAGTTTTGTAACAAAAGAAACAAAAGAAAACAAATCAGAAGAAAACAAAACCAATCAAATATATATATATGAAAACATGCCAGAGAGACCATTAGGACTAAATCATCACTGCTACTTTTTCAGTATCAAACTTTAAGTCTTAATTATCATTGTGATTAATCAGTTGAAAAAGCACTGAGATACTTTTAGTTACTGTGAAATGTTTTTATTTCCCATGCTCTTAACTTCAAAATGAGAAATAGAGAACAAAACACATTTTAAAACTCAATCTACTTTTAGAAAAACAAAGTAACTCAAAAGTCAGTTACAAAATTTTGATTCAGGAGAGGTGTTACCTACCAATCTTCTAAGAATTAAAACAATTTTGTATAGTAAAACAGGATCCTCCGTAAAGGCCAAATGCTTTTTCATTGGAACGTAGTCCAAGCTATATTCTCTAAAGCTGTCTTTGGGAATCTTTGACAGCAGGCAAAGATTCCCAAAGACAGCTTTAGAGAATATAGCTTGGACTACGTTCCAATGAAAGCATCAGATAAAAGTATGTATGAACCCTTTCATTGAGATGAACTTGCTTAACCATCATGAATCTTAAAATAGTTTGTGCCTAGCCAGGGTCAGATACAAAATTTGCTGGGCACAGTGCAAAAAAAAAAAAAGATGAAGACCCTTGTTCAAAAACTCAGGAAAAAAACCCAAAAGCTTTGTCCTTTTGAAACAGGGTGCAGCCAAGAGGGGGGCCCCAAATAGAGATTCGGAATGTGTCCAGAACTCAAGGTGTCCAGGAAATAGT
Source organism: Tonatia bakeri (assembly GCA_004024845.1). Classification (NCBI taxonomy): domain Eukaryota; kingdom Metazoa; phylum Chordata; class Mammalia; order Chiroptera; family Phyllostomidae; genus Tonatia; species Tonatia bakeri. The sequence continues at coordinate 193,017 of PVIA01002218.1, read as the reverse complement.
AGAAAGATATGTCCTCACCCCTTTCCGCGCTTCCCCCTGCCACAGGAGTTAGTTGGGGGAAGGGCCACAGAGCAGGAACATGCGGAGCTGTTTTGTACAGCAACAGCTTTGCAGCTAACCTCTGGCATGGTCATTTAACATATCTATAACCTTTAACTGGTTGCATAGATATGTTAAATAGCTGTGGCAATGTTTTGAGCCAGGGGGATGGAAGTGAGTTCCAGCCAAGATGTAACTGGGGGGCAGCTACATCTAAGAGAGAGAACCATGTGGTTTTGCTAGGGGGCGGACCCCCACAGCCCTGTGAGGAAGAACCATGTGGCTTTGGCCTGGGGTGAGGACCCCCGCAGTTTTTCGAGAGTGAGGCCATGTGGCTTTGGGGTGCACCCTTTGGCCACATGGCCTAGGAAGCAGGAGAGCCTTTGTGTGGAAGAAGGGTGCAAGGACCCATGTTGGTGGGCCATGAGAAGGTGCCACATGACTTTGAATTAATTGGAGATCCTGCCTGGATGGGGACACAGCTGATGGTGCTGGAAGCCTGAATCACAGACTTATACTTTTCCTGAGATAAATACCCCAGATTAGGGCAGAGGGAGAAGGAAGGACTGTGTGTGCCTGTGGGTATCCTAAAGGACTTTGATATTTTAATGAAGACATTAGGTCACTATTTTAAGTCTGTGTAGCTTTAAATAAACAGTTCCTTTCCTTTGTACAAATCTCTGGCATTGAGAGACATCTTTCCCCTGACAATGGACAAGCGAACCTAGCGGGGGGTCCTTTCTGTAATAGTATATCATACTGCCTTGGCTGTGTTCTGTAACACTTTTTTGCTGCAGTCTCTCTCTCTCTCTTCTCTCTCTCCTCTCTCTCCTCTTTCTCACCCTATTTTGTTTTTTATTTGCTATTTTAAGTCATACTCCCTTCACCACAGGGACATACCTAAGCAAGCACAGACCTTCACAAGAGCACAGGAGGCCCCTGGTAACACACAAGGCCCAGGTGGCCAATCACTATCTCCTCTGTACCTGTTCTGAGCCTCCTCCAGAGATGGAGGGTAGCATCTGTCCCTGGGCAGGGTCAGTGAACAGGTAGCTGAGAACCCTGTGATGGGAACAGGAGATGAAGCCAGCATTGTGACCAGCCATAGATCAAAGTTTCTCAGCCTCAGCACTACTGACATTTGCGGTCAGAGAGTTAGGGGGGTTGTTTTTGTTTTTGTTTTGGAGGGTAGGGACAGGGTATACTTTGCATGGTAGAATGTTTAGCAGCGGCCTCCCTGGTGTCTATCTATCCACTAGGTACTTGCCCAGTATGAAAATCAGCAATGTCTGCAGACATTGCCAAATGTCCCCTGGGAGCAAAATTGTGCCCAGTTGAGAACCAAAGTCCTAGATTTATACCTGTTTACACAGAATCAGATGATGCCCATGTACTTCTAACATTCCCATAGTGATAGAAACGAGAGAGATTCTATGAGAACAATGAACCTTATGATAAGCATCTACCTGTTAGCTGGCATCAGAAGACAAGCTTTATAACAGTCTTTCGGTGCTCAGGGCTGACTCTCTACCAGACTCTATCCTGCCTGCGGCACAGAGCTGGGGACTCAGTGTCCTGGGAGCGCTTAGAAAGGCTCAAAGGACACGTTTAATGTTCTTCAAACAGAAGGCGTGGAGAATTTACTACTTCACTCATCTATTTCTTCTGAGACAAATAAATCAAGCAATTTTCCTTAAAGTTGTAAGTCTCTTAGGAATGATTGCTTGATCCACAAAGGTTTTGTAGAGTTTGAAGCAGTAAAGAAAGATCAGATAGCACCTGAGACACTCAGGATCAGACGAGAAATGTTTTCCAGTATCAACTTCTGTGGTTGCCATGTTAATTTTAGAATATTATATCCTTACGTTTGTTTTCAATGCATCTTCCTAACTTTAAGGATCAAACCCCCAGCACATTAGTTGGTGTGAGTTGTCAGCAGCTTCTTTACTGTCTTGACTCTCTAATACCTTCCCAATTCCCCTTTCCTGTCTCATGGCCTGCACCCCTGCCTTCTACCAATCTCAAAGGCTCTCTTGGCTTCTTGATTCCAGCAACTCTTCCTCCTTCAGGGCCCAACCAGGATCTGTTATCTGATGAAGGAGGATGTGTGCAAAGGGGCAAGTACATAAAGTCCATTAAGCTCCCATTCCAGACTTACTTCACCCCAGTCCCCTGCACAAACTCATGGGACCAAATAGGATGTACTCTCTCACTGACAACTGCTTACTTCTACACCTGCTGAACTTCTCCTATTCATTCGTATCTAGATCAAGTGCAGCTTCCCCTGTGAACTTCCTTTGACCATTCCATTCTACAATAATCACAGACTTTCTTAGTTTAATGAATATGCATTGCTTGTACAGCTTATGAAGCATATATTGACTGCATATAGTAATCAGTCAGTGACCATCTGTGGAGAAAAAAATCACCTCACATTTTAAGTCATTGTTACATGTTATAATTTTTTTAAACGATGTTCTATTTTTTTAAAGATTTTATTTATTTATTTTTAGAGAGGGAAGGGAGGGAGAGAGAGAGAGAGAGAGAAACATCAATGTGCAGTTGCTGGGAGACATGATCTGCAACCTAGGCATGTGCCCTGACTGGGAATCGAACCTGCGATACCTGGTTCGCAGCCCGCGCACAATCCACTGAGCTACACCAGCCAGAGCTACATGTTATAATTTTTTTTTGTTATTTTTTCTAACTATATTATAACCCTTGTGAGCAGAAGCTTTGTTCCCACTGCTAAATGAAGAATGAATAAATTAATGCATAATTAGTCAATACTTTAATTTTATTCTTCCTAGTTGATTCCCTTCTCAAACTGAAGCAGTCACCGAGAAGGTTTTAGTCTCTATTTTTTTGTAGTTTGTACCAGTCCAGAAATTCAGCTCTTCCCAAGCTTTCTAGATGCTTCTATGTTTTTTCCAGTCAAAGAAGACATTGAGATTATTGATATTTTCTCACTACTCATGACAAATTATTGACTATCTATCAGCTCTTGGATTTTGTTATATTGGCTAAATAATTATCTTATTAGTTTTTTTCTGTTTTATAGCCCTAATAACACATCACAGGCACTAAATATTGTGATTATTATTGTAACAAAAGAAGTACAATCACTTATACTTTTACAACAAAATTAGAGAGCATAGAAAAATGTTTGTGTCCAGCTAGAAGCAAACTGAGTACTTTTTTTGTTATAGGTATTCAGGTAAATCTGAATTTCATGAGTGATCTTACAAAAGCACGGATAAATTAGACATCATTTGTGGCCTGATGTAATCACTGTCTCTTTACACTGAGCCTAGAACAGCATTATAAGATCAATCAGCGAAGCTTGTACAAAACAAAATAACAAGTGAACAAAAATGATGAATAGTTGTGGTTTGAGACTAGCAATATAGTGAAGGAGCAGTAGACCTATGTGGTACTAATTAAAACTCATATTTTATTGGAGTATTTGTAATATCTTCAAATCACATAATAATTTAGGTCTCAAAGGAAATGTTCAACAGATATAATCAAACCTGGCCAGGAGCAGAAAGTTACAGCAGTTAGCATAGGCCAGTTTTAATTATGACTATATTTTGATTCCTGGGGCACTTGTTGATGCAAGGTCTTCTCATTCCTCACTGCAGAAGAATTATATGTAAGAAATGCAGTGATAAGATCTATAAAGTACATGTTGTGATTGTCTTTTATAGCCTGACAGTTCCAGGGATTAAAATTAGAATATTGATATCATAGTTAAAATGATAAAATAGATAAAATGTTAAAAATAACTTTTAAATAAAATAAATTTATATAATTGAGATCTACTAAATGAGACTCTAAACACTGGGGGAAAGGGTTTGTTATGCGTGTTTATTTTTATTTTAACAAGAAAAGCTCATTAAGAATAAATTCTGTTTTTTTTTAAATGGAACATATGATTAAATACCCTTAAACAGGGCAAATAAATCAGTTAAGAAAAATTAGAGAAAGGAGGAAATGCTGCAGCAAAAGTGACCAAATAGCAGGAATCATTATGTGTCCATGAAAGACAGAATGATGGGCTTGGAGAAGGGAGGTCACGACAGATATTCTACCCAGAACAGATGGACCAGGGAGAGTCCACCTGCACCAGCAGCTTCAGAGGAAACTGATACCCCAGTAGATTTTGAAGATAATAACGTTTTATACTTCCAAGCTCATAGACACTCAACAGGAGACAATTGCCATCAATTTATTCCAATCAGTGTCACAGTTTGGCATGACTGAAATCTGCCCAACATGCAGATCCAAAAATTGCAAATAATCTGTTTCAAGATTATATGGGGGTGATATTCAGTGTGAAAACAAGGGAATTGCTGGAAACTTATTGAATAAGTAGATTAAGTTTGAAGAAACTAAATATGCTACAGAAGTACCAGAGAAGAAAGCACGTTTTCAATCCTGAAATAGATTTGCTCTGTCTCCCATGTTCAAGAAAGAATGCTCTTAAAGGTGCTTGGCAAAGTTTTAGACTCTAATGAATGCAGAGGAGCCAGGCTTGAAAACGACTTTCTGGATGTGTTCCTGGAAGCCTAGTGTGCTCTCATCATAAGAGTAGCAGCCAGAAACTTTGGGTTTATCTTCTCTTCAACAAAAATCCACCAACGTGCATGACCTTTTTGCCACCCTGCCTTTATTTCTACCTGTAAAAATACCATAATAAATAATACTAGCACAAAAGTTACCATTATACATAATGAGTGCATCAAGGAACATCGAAGTAACTAGAAAAAATTACTTTCTGGACTGCAAACTTTTCTATCATACTGGGGACAAGTTGCAAATTAAAGAGTGACCCTTTATATGATGCTTGGCAGATGATGCAGCTTTTGTTTAGTCTTTTTCTCCTTCCTGCTATGGGAACTGAACTGCACTCAAGTGACTCAGATAAGTGGCATTAATTCACTCACCCAGACATACTCTTTGGTAAAGGACAGACTCAATGTTATTTTCAACATTGGAAAAATTTTGAAAGGTATTTAACATGAATGATAGAAATTTCATTCTTCCCCTCTCTTTTTTTGCTTTTTAGTAATCAGCAATTTCTGTATTATATAAACATGAAAATCAGCCATTCTTAAAGTGAGTAAATGTTTTCCTATTTCTTAAAATTTCATATATATAAAAATTTTATTTATGTAATTTTCTCTGTAGTTCATTAAAATAGTTATGTATTCTTAAACATTGTGCATTCATACCATCAGTCACATTAACATAATGCTCACATCACTCCAGTATTAAGTTCTTTATAAATAAGCAGTTTACTTTAGATTAATATACAAAATTTATTTATTTTCATTAAAGCAAGTTAACACATAATGTTATTTAGGGCAAATAAATCTAGAAATGGAAAGAAGAAGAGGAAAAAGGAGGAGGAGTAGAAGGAAGGAAGGAGGAGGAAGGGCATTTCCATGACATCCTGTGGGGATAAGATAAAGGTTGCCTTTTTAGAATTTTCAAAAAGTGAGCCCTACCAAAATCAATTCAGAGATGCCAAGACGAGAACTTCTGATTGCCTGGCCCTTGAAGGATGTGATGATCCTCAGTCATGCCAGGTTCCTGGTGACATACTGTCAACCCCCTAAGGAACCTCTCCTCTTTGTTTGATACCATAACTCTGAAAGAAAGTGTGTTATGTAAAAACCATTGATGTCAGATTACGTAGCTTACACTAGAATAAATGAAACCTGTTGCCACCTCATCACCTTAAACAATCAACACAGAAGATTCAGGCACTGCCAGATTCTGGTTCCTGGATTGTGAAAAATACACACAAGCATCGCACTCACAAGAAGCAATGCTCATGAATGATTAGAGTTTAGATGGGAAATTTTGTTTAAAGTATTAATAAGTACTCTATTTCACTTATAAATATTTGGTAAATGAATAATATTTTACATTACAAATACGTAAAAATATAAAATAAATGCATACTCTTTCTTTATAACTATGGCCCTAGCTATGAGTAGATATACATCCTCCTTTTTTTTACATGAGTGTTTCCAGGTTACATGAGTTAGGGTCTGTTAGCTATGGTTAACAGTAGGTTCAGGCCTGTCTGCTATTTTTGGATGATGTCTGACTCACAATTAGCCAGACAATAACAACTGAGACTGAGGATCACACTGAGTCATAAATGCAGACAGCTTTTATTTCAAACACCATACCCTATTTATTTTTAAACTGAGGTGCAAAACAGAGTCCAAAATGAAGCAGCCATGGCCATAAGCTAAAAATTCATTGACTCATTCAGAGAATATATTATTTTATGTTTCTGAGCTCTAAAGCCCTAATCAGTTCAAATCCCTTTAGTCAAACAAAAAAGGAGTTTGAGAAAGGCTAGATAAAATGTTAATACTGAAATCAGGGGCTCTTATTAACTTATATTGCTTAATTTCTCTGGTTAATGTGAAATGGTGACTAAAGATATGAAATACATAAAAGCAATATTTATATGATACTGTGGACAAACTTGACTATCAACTCCTTATGGTACGAGAAACCTTGGTAAGATGATTATGAAGCCATTCTTTGATAAGAATGGAGTATACCAACTTCCTTGAAGAATATCAGGCACATATAATAAGCATCAACTCTAAAAATACCAGCTAGCACCAGTTGTAAGTTATTAACATCACTGGGGGTCAAAATCTTCTCAGGATTAAATAATATTAATGATTCAAGTTTACTATGTTAATATAAAGGCCACCACAAGCAAACAAAAGAAAGACTTAGGACAATGTGATGATTACTGCTTCTGTGGAGAAGATTTATCTGAGGGTCACTCTAAAATTTAGAAATATTATTAACTTTTAGGATGCATATTAGGTGTGTTTTTAAGAGTAACTGACAATTCACTTAATCCGCATTGATCATCCGTACTTTAGGTGCGTTAGGACAGAGATAAAAGGTCCAAGTAGCTACTATTGTTTCTAATTAATTAGTGTACACACATGTGGTTCATTAACAATACATTTAAGGCCTCATTGGATTTCTCAGGAGGTAGGATATATATTCTAGGGAAATACAGCCAAGAATATTTCAGCAATTAACTTTGTGCACCACACAGGTATTTGTGCCACAAAAGGTGATAAACAGTGGAGGAGGTTGCAAAAAGCTGTCCTCAACTGAGGAGACAGATTACAACAGCAACAAAACAATAACTAGAAGGATCGAGACTTTTGGATTTTCTGCAAAGAAAAAATGATGATTTGCTGCTGGAAATTAATGAATTTATCAATAGTTAGGAGAAGACTAATAAACCAACAGCCAATTCTTTGCAGAGAAATTACATGCCAGGTAAGTCATTAGTTATTCCTCAAAAAAATGAAAGTAAAAGTTGAAAAGCAATATATTAAATGAAAATGTAGAAATAATCAAAAGTATAGGGAATTAAAATAAGTATGGAATTTCTTTTAATGTAAACAAAAAATTGAAAATACGAGTAAAATAGTTTTTTATGCTCATGGCCTTAATAAAATTCTTGGTGAGCTATTTTGCAAGCATACACTAAACAATTGTACAAACAATTATCTTTCAAATGATTGTGGAAAGAAAAAAGAAAATCTCTTTCTTGGTTTACTAGTGAACAGCCTGGGTTTAAAACCTATCTCAAGTAACTTTACTGGTGTTTCTTAACCTATCTGTGCCTTCACTTAATAATTTTTTAAAAATGAGTATTCTGATAGTATGTGCTTCTTAAACCTTTTTTGAGGACTAAATAAATTAATATGTGTAAGCATTTAGAACAGTGCTTCATGCATAGTGCTATATAAGATTTTGTTAAATTCAATAACAAATATTTAACAAATACAACAATTATTTCAAACCACAGATAAATCTTTTTTACAAATATTAATGTAAACGTCATAAACATTAGCAAAACTATTTAATCAAAGCAGTAAACAAAAAGTACACTATGTAAAAGAGAAGATATACCAAGAATGCAGTGGTAATAGTCCAGAAGAATAATTTATTAAATTTAAATACTAAATCATTTCCATGGATGTTGAAAAAGTGCTTAATAAAAGTTTCATATTTATTTCAGCTGAAAATTCATCATAAAATATGAAGAATAAAACCAATTATATTATATAATATGATTCTTAAAGATCAAACAATAAAAGTAAAAATATGAATAAAAGGCATTGCTGTATTTGTTGTTATTCTAGAGATGCTAGTTGATGGACTTAGAATTGAAGAAAAATACGTATATAAACCTTTAGCATGGATATACATAACCATCATAATTTAGAAATGATATCATTATATAAAAATACCCTATAGAACCAACTAGAAAAATATTACCAAAAAGAGGAAAGAAGCCACAAAGAGGAGAAACAGGCATGTCAGTGCCTTGATTGTGTTAAGCTACCAAAGGAATAGCCAGAGTGGAGCTTAGGCAAAGTGACCCCAATTGTCTCTTCCATTTGTTCCCAAAGTGACATTCTCCTGATCTTAGAAACAGGAAGTCAAAAACAATGAGGAAGGAAATGTAGATTCCCCTTCCAACTTTGCAAATTGGTTGTTTGACCATAGAAAAATTCGAAATTGAACCTCTCCAGGATTCAATATCCTCTTCTGAAAGTAAGAAAGTGAAGACAAGAAGCTCTCAGTTCTCACATCCCATTTTACATCTACATGAGAGAGAAGTTTCCAAAACTTGGCAAACCTCTCGGATTAATGATAGAAGTCTGTTGTAAGAATAGTTTCCATAAGGTCTTCACTGAGTAGTCTATTTGAGGGTAAAACAAGTTTAGTAAAATGTTGATTTGTTGAAGTTAAGTAAATGGAGGTTCATTATACTCATCATTTTCATTTACATTTGAAATGTTTCATTAGATCTTATGTATTATTTCACAAATTAATAATACGAATAAAGAAAGAGGGTAGGAGGAGCCCTGATTGGTGTAGCTCAGTGTATTGAGTAAACCAATAGTTCGATTCCCAGTCAGGACACATGCCTAGGTTGCAGGCCAGGTCCCCAGTGGGGACCACATGAGAGGCAACCACACATTGATGTTTCTCTCTCTCCTTCTCCCTCCCTTCCCCTCTCTCTAAAAATAAATAAATAAAATCTTAAGAAAAAGAAAGAGGGTGCAGGAGTCATTTGGAAGTAATGGATATATGTTTACAGCATAGATTATGGTGAGATTTTCACAGACTTATCACCATACTTACTTCCAAATTCATCTAGTCATACATGTTAAATATGTATAGCTTTTTGTATGTCAGTTACATCTCAAAAATGGTTTAAAATATTTCATTATAAAACATACTTTAAAAACCAAAATTATGTCAAAAAATGTTTCTCTATAATTGCCACTTACATAGAGTAAGAATATTTAAACAATTTGAAAAGGAACAAGTAAAAATATAAAATTAAATATAGTATAAAATACTATACTTAATTTTTTCTTAAAAATAACACTACAAGCAACTAATACTTTTAAAGACATTAAAAAAAAAAGATTCTGGAAATACACACTTTTCACAGAAGAACTCCCATTGAATTGATCAAAACTAATTCATACAGAATTAATACTTTTTAAAAATGAAACTGTTCTACATTTTAAAGCACCCAGAGCAAATAAAAGTAATAATGTATTACTTATGGTTCCTTTATGTTTTCTTAAAAATCATATTTTTAAGAAAAGACCAAAAAAGTTATTATGGTTCAATCATAATCAAGATATATTCTAATGTTCTGAATTTCATGCCTGCAAATGGAGATTTTGCTACCGTGGATTATTTTCCAATTTTAAACAAAGCTTGGAATCATAAGATAACTTTTGGATCAGCATTTGAATTTCTATATTTTTTAAAAGAGGAATACATAAACAGGAAAAAAATAGGATTTTTTCTTTCTCCTATATTTTTAGATATTTTTACATAAAGTTTTTCAAAAGCATCCATCAATCTCATATTCTAAAGAAATAAAACAGCAAACATTTGTTATTTGCTATATTTTCCAAATTATATAAGAATCTACGGAAACTATAAAGAATAAGAACTGCTTTCTCTGTTTGAGGAGCTTATGGTCCAGTTGGAGGGAACAGCACAGCCGTCGCTGAAACAATCTGAGAACAGTTCTGTACGAGAGCATGTGTCATTTATGGTGAAGACAATATGGGTTTAGAGAAGAGAAGTGGTGAATAAAATTGGTGACAGAATGGTGCATGAGGTATTATGGAGTATGTAAGACTTGACCTAGTCCTGGAACAACAAGTAGGAGGATTTTAAAGGGGAAAGGGAAAACGAGGGAGGACTTTGATACTAAGATAAAAAGCAAAGAGCCTGATTGTGGCAGGAAACTATGGTATCTGGAGTCTAGAATGTTTTAATGTTAAATGAGATTTTATAACAAGATTCAGTTCAAACTATAAGTTAGTCTAATTTAGAAGAAGGTTATGGACAAAATTAGAAATGAAAGATTGAGCATGATGCAAGAGCTATAGGAAACTTCTGTAAGTTGCTGAGCAGTAAGGTAATATAAGGGAAAAGTAATTCTTAAATCATTTGGTTATTGTCATCCACTTAGATTTAAAGAAAGAAAATCATTGGGTCAGAGAGATCTACCAGAAATCTGTTATCACATTTCATATATTAGGGGTTGTAGTGGTTTTGAAATGTGCCCTCAAATTCTTTAATACGCCTTCCTTCAAGAGGTGGAACCTAATTTTCCTCTTTGAATCAACTAGCCTTAATGACTCTCTGAATGTATTCTAACCAGCAGAATAAAGGAAAAGTGATGGTATGTCACTTCTGAAACTACATCATGAAAAGACATCGTGAATTCCTCCTTGCTTTGTCTCTCAGAATAGTTAGCTGTCCTATCATAATCACCCTATGGAAGGGTTCATGGGGAATGAATAGAGAATTCCAGCTAGCAACCAGCTAGAAACAGAAACCTCTATCCAAGAGTTATGTGAGGGAGCCTTTTTGAAGCTTATTCTCCAACCCTGGCCCAGCCTTCAGATGACTACAGATTTATAGTCAGGAAATCTCAATATCCTGACTATAAACCAGAACTAATAGATAAGCCACTCTCAGGTTCCCAACTGTTGAAATTGTGTGAGATAATAACTGTTCTTGTGAATAACTAAGTTTTGGGAAAATTCGTTATACCATATAGAAACCGATAATAGAATGAGAATCTAAAAGTGCTAACAATAAATGGAATGATTTTCTATTGTTGTTTCATTTGTTTTCTAATTTTCTTTTCTAAAATAAACAAGAGAAAGAGAAAAATATGATCTTGTATGTGCAAGCTGACTATTTTTAGTAAAAATTAAAAAAAATCTCAAGTGATTGCCGTAGTATAGGAGCATGGGTAAAGTTGGTGGTGGAAGGCAGCCTTATTTTAACCTAAAGAGCATATGAGTAAGATCATCACCCTCTAGAACCTGGTCATAGTCTTGACATTTCAAGACACAAAGAGATCAGGCCCTGAAAAGCAAGATCATGTTTTTTGTAAGGCCCATGTAAGACCCAGGAAAAAAATCCTAACTACAATAGAAGTAACACTGAACTTGTCCTTACTCTGAGGTGCCAGTCCAAAATTCAAGTGCATAAGAAATTAATTAACAGTTCTATGTAAATATGGCAATAATCGATGTAAATTGGGACTAAAATAAACATATCTGATCTAAGTGGTGTTAGAAACTGCAACTTCAATATAAAAGGTCTGCTTTATAGAGTCTGTTTCATGTGACCTCCCCTCTTTGTATTTATTAGCTGACCTCCGCTCTCTGCCTTAGGCAATGTTGAATAAATATTTATAACCATGTGTGCAAATTTCTTGGTTGACATACCCCACAGTATACAGTTCATTTATGTTGATTATCTGTTATATTGGTTGCTTCTAGATGATATACTATATGACCTCATCTTACTAGTAAGTGATCTCAAAAACTAATAATAGATAATTTTACCATTAAAATTAGCAATATGCACTAAGTATGACATTTCTTATTCTACCCCTATTAAAAATGATGTTTCTTTGTGATTTTCGTATGTGTGTATTCTATAAAATAGATTCAGTGAAATTAGAAAATACAGTCAATGGACAGACTTTAATTAAAAAATGAAAGTCTCCTTTTTTCTTGCTGCTTTTAAGATTCTCTCCTTAGCTTTAATCTTGGGCAATGTAATTAAATGACAACAAACTTACAACTATCAACAACCAAACCTAAATTAAAAATAAAAAATAAAACAGAAACAAACTGCCTCGACCAGTGCAGACTGGGGGTTCCTGAGCAGGGATGACAGGAGATGAAGAAAAGACACAACACAGACAGTTTAAGGAAAAGTAAGGACCAGGTAGGACACTGTCCTCTGATGGAGAGACAATGAGCCCTGAACACGGTAACCACATTTATTTTATAGGGGTAGGTTAGCTACAGCTCAAGGATGTTTTGCAAACTTAGGGAGGTGCTGCAGGCACAAACTGTTCCGTTCCCAGGCTATCTAACTGATACATGTGTCTACGCAAAAGTAATCGTCCCATTCAGCTGAAGCTTACTGTTATCTATCTCCTGTTTAACCCCTGTGGGTCCTGGCTATTGTTGCTGCTGGCTTGATGCTCCTTGCAGATGCAAGCAGTCTAGTGCAGCTTTGGTAAGCACTCAACCTTGGCAATGATGTCAGCCTTCACCGTCTCCCACCAGAAACTAAGCTAACAACTGGAACAGGAACAGATTCACAGAAATAGAGATTGCAGGGAGCGTTATCAGCAGGGAGCGGGAGGGGAGAGAATGGAGAAAAGGTACAAAGGGAAGCATAAATGCTAGTTATAAAATAGATGGGGAGGTTCAGCATAGTATGGGAAATGGAGGAGCTAAAGAACTTATATGTATGACCCATGGACCTGAACTAAGGTGAGGGAATGATGGTGAGAGGAGGGTACAGGGTAGAGGGGAGTAAAGGGGAGAAAAAAATGGGACAACTGTAATAGCATAATCAATAAAATATATTAAAATTTTTAAAAAGAAAGATGAAAGTCTTTCTGTCTTAGTATCTATAATAACATAAAGAGTCTACATTAATAAAACAGAGGAAAGTCGATGTTAGTGAAAAAATAAAATAGTTTTTAGAGCGAATTTTGAATAGAAGCAAAAGTTAGACTTGTGCTCTTCAAAAGATGTTTCTTGATATAGCAGTTCAGCAAGGGTAACAGCAGTTTTTCATAAATAAATTCTGTAGTTAAAATATTTGAGTAAAAAATAACTGGCCAACACATTTTTGTATGTGGCAGACTAGATGATATCTGTGTTAATCTTTATTGTTTGAAGCCTATGGTAAGTTTATTTTAAGTCATATACACAGAAATAACAAAAGAAGAGAACACATTGACTCATAGTTTAAACAAGACCACAATGCTGTGAAAAGTTATATTGATCTTTACTGCACTGATTTAAAATGAGTGAAAAACAAGATACTTTCTGAAATGAATCCATGTCTCTCCCCACATTTCCATAATAAAATTGAATCCCAAAATAAAAGTAGCAGAAAGTCATTATCATATTTTTAATCCAATAATGCACAGCTTCCTTGTACCTAGATGAATACCAGTTGTCTGGATTCTGGTTTTTTAATGATTCAATAAGGAGGAAAAAATTAGAGGGTTAATAGAGTCAGTAAGCAAATGTGAATCTTGCTGTAACAGTCATTTCCCAATATTCCCAAGATACAACAAGAAAGGCATTTTTTTATATCTTCCATGGTAAATAATCCTACTAATTAGCAAAGCAATACCCATCATCACATGCAATGAACTTAAAAAAAAAAAAAGATGAGGTATTTGCAATTATACAAAATGATTTTAAAAGGCCTCAGGATGAGAAGCATGATCCCTAGTGATCTATATAATGGAATAATGTATCTATAAAATGTCCTACTTCCTAAGTGTCTAACCATCTGCATTCAATTCAAAATAGACTCAAAATAGTATTCAAAAAAACACCCTAGATGATCTGAGGTAGTGCTGAAGGTATACTTTCTGTCATTGGTACAGGTATGTATGAGTGAAGAATGGCTTTCATTTAAAACTTTACTCTGTTCACAGACATTCTTACAAGATTTTTTTTGTGTGATGGAATATTTTCTTTTTTTGTTTTCACATCTTTTATTGTTCAAGCACAGTTGTCTCCATTTTCCCCTCACCACTCCTCCCACCACCCCAGCCATCCCCACTTCCCAACCTTGATCCTACCCTTTGGTTTTGTTCATGTGTTCTTTTCACATGTTCCTGAAAATCCTTCCCCCTTTCCCTCCCATTATCCTCTTCTACCTCTTCTCTGGTTACTGTCAGTTTTTTTCTTAATTTTAATGTCTCTGGTTATATTTTGCTTTCTTGTTTGATTTGTTGATTAGGTTCCGGTTAAAGGTGAGATCATATGGTGAGATCTTTCATGGCCTGGCATATTTCACTTAGCATAATGCTCTCCAGACCCATCCATGCTGTTGTAAAGGGTAGGAACTTCTTCTTTCTTTCTGCTGTGTAGTATTCCATCATGTAAATGTACCATAGTTTTTTGATCCACTCATTTACTGATGGGCATTTAAGTTGCCTCCAGCTCTTGGCTGTTGTAAATTGTCCTGCTGTGAACATGGGGGTGCATAGGTTCCTTTAAATTGGTGTTTCAGGGTTCTTAGGGTATAATCCCAGCAGTGGAATTGCCAGGTCTAAAGGCAGATCCATTTTTAGTTTTCCTAGAAAATTCCATACTGTTTTCCACAGCAGCTGCACCATTCTGCATTCCCACCAACAGTGCACTAGGGTTCTCTTTTCTCCAAATCCTTTCCAACACTTGTTGTTTGTTGATTTGTTTATGATGGCCATTCTCACTGATGTAAAGTGGTCTTTCATTGTGGTTTTAATTTGCATCTTGCTGATGGCTGGTGATGCTAAGCATTTTTTCATATGTCTCTGGGTCTTTTGTATGTCCTCCTTAGAGAAGTGTCTGTTCAAGTCTTTTGCCTATTTTTTAATTGAGTTGTCTGTCTTCCTAGAGTCAAGTAGTATGAGTTCCTTATGTATTTTGGAGCTCAAACCCTTGTCTGAGTTATCAATGGCAAATATATTTTCCTGTACAATTGGTTCTCTTTTTGTTTTAATGCTGTTTTCTTTAGCCATGCAGAAGCTTTTTATTTTGATGAGATCCCATTTGTTTATTCTTTCTTTATATCCTTTGTTCTAGGAGACATATTGGTGAAAATATTGCTGCATTAAATATCTGATATTTTCCTACCTATGTGCTCTTCTAGAATTTTTATGGTGTCATGACTTATATTTAAGTCTTTTATCCACCTTAAATTTATTTTTGTGTGTGCTGTAAGTTGGTGATTGAGTTTCATTGTTTTGCACATAGCTGTCCAGATCTCCCAACACTATTTGTTGAAAAGGCTATTTTTACTCCATTTTATGCATCTGCCCTTTTTGTCAAATATTAATTGACCATAGAGACTTAGGTTTATTTCTGGGCTCTCTATTCTGTTCCATTTGTCTGTGTGTCTGTTCCTGTGCCAGTGCCATACTGTTTTAATTATAGTGCCCTTGTAATAAAGTTTGTTATCAGGTATTGTGATCTCTCCTACTTTGTTCTTATTTCTCAAAATTGCTGTAGCTATTAAGGATTGTTTATGGTTCTATATACCTTTTTGAAGTGTTCTATTTCTACGAAAAATGCCATTGGTACTTTAATGGGTATTACATTAAATCTATAAATTGCTTTGGGTGGTGCGAACATTTTGATGATGTTAATTCTTCCTATCCATGAACACGGTATATGTTTCCATTTGTTTGTGTCTTCCTTAATTTCTTTATTCAGTATTGTGTAGTTTTCAGAGTATAGGTCTTTTACCTCTTTGGTTAGATTTATTCCTAGGTATTTTATTTTTCTTGTTGCTATATCAAATGAGATGTTTCTCCTGATTTTTGTTTCTGATATTTCATTGTTAGTGTACAAAGATGCCTTTGATTTCTGAACATTGACTTTGTATCCTGCTGTTTTGCCAAATTCACTGATTAGGTTGAGTAGTTTTTTGGTGGAGTCGATAGTGTTTTCTACGTATACTATCATGTCATCTGCAAACAATGACAGTTTTGCCTCCTCCTTTCCAATTTGGATGTCTTTTATTTCTTTTTCTTGTCTTATTGTTGTGGCTAGGACTTCCAGTACTATGTTGAATAGAAGTGGTGAAAGTGGACACCCTTGTCTTATTCCTGATTTAAGTGGGAAAGCTTTTAGTTTTTGCCCACTGAGTGTGATGTTGCAACAAAGACTGTTCAGCAAGGCTCTCATTTAAAATGGAAGGCTCTCCATTTTTTATAATATTTTTGTTTATAACTATCCTTCAGGGTATGAAGTGATATTAAGGTTTGATTTGCATTTCCCTAATGATCAATGATGCTGAGCATCTTTTCGAGGACTCAATAGCCATTTTTATATCTTTGTTGCTAAAATGTCTATTCAAATATTTTACCCATTTATTAGTTGGGTTGTTTGTCTTTTTTATTACTGAGCTATATAAGGAAACAGATTCTCTCTTAGAGCTACTAGAAAGAACACAATTCTGCCAACCCATTTTAGATTTTTGTGGGGAGTCAGAGCTTGTTAATATCAATGTCTCTTGCAACTTTAATAAGTTTATTTATTGGTTCTCAGGTTTTTGCTGAGTCTTTAGACTTTTCTGAATAATATTATTATGCCATCTGAAAAAAACAGATAATTTTACCTCTTTATTTGGATACTTTTATTTCTTTTTCTAGTCTAATTGTTCTGGCTAGTACCTCACATTCCATGCTGAATAAAAGTGCAGAGAGTGAGCATCCTTGCCTTGTACCAGATCTTAAAGAAAAAAGCTTTAATTCCTACCCCCACCAAGGATTATTATGTTAATTGTAGTCTTTTCATTTACAGACATATCGACTGTAAAGAAATATAATAAAATAAACAGGTAAGGAATTAGAATGGCATACCAGAAAATATTTACTTTAATACAAAAGTAATGGAGGAATAGAGGTAAAAACACATAAAATAGAGGAAACAAAGAGAAAAATAATAAACAAAATAATTTTATCAGTAATTATATTACATTTAAATGAACTAAACATTCCAATGAAAAGAGAGGTTTTGACCCATTTCACACACACACAATACTCCAACTACATGCTGTTTACAAGAGACACACTTTAGATTTAAAAACAAAATAATTTGAGGAAAAGAAAAAAGATATACTATGTAAATAGTATCGAGATGATAGTAATGTAATGTCTGCACCTAGATTCATTTTTGCATGTAGATGTCCAGTTATTCCAAAACTATTTTTGAAAAGGTTGCTTTTGCTCCACTGCATTTATTGCTTTTGCTTCTTTGCCTGAGATTAGCTCACTATATTTATGTAGATCTATTTCTGGATTCCCTATTCTGTTATATTTATCTATTTGCAAGTTTTTTTTTACCAATATCATGCTATCTTCATTTCTGTGGCTTTATCGTAAGTCATAAAATCAAATTGTGTCAGTCACTCAACTTTACTCCTCTCCTTTGATATTGTGTTGGCTGTACTTGGTCTTTTGACTCTCCACATACATTTTAGAATTATCTTATCGATGTCCACAAAATAACTTGATGAGATTTTGATTAGGAATCATAGGTCAAGTTGGTAGCAATAGACATCTTATCAATATTGAGCCTTTCTGCCCATGAACATGAAATATCTCTTCATTTATTTAACTTTTCTTTGATTTTGTTCACCAGAGTTCTGTAGTTTTCCTCATATAGACCTTGTACATGTTTTCTTAGATGTATACCCAAGTGGCTTAATTTTTTAATATAATAATATAAATAGCAGTGTTTCTAAATTCAAATTCCTCTTGTTTATGCCTGATATATAGGAATAAAATTGACTTTTGTATATTAACCTTGTATCCTTACATCTTATTATAATAGCCTATTACTTTCAGAAACTATTTTTTCAATTCTTTCAGATTTCTTCATAGATAATCATGTCATTTGTAAATAGTTTTTCTTCCATGTATGTGTCTGTGTGTGTGTGTGTATGTGTGTGTGATTTCCTTCCTTTTCTAGTTTACCACATTAGCTAGAACTTTCAATTACAATGTTGAAAAGGAGTGGTGAGTAGGAACATCCTTGTCTTGTAACTAATCTTAGTTGGAAAGCTTTGAGTTTCTTACTATTAAATCTGATATTAAATATTTTCTGTAGACTGTCTTTTTAAAAAAAAACTTTATTTATTTATTTTTATAGAGGGAAGGGAGAGGGAGAGAGAGAGAGAGAAACATCAATGTGCGGTTGCTGGGGGACATGGCCTGCAACCTAGGCATGTGCCCTGACTGGGAATCGAACCTGTGATGCCTGGTTCGCAGCCCACACTCAATCCACTGAGCTACACCAGCCAGGTGTAGACTGTCTTTATTAAGTTTAGGAAAATTTTTTTCCTAGTTGACTGAGAGTTTTTATCATCAATGTGTGTTGGATTTTGTTAAATGCTTTTTTTGCATCTATTAATATGTTATGTGATTTGTCTTTTTCAGCCTGTTGATGTGGTGGATTATGTTAACTGATTTTCAAATCTTGAACCAACTTGTATACCTGGGATAAATCTTATTTGATGCTGGTGTATATTTATTTTTATTCATTATTGAATATAATCGACTAATAATTTGTTAATATTTTTGTATTTCTGTTAAAATATTTGTCTTTAGTTTTCTTTTATAATGTGTTTGCATGGTTATGATATTAAGATAACGCTGGCCCTATAGAAGGAGTTGGGAAGTGTTCCTTCCACTTCTATTTTCCTGAAGTGATTATAGAGAATTGGTATAATTACTTCCTTAAATGTTTGATAGAATTCACCAGTGAACCCATTTGGGCCTGGTGCTTTCTGTTTTGGAAGATTATTAATTATTGATTTACTGTCTTTAAATTTCTTTAATGTATATAAGCCCATTCAAATTGTCTGTTTTTTATGTATGAGTTTTGGCACATTGTGTCTTTAAGGAATTGGCTCATTTCTTCTGTGTTGTCAAATTTGTGGGCATAGAGTTCATCATATTTCTTTTTTATTCTTTTAATGTCCATAGGATTTATGGTGATATTTTCTCTTTAACTTCTGATATTATCTCACTTTTTCTTAGTTAGTTTGACTAGAGGATAATCAGTGTTATTGATCTTTTCAAAGAGACAGCTTTTGATTTTTAATATTTTCTAATGATTTTCTGTTTTTAATTTCCTGATTTCTGCCCTTTTTTATAAATTGAGATATAATTGAAATATGATATCTTATTAGTTTCAGGCGTACAGCATAGTTTTTATGTAAATATTATAAGTGATCAAAAAATATCTTTAATATTCATCACCTCATGTAGTTACTTTTTTTGTCTCTGTGTTGTAAGAACTTTTAAGATCTACTTTGTCAGCAACTTTCCAGTACACTGTACAATGTTATTAACTATAATCACCCTGCCGTTTATTACATCCCCAGGACTTACTTGTTTTGTCATCACAAATTTGCTCTAATTCTTATTATTTCTTTTCTTTTCCTTACTTTGGTTTTAATTTGCTCTCTTTTTCCCTAATTTCTTAAGATGAAAGTAAAATGATTAATTTTTAATCTTGAATTACTTTTTAAATTTTAAGCAATAAATCCTAAAAAAAAGCTTATGTAATTGTTGGAACTGGCAAGTATTATGGTCTTATTTAAATTGTAAATGAACAAGAACAAAAACTTAGGGATTTATTTCAGAATCTTAAGTAGCATGTGCACAAATTAACTCTATATATCTAAAAGTTTAGATATTTATTTTTATTTGGAGTCTTCAGAGATTTTCCTCAGGATTTTGAACTGGTAAAATCTCATTAGAAATGAGATCTATCTAAATAAGACTGAACAAACTGCAAAGTTTTTGGAGAGAACCCTAGTTTACTATTTTACATTATCATTGCTCCTTCATCACGACAATGGGCTACTCAGCTGTTACAGCACATTATGAACAGTTAGGAAGCAACAATAATTTTATAAAGTATAATAACTAAAAAAATTTCTAGAAGGAAAACATTTTTCCAAGTCATATATACAATGTTTCTAACATCTTTACCCTATGAAAATTGAGGACACATTATGGCATGCAATAATCTGAGTTCATTTTACCTTTGATAATACATTTAGTTCTTCTGTAATTTGAGGTAGTACATTTTAAACAGGTTAAATATGGCACTGTACCTTGAAAAATACCTTAACTTTACTTGTAGCAGTGAACATAAGGTTTTTGGTTAGTGATATTTTGTGAAATGGTGGCGGTAAGCTTATCTAAGTTAGGAGGGACTTCTAATGTAATGAGTGTCTGCTAGACCTGTGGAAACAGGTGTATGGTTGAGATGTGCATATGCATGACTGGTGTGTTTCCTCACAGCTCTATTCAGCTGAGCACATTTTTTGCACTACATAGTGTTTCTTTTGGAGAAAATCGCACAAAGGCAAATGCAGAATTTGTGTTATGTTCCAATGATTTCTTATTATATAAACTGCCTTGGAACAAATTTGAATTTTCAAAACAAACATTATAATAGAGTTATCTGCATATTAAAACTTCTACATTAAAAGAAAAACTGACGCATACCCATTGTAGACATATACTTGATTTAGGAGACTGAGAAGATAAACCCATCTTCTATAGTGGCCAATCCCAGGGCTGTTTGGGAAGTCATTTGGAAGTAAACAGTTAAAGTGACAAAGATCTGTGATGTGTCTGTTGAAGAAACTGGATGTGTGTCGCATGAGAGAACAGCCACACCATTAAACCTCAGAATAAAACACACCGAGCCTAATCAGTTTACAAGACAACTGTTCTCGCTCTCCACTGAAACCTGGTTCACAAATATAGCACAATTCTCCTCTAAACTGACAAAGTCTATTTTCCTTGTGTTAAGGTAAAAATATATATACATACACACACACACATACACACACACGATTATTTTAAAAGATTTCTTAGGGGATATTTAAGAAAAGATTATTTTATTTTTATGTCACCAGCATGTCATACTAGTTAATATGCTTCTCTGTATATGTTACCAAAAAGTGAAATCAAAACTTTAAGGACATCTAACTTCAGAATGGCCATGACGTTTTCATTTGTGTAATTTCATACTCTTGAAATTTTATTTACAGTAGGAAATATGCAAGAGGTAGGTATAAGATTGATATGAGATTATAAATTTTTAATTCTTTCTTTATAAATATTTATCTTTAAAGCTTTTTCATAACATTGTGTATATACTTCTTTGTTTCTGTCCTATGTTACATGTAGTGTTGTGTTTTATCAAGACATATCTTACTTCAGTATTTTTTTCATCTTATTTTGTTATTGGCATTTGAATAACAGTATAGTATATTTCTTACTTTTAATTTTTCCTATTATCCTGTCACTAAAGTATTTTCAAGCCACATTCAAACCTAAATACTTTAATATTTGATAATTTTAAATGAGATTTAAAGTAGATGTTATATTTTTATATTTGATCTATTTATATTTAATAAAGTGTATTATATACTTTAAATATTATAACATATAGTCTATTTATAAATTTACAATATATGTATTTATTTATATAATTTATATATAAATATAAGATTGGGAAACAATGAGCCACAGATATTTTTCAAGGTTGTTTGTAGTTATTTCTTTATATTTTTTACAACCAAATATATATATAAAAAAAACTTCAGAGATTACAGCATAATCACATTATCCAAACAGATAGGAAGAATGTTTTTTAAAACTTAATATTTAAATTTTAATAGTTTCTTATCAAAGAATTATGCTCTTTTTCTCCTTCGGTTCCTTGAAATTTAGAGTGAAGGATATAATTGCATGGTGCAAAGTGTTAGAAGCTTTTAGATGTACTCACCATTCAGTCTTTCTTTCCTTGACTGAACCTCAAGTAAAGGGAATTATCCAAATTCTATTCCTTAATCACTATTGGGAAATTTTCAGCCCAATTATTAGGCTTGCAGGTAAAATTGCAGGTGCAGCCATTCTTTAGGTGTTTGGTTCCCTTCTATAGCCCGTGATTATAGCCGGCCTTGGGTTTAACTCCCTCCTATTAGAATAGTTTAAATTATATTATCAAATAGCCTAACAATAAACTCATAGCTTTAGCATAATAGCGCTATAGTTCTTCACACATCTTGAATTTAAGTTGAATTTCCAACAGAAGTTTCTTGCTTATGAACAAGATTTTACCTTCATAGCCTTTTAAGTTATTTTAATTCCTTTCTTGTCTACTAATTTTACAGGTTCTTTTTAAATTCTTTTTATATTATCTACATATCTTAGGTTGGTAAAATTCAAATATTTTTGTGAAAAGAACTTCAAAGATATTTTTGTTTATAATTTTAGATAAATTCAGAGCTTCAGATTTTCACATGATTAATTCTGTTGGCTTAGAGTAAATTGTTTTATTTTGCCTAAAATTATTACATACAGACAACTAACTCAAAGATTTACACAATGTTATGCTTATCACCTTAGGCTGAATGCAGAGATCTCAGTTCAAAAACAGTCAAATTCACTAATTCTGTAGTAAGACTTTTGTTTACGTAACAAACTTAAGGGATATGTGAAATGACTTTCAAGTAAATTATCATATGAACTTTACCATAATACAGTTTTCTATAATTAACCTGGCTAATTCATTATGTGAAAAAGTCGCTAAACAATAAAACTTAGTGTGACACTAGTAACACCAGAAAATCAGTATGAATTCCAACACTGACAGCATCGAAGTGTTCCATTACATTGTCAGTATCTTATTGAACAGATTTTGGCACAGCATCATACTAACAGAAAATTTTTATCCAAAATTAGTTACTAATTACATAAAAAAACATTGATAATAACTATTTACTAGAAAATGCATACTGAAAAGTATCATACATTTTTCAGAAATAAAACTTACTGTTAAGTCTAATTTAATTTTATTTTAGTATTTTGATAAAAAATAAAACAAAAGATTTTTTCTAATCCTTATCTTTCAACATACATTACTCATACAGTTTATCTACTAAAATTCAGATTTTATGATTTTCCTGAGGCTCTTTTTTATTTTTACACAGTTATTTATACAAAGGATTTATGATGACTCTTACATAAGAGTCAATAAAACTTGGCACCACAAGTGTCTCCCTCCTTTCTCTCTAATCATGTTTGCAGTCTCAAGTTCTAGGTTACTGCCTATGCTTCCCAGTCATTTTTTCACTCATTCATTTATGTTTAAGCATGCATGTATTTAATACCTACTATGTACCAGATAAATACTATAGGTGTGAAAATTCAGGAAGATTGAGTCACAATTTTAAAATGCTCAGAGGAGAATGGGAGAGAGACAAGTAGAAAAAAGATACAATACTTACGGTGCGTGTTAAAATAGGCATACATCGAAGAAACTATGAATTTCCTGGAGTAAATACACTGGGCTCAGTCTTCTCTTAGTAATAGGAGTTAACCACATAGAAAGTGAAGGGTGAAGTAGGGCAAATTAATAGGAAATAAAAGGACATCATGAGCAAAGATTTTGGAGTGTATGATACGTTAGCTGATGGTCATGGGTGGAAAAGATGACATAGGAAGATGTAAGAAGGGAAATGATGTGTAAGGAGGCTGGAAAGATCCAGAAACATGACTGAGAGCTATGTGAAATCCCGTGAGTCCCAGGATTTTAAGACAAGTGTCTCTATTAAATTTTTATTTTAGAAAGATCACAGAAGTAAAAGAACACACCCCCAAACAAACAGCTGAAATGTGACACTAGAAAATTGTGTATATGATTAGAAGGTTGTTGCAATTAGCCAGAACTAAAATATAAGAAGCTAAACTAAGAGAGTGACGCAGGAATGGGGATGTAAAATAGACCTTAACAAAATCATGAAAGTGATTTTGTATTTGACTGGCTGCTCATTTAGAAGTAGAAATGGAGCACAGACCCGTGACTGACTTTAAGGATTCTGCTTTTAGCATTAGAGCAAAGAAAACATAAATTAAAAGGAGCAAGTTTAGACTGGAAGAAAATCAGTGCAGTTTATGTGTTCAGTTTTAGATGCCTATCTTATATATTTAGAGATGCTCTTTACAGAATTGGACATGCTGATTTGAAGCTAACAGATAACTGGATTACTGATAAAGATTTGGAAGAAATCAGCACATAAATGATAACTGCAGACTTAAAAAGAGATGACCAGGAAAAGTCAGGATTCAAAAGTAGGTTTTCTGAGTAAATAAGGTGTTTATTAAGTGTCTGCTTTGAACATTCCTCCCAGGAGCAGGCCCTCTCTAGTTTTCCGCAGTTCTCACCATACCCTATCCTAGCAAACACAGCCTGCTCCACATTTCCTCTGTTACAACCCTGGCCCCTGAAGGCAATTAATTGCAAAATCCAGAAGGAGATAAGAGAAGATATTGAGCTCTGAAAAACATCAACATTTAAGTAGTGGAGGGAGGAAGGTAATCACATGAATGATACTGGAAAAGGGATCTACAGAGAATGAGAAGGAAATTCAGAATAACCCTGGTTATGTTGGGTTCTTCAATTGATTTGCCCCTGACTGCTATTTCTTGTTCTCATATGTTTTTGACTAAACAAAGAAAATAACTTTTATTCTTCTTAATAGTATAAATAATCTACCACATATTTTCATAAAATAAATCATGAATCATAGAATAAAAACATTTGAGATTCAAGAGTTTATGGTAGTTATTCTTCATTTTGCTTATTTCCCCTCTTATTCTTTACTATCTGGAGACTATTGTTAAGGTGCCTGGCATTTCTTTTCTTCATATATCTTGTTTTCTTTTTTCACAAAGTTGGAAATGCAAACATTTGTAATAACACCCTCTACCTTATTAACAGTGAATTTTTGTGAAAAGGGGGAAGAGCTGGAATAGAGATATAATGTCTTGTTTATTCTTGAAGGACAGTTTAATTTAATATTTTTAATAGACAGGAAAAGTCTGTGGAAGAATAACAGAGAGGAAGAATTAGCCCCATCTGATTATCGAAACACACTAGGAAACAGAAGTATAAAAACTATCTGTACTGGAGAAATCATAGGTACAAAATAAAGAGTCCAGTTATGTATGAAATTTGAATAATTATTTTTTCAATAAGAGGTGTGATTAATCAATCAATCAATAACTACCTTTGGAACTAATACATATTTATTTGGAAATTAGGTCCCCAACTAACATACAAATGCAAACTGATAAACATAATTGCATAAACAGTTTAAAACTGGAACAATAAAGGCAGCACTTACATGGTGAAAGTGTAAATAAAATATTGGGAGTTATTTTCAGTATTAGTTTTTAAAAGAAACATGTGATTAGTTAACGACAATAAAGAGTTTATATGGGTAAATGAGAAATGACAAAAGGAAATGGGTAAGATCATAGAATAAGAAAAATATTGAAAGTATGTTCAATCTCACTAACATTTAAAGAAATAAAACTCAAATAATAAACTATGTTTTTCTGTCCAACACCTACGTAATTGAAAAAGATTGATTGTATTTGTTAATCATTCATTTTGGAAAAAAAAAAAAGGCCATCCTTATACTGTATTGATGATGGGTAAACTGGTTCAGTTTTTTTAGATCATTTAAACATCATTTATTATCATTTCAAATTTTCAAACACATTCAACTTCCACTTTTATGAACCTATCCTAATGAAAGACATGCATGTACATAGACACATTTTTTTTTCCAAAAGCAACTGAAACATTTCTTGTAATGCTGAAAACAAATTTTCATCACAATGGATATAATTAAAGCGTACTCAGCATACTATGGAATACTATTTGGAAATTAAACAAAATGTAGAGCTACATGCAATGACTCTGGAATTCTCCAGGACACATAAAAAAGAAGTAGTGAGGTTGAACTGAGGATGGGGTGGGTTGTGGGTGTTGGGTTGTTCCTGTTTAGATCAACACTTCTCAACTGAAGGTCTACAGACTGGATGGAATCGCATAGTATCCAGAGTAGGGTCCAGGAATCTGCATGTTGATAAACATGCTTTTCTTTTCTTTTTTTTAAACTTTATTGAGGCATATCTAACACACTATATTCTGCACCCATTTCAAATATACAATACAATGATTTTTAGAAATTTTACCTACCTACACCACCATCACCATAAATTAGTTCTGGAGCATTTTTATTATCCCAATAAGATCCCTCACATCTTTTTACTTTTAGTCCCCATCCCTACCCCCTGCCTCAGGCAGTCATTATTCTACTATCTGTCTCCTTCAATTTGCCTTTTCTCACAATCCATATAAATGGAATCACACAGCATATTTCAAAGTTTAGCATGCAGAGGAGTCACCTGGAATCTTGTTAAAATGCAGATTGAGCAGGTCTGCAGTGAGGCCCTAAAATCAGCAGTTCTACAAAGTTCTCCCATGATACTGATGCTACTGGTCCATACAGCATGTTTCCTGGAGTAGCCTGGGGTACTTCTGATTCTTATGCACAGTGAAGTTTGAGCACCAGTGCTGCATATCTGTCTGTACTTTTAGTTTTTAACAATGAACATTTGTTCCTGTCTTACACCCATTATTTTTTAAGAAGAAAGTCTACCATGGTATAGGAAGTTCCTAACACTATATAGTACTAATAAGAATTTTAATCCAATAACAATAACTGATAACTTTATTAGGTCCTGAAAATTTTGCAGCTTCCCTGTGCTTAAGTGTCCTTATTTGTATCATGATTTATTTTCTACAGAGAAATTAGTCATAAACTATGAGGATTATCCAGGGCAACAGAAAAAATGGAGAGCCATCCTCATGGAGATAAGAGTCTCAAGAAACAGAAGAAAAATATTTAGAAGGAGCAGTATACCAAATAAACTCCTGGGCCTATGGAAAAATTGTGCAGGTAGCTGAAGGGAAGAGGGAGATAGGACTCAGTTTGTTCCCAACTCCTGATACTACAAACAAGTAACAAAAGGTATTGTACTTAACTGCATCCTTTTGGCAAGTTTAGTTTTAATGCTTGCCCTTAAATTGTTTCTCCACCACTATTAGTAATTGAACAAATTTATTTATGTTTTCAGATTGACATTTTCTGTGTGTCCTATGACATAAACTCCTAAAACAGCACTTTTCTAATATTATGCATGTCTACTTGGGGCCTGAGGAATGTATCACTAGTTATATTAGCATTCAGTTTCTCCCTGAGTAATATCCTGTTGTGAATACAGATAAAGAAAAAACAATAACAGATGTCCAGGACACTGTTATCTTTATTATGAACTCTTGGTTGAGTAAATCTAAATTATATATTATTTTAATCCAAGGCAGCCAGTTTTATTAAAATTATACTCACCATACTCCATTGTTCATCTCCCTTTCCTTTTCAATATTACCAACTGTTAACTTTCTGTGTGGGAAAAAAAAGAAAAACAGCTGTGGGTTGGCATAATCCAAAGTAATAATTAAATCAAAATATTTGACTTTGAAATGCTTTACAAACCTGTTTTATTTTTTTTTCCTTTTTTGCTTGAGTTCCTAAACTCCAGAGTTAGGTTCCCAACAGGGAGGGATGCTGGGGCTATGAGTAGTATTGAGAAATATCAGAAAGAAAGGAATATAACATGTATTTCTATTTCTTGAATTGATTTTTGTATTACCCAAAGAGTATATCTTTTATCACACCAATCATTACCCATTTTACAAAACAATAAAACATCTTTTGACCTAAAATTTAACAATACTATGAATTTGTGATCTCTTTCTAATGACCTGAATGGGTAGATTGAAGGTTTTTTTCTTGGAAAATGGTTATATCTTTAGCTGATCAAAGAACATTATGAGATATTAGTACTTCTACAAATTTTTCTAAAAAAATCTTGAAAGAAAAAAACTTTATTTTTGAAGATGCTTGTTGCATTATTATTTATAAAAGAAATTACTGGAAATAAGCTAAATGCTGGATAATATGAAAATATTTAGGGAATTATGGTATATTTGCTTTACTAAATAAGCCAAAACTTATAAATGTTTTTATGGTGAGCTTCAATATGCATAGTGTACAATAACTTTTTTCATTAACTCATTCACATATTTAACAAACATCTTTAGTATATGTTAGTCATCATAAATAAAAATAGTATTTATGTGATAATAAATTCTAAAAAGTAGCATGCAAAATTATAAATTATATATTATTGAAACCACTTTAGTAGCAACAAAACAAAAAATATGAAAATAAAAAGATCAGAAGAATAGTTAGCTGTGAAAAAAGTATTTATCTTCCAATTTCACTATTTTTATATTTTACATACTGATTTTTACAAAGACAATTTTAAAAATTTAAAGAATAAGTAAAGCTTGAAAGCTATGACATAAAAATTAGTGGCAAAAGTATTAAAATACACTTTCTAGGCTTTTACAGATATATAAAAATGCACTGTCTTTTTCAGTTCCCCATTCTCTTTATGCATAACAGAGCTTGTCTACTCTAGTTATGTGCTATTTCAATATCAATGATAACTAGGCCAGAGGGCTCTCGATCTGTGAAACTGTACTGTATAGCAAGCAGATTAGTTATAGGGTATCAGTAAATTGGATCTAAACCCAAGGCATTTCTCACAACATGTCTTGATGTTGTTTTTCAGACTCTTGCTTGTAACTTCAGTAGCGGTACAAGTAGAAATCTAGCTTAGCCTCCAGAGAAAAACCTTATCAACTGATATTACTTTTTATGTCCAAGTAAAAAATTTCAGGGGTTGACTCACTTGTTGGCTGCATGAATTCCAAATCAATTGAAGTTCCTATATAGTAACATATGTAAGTGCCTCTCAGCTGGATTCCTAAATTTTTGCAAAATACTTTTGAAACTTATGACCACAAGATCATGATAGGAGAAAGAATGCAATGAGGGGCAATTGATTTAATCAGAAAGGTGTGTTTCCTGCTACAATATTCTCTTTTCTGTCTTGGAAGATGTAAAGATCATTTGTAATGGTTAATTTTATATGTCAGCTTGGCAGGGCTGTAGTTTAATATCATTCTACATATTTCTATGAAGGTAAGGATGGTAATAACATTTGAATAAGTAAACTTTGAGTAAAGCAGATTGCCCTCCATAATGTGAGTGTGTTACAGGGTGCAGCCAAGAGGAGGGGCCCCAAATGGACATTTAAAATGGGGTCCAGAACTCAAGGTGTTCAGAAAATATTAGGATGTCCTCACCGCCCCCACCCCAAGTGTGGGTTGGGGAAAGGGACAAATGGAGTAGGCCCATTAAGAGCTGTTTCCCATAACAACAGCCTTGTAGCTAACCTCTGGTGTGGACATTCAACATACCTATAGCCTTTGGCTGGTTGCTTGAATACGCTAAATAGCTATGGCCATGCTCTGGGCCAGGGGGATGGAAAGGGACCACCCCCCCCCATACGTAACCTGGGGGAAGGTCCCCAGAGTTACAGTACCTGTGTGGGAACTTGGAGATGATTGGCTCCATACCATGGGGCCACACCTGCCCTCACCCACGATGGCATGGCGGCCAGAAAGGCTGGAAAGAATGGGAGATTAAGGGCAGGTGTGGCCGAGTGTGGGAGGAGTCGGAAATGGGGTTGCAGAGGAAGGTTGGCGCGGGGACTTAAAAACTCCAGGCAGCCATAGAGATGGAGAACCATGCCGCTTTTGGCAGAGTAGAGGGCTCCCCCAGCCCTGTGAGAGAGAATTCACCATGCAGATTTAGCAGAAAATTGCCACTTGGCCAAAGCCAAGTGGCGACCCCCTCTCCCCACAGCTTTGTGGGGAGAACCACACGGTTTCACCAGAGTGCAGACCCCCACAGCTCTGGTAGGAGAGGACCAGGTGGCTTTGGGGTGCACCTTTTGGCCACGTGGCCTGGGAAGCAAGAGAGACTTTGCCTGGAAGAAGGGTGAAAGAACTCTTACCAGTAGGCCATGAGGCGGTGCTGCATGACTTTGGATTAACTGGAGATCCTGCCTGGACGGCGACAAAGCTGATGGTGTGAGAACCGAGGAAGGTCGCCCAGCCCACAGAGATTGCTGAGAAGAATTGAGGGCTGCCTAAGCCCGGACTTCTATTTCCTTTCCTGAGATACAGTACCCCAGACAGGGCAGAGGGGGAATAAAGGACTGTGTCTGTTTGTGGGTGTTTTAAAGGACTTTGGGATTTGGGTGAAGACATTGGGTCACTACTTTAAGTTTGTATAGTATTAAGTAAACATTTCCTTTCCTTTTCTTGAATCTCTGGCATTAAGAGACATCTTTCCTATAGACGGTGGACCTGACGGACCTGGGTCTCTTTCAGTAATAGTATACCGTCTCAGGCCCCAGTGCCCCCCCTCTTTTGTTCTGTAACAAGTGGACCTCATACAATCAGTTGAAGGACTTGAAGAAAAGAACTATCTCCTCTGAAAGGGGGAGATTTCAACCAACAGACTGTGTTTGGGCAAACCGCAACTTTTGCTGCTTCCCTAGCCAGGTGGTGGCCTACCCTGCACATTCTCCACAGTCTCTCTCTTTCTCTACACACACACACACACACACACACACACACACACGCACGCACGCACACGCACGCACACATGCTTACATATGCACTGGTGAACCCTGAATACTATATCATTTTAAGCTTTCTCCTTCTCACATTGACCATTATCAATACCAAGTATACTTGTACTGGCCTCCTTCACTAAGTATCATTATTACACAGAGTTGCTTGTGGGATACAAAACAATTAATCATATTATAAGTTTATAAGAAATTTTCATAATTCAAGCAGGGATTCAGATGCTAGCCTAGGTATCTTCCCCATCTACCTCTTTCAGATATAGTTGCCAATAAGAAGACACTTTGGACACTAAGGCAAGGAATGATTGTCATATCAATAAAACCATAAATACACAAGTCATTACATTTAGAAGTTTAATTATAGTCAAGGTATATCATAAAAACCAATGTTTATGTCATTTTATTGACAATATTTATAAGGTGAAAGGTGCTTTGAGTATCCTTGGTTATAAGTAGGTAAATCCAAATGGTTTAATAAAACTACCTCGATCAATGCCACACAGATGTTTTGCAAGCTTTGCATTTGCTGTGAATTTATTTTTATGACTCCCTGTCTGTCAGGACAAAAGGCTTCTAAACCTCTGGAAAGCGTGGTAGTTAAGACTGGTGCAATGTTGTTTTATAGTATTTTGTCTGACAGCAAAGATGGCATCTTATAGTTTTACATTTAAAGAAAAGAAGAAAAATTTGAAAAACAAAATTGCTCCAATCAAAACAAATATTTTTCTACTGAAAGTCTTCATTTATAGCTCTACCTACAGCACAAAAGCATGTCACAATGGAGAAACCAAATGGAAATCAGTATGTCCACCTGATACACTAAAATGAGGTCAAAATTAAATTTTACACTTTGGGTTTCATTGATTGAACCAGATATTATACATACCCATTATTGATTTGGGGGGAAGTATTAAATCAATAGTGTTTCACATTTCTTTCCTAGTCCTTTGCTTTTACTTGCAGCCACATTTTACCACGATGAAGCTTTAAAATTATGTTAAAAGGGATATATGATATACTGACTATTGCAGAGCATATTTACATATATGTGGTGATGGAATTATCTGTTCAGCTATCCTATGGACTCCACATCATAAGTTTGTACATGAGGTCACCTTAAGCTACTGAAAAAAAAATACATAGAAAACTTTGAGGTAGATATTTGTACCCTAGCTGCAGGGATTAAAATAGCAAAATAAAGAGGATAAATGTATGAGAGTTAGTTGGATAGACTGATAGCAACCTCTATGAAAGACTATGGCACACCTGGGCAAGGACACAACGGGTGAAGTAGAGAGCGTCCTGATGTACAACAAAATAAGTCATTCAAATGCCTTCAAACCTCGTTCTAAGATACGTCAAAGAAGTAACCTGTGAAAAGTTGGAGAAATTACCCAAGTTCAAACATACAGTAAATTAAACAGCAGCTTAAAATTACTGACAACTAGAGCAAGAAATAAAGTGAAAAGAGAAACACGGTTTAAACAACAGGAAGAAATGTCTACTGCCCACCACGTGAAAGTATGAACCACCTGGAAGCAGTGAATACACAAACTGCTGGCATTCTCAGCCGTTCATAGGGAAGTTGCATAGGACTTAAAGCCGTTAGAGTTACTCAAATCTGGATTGTCCTTCGAGGAAGTTTGCAACCAACAGACACTGATTAAGCTACATGTATTCAACTCATCTTATTTTCTAAATACCGAAATTATGTATAATATTAGAATATTTGTCCACATGTTATAATTAATCAGTAAAGAAGACTGGTAAAACTTTTATTTCCCTGAGAAAATACAGTCAATAATAACCTTGATTTGAAAGAGTAATTCTAAATATAGCCATAGCATACAACCATAATCACCAACCCCTTTGAATATCAGTTATGTCATCAAAAACAATACATTCCAAAATACAACAAAAATAATAGATATTATAGTCTTTTCTCTTAGCTTTTCTTGATACTCCTTTGTCCTGAGGTTACTTTCTTCTCAACTTCTGTGGCAAGCTTTTCATTTATTCAGGATATTTAAATAATCAGGCCTGTCAGCATTGAGTCTTGGGTTCTAGTCTCACTCTACACTCTTCCTTGATTTTCTTGCCAACTCTTATGCCTTCGATTTAATTACCACTGATGGCCAACAACTCCCGTATCTCTAGCCCAATCACCATTATTATTTCATCTCTCTATGCTAGAATATATGAATAAATTGGAATTTAAATGTCAATTTGGATGGCTCCTGAGAATTTTAAATGTTTAAATATTTAAACATGTGAAAATACAAATTATTAAATCTTCTTCTGCAAAATTTGCTTCCTTTCAGTCTTTATTGTATCAGTAAAGGACATTTCCTTCATCATTCTCTGTGTTCAGTTCATCACCAATCCTGTTGTCTCTACTTCAAAGATATATATCAAATACATGTGATTCTTTTTATTTTTACTGTCTCTGCACTAATTCCAACCTTCATCATTCCTCACCTGGATCACCACAAAGGACTTCTGACTGTTCTCTTTGCTTTCCCTTTGTTATCACCGTAATTCTTTCCCAAACATATGCTGAAGTAACCTTCCCAAAACACCATCTGGATCATGTCACTCTCCAACACAACATATGTCCAGGCCCCATGTTATTCTGATTAGTATCTAATAACTTCACATGGCATAGAAGGTCTTTTCAGATTCATCTGATACCGTATTTCCTCCATCTTCACCTCCACTCACCCGCATCCCTTAATTACTCAACCCCCAACCTATTAGGCACCTCTCTCTTCCTCAAAGTCAAGGTCTTTCTGTACAGCTCCCAAAGTTGCTCTTTCTTCTAACTGCATTATTCTTCCTACCTCCCTCCATGATTCACATGGATAAATTTTTAGTATCTATATATGCATCACCATTTCCTCTGAGAAGACATCCCTAAGCACTTAACCAAAGCTAAAGTCCTTGTTATAGTCTTCTACTGCATATACTACTTTCCTATAAACACTTTTAAGTCATATAATCATATATTGGAGCAATTATGTGTTAATGTTTTCCTTTCCCCTTAGACTCAGGAGAATGTGCCACATTAGTTTTAAGTATTATATGCTCTGTACACAATCAATAAATACCTCATGCTAAATGAAATGAAGGTGTTATTCTGTTCAATGTCAATATTAAATATTCATAATGACACAGATATAAGTCATTTCTCTCAAAATGCTTTATCTTTAATTTATATATATTAATATGATTTATGAATTTGTATATAATCATTAAAATTCATTATGAATGATGTTTCTAGTTTCATGAAGGACTTCTTGACTAATACCAGTCACAGGACCCAACAGTACTTGCTCACAGGTTGCTTAGAAGTCACTTTGTTACTTTAGGTAAGTTATTTTCCCCTAATTTGGGTGTAAAATCTTTGAGAACTTCCTCAATATATTAAACAACATTGTATATTTTAAAGCAAGCAGAACTTTTCTACCACAGGACTTTTCTCCTGTCAATAATTATATGGACCTGGCATGTATTATGTCACTAAATTTGTAGTCATTTGTATTTTCCAAAGTTCTGTTGGCATGCAGATCAGAAAGGCTTCAGAAGACAGGACACCTCACTAGAAAAAAATTACAAAGAAAAAACACTACATGGTGTTGACACTTCATAAACTAAATTAAAAGAACTTGATTTTCTTAAGATATTACTTTAGAGAGCTAGAGGTTTATGTAATTTTGATCCACATTGCTTTTCTTTTATTCTCACCAATTGTGTGATTTTGCTCTTTCAAGCTGTTTTCTATGAAAAGTCTGGAACCGTACATCATTTCCTTTGACCAGTAACTTGCTCCCCCTGGTGGTCTTGCTAATTTCAAATTGTTGACCATGTCTAGAAATTTAACATAATTTGAATTTTTTTCTTAATATTTTTAAACACTGATATCTCCATACTGTATTTCTAGGACAGTATGAGCTGTCACTGAACCTAATCTTTAGAAATTCTCTCCATTGGTTTGGAAGAATAATCTAAGTGATATCTCTATTTCAAAAATATCTTATTATTATAGTCCTTAGACAAACTATTTTTATGTGCCTTTATAAGAGTTAACACTAAGAGGAATAACAAAAAGATAACAATTAAATGCTTATTATAGGAATCTATCCAGATGGACCAATAGCTAGGAATGTGGGGGAGGGGTGGGAGGCAAAGATGACCCATTTGGGAAAAATCTTCTAGTTTGACACTATAACATTGTATCCCATTTCATTGACTAGTATCACAACTTAAAAAGTTCCTTTTGAAGTAACTGCATGTTTCTGACATAAAAGAGAGATAGGTTGAAAAGGAATTGGATTAAAGAAAGTAGCACTTAGCTGAATCCAGTTTTCTGAAATAAGGCAGATCATTAAAAATAAATGGCCGTGTTTCTAATGATCATTAAAAATAAATGAAATTTTCTAATTTGACATCATATAACTACTTGAAATGTTCAACGGTGCTACAGTACAAGCTAAAATCTGAGTCAAATGTGAAAACAGTATATGTGTGTCAAAATGTCACATTGGCTTCCAACTTCAGAAGCTGCTGTGAAATGCTCACAGAGCGAAGGAGAGAGGAGCTGTCTTCAGCTAAATATATGTGTGCTCCCGAGCCTTACATGAAATGTTTTACTCTAGACTCTTCATGCTGGAGAACGCGTTCAGAAGGAAATCTACAATATATTTTCCTCAGATGCCTGAGAGTGAAGACTGTGCATTTTTTAAGCCTCCCTGTCTGTCAGATCCCAGTGGAAAGATGGATTCACTCCAGTAAGTTTTGAAAAAAGCTACTGGCTATTAAGTGTAACGAATAAAAAGGGAAATCAGAAAGAGAGAAGAAAACAAGGGAGGGAAATGAATTGGTCATTTACATTGGAAATATAAAGACCTTCAAAATGTTTTTGGCTTAACAGTATTGTTTACATAACAATTATTTAAGAAGATTTGGAACTCCTCCAAATCATAAGGATTTAGGGGATTTTAGGGACTTTTCATTCAACCACTATTCAGCACAGGTTTCTATTAATGTTACTGAATTTACCACATCAACATTAGCTGCTTATGGGCTAGAAGGTACTGTAACCTGTGCAGAAATAACAGCTAGTAATTGTAGCATATTAAGAATCATCTGGGGAAATCATCTGTGGCATCCTTTTGTAAGAGCAGAGCACCTATGAAGCTTTTCTGTATGGACTTGGAGATATTGGAGAGTCTGGGGCAGGGAGGGGGGGTCAGTTAAACCTTCTCCATTTCTGGTAGCCCTAATCTTAACAGAAAGCCTGCTGGTCCCTGCAAAGCCCTCAGTTACATTTAGCATCAGGCTTTGTTGTACATAGTTCTCTTGAGCCAATTAAAATTTGACATTTCGTAACTCCTGTAATTACAATGCAAATGAAGGGATGAATTTTGTTTTCAAAAACAGATTACACAGGTTAATTAAGATAAAAATGTACCTAGACCCAGGTTTCCAGATAAAGAGTATTTTCCAAGAGCCCACTAACATGGTAGAATATGAATTCTGAGCTTATGTTCTACGTAATGGAAAGATTCATTATCTACATGTCAAAGCAAGGAAAGGAAGTCCCAGAGACCGAAAAATATAGGTACATTTTTTAAAGTAATGATGAGGAGAAAGTAATTCACCAATGCCTGTTTGAAATTAACTTTTCTATGGCTCTATTTTGTTTCTGACTGAGAAAATGCTAGCTTTAAAAAGCACATAGCCTTCCGACATTATGGGTAATGAAAATGGCCACAATAGATGCACTTGTGAAAACCAAAAACTTCTGTGCATTTACTCTATTTTTATCTGTCCACCCAAGTAATTAAAGGGTAGCTTCTGGTCACACTGGAGACATTTGGGTCACAATTCAGCACAAAACCTCCCTCTCTAAGAGGAAAGGTGAACCCAGCTAAGAAAAACAAACACTTTAGAAATGACCTGGCATTATTCTTAGTGTTACTGCAAAAAGATGCAATTCTGAGGGTGCTGATGGAAAGAAATAAAATGCAACATTTATTTTCCACACTGAAAAGTCAAATAATGCTTTGTTAGTGGTTTTTCTAAAGGTGTATTTTCTGTCTTTGCCACTTAATCATTGCTGAACTCCTTGAACATACAAAACACAATGTCATATTTAATTTTTAGCCATTAGAAAGATGGATACTGTGTAGATATTAAAAGCAGCAGAGATAAAGAAACAATTACATAATAGTCATGGCATGACAAATATCATGGATCAAATACAGTAATCACTTTAAAAAAGGAAAGATGTGACACCAAATTGAAATTTTAGGGCACAGGATAATTAACATGGGTTTAGAAAAGGTCATCGCAGCTACCTTGAATCTAAAATTATTGCCACGATATAAATTAGGCCATTAGAAATTGAGTGTGGGAGTTGAACCAGTGTGCACAGCATGATATAGTACCCCAGAATATCTCATTAAATACTTCAAATTGATGAAGTGCTTTAACATCCTTATGTTTTTATTTACTGGTTTAATCCAGCCCCACAAAGCAGAAAACAAGGTGGAGCCCAGCCTAGAGCCTGAAGGAGAGCTA
This sequence comes from Tonatia bakeri, assembly GCA_004024845.1. Taxonomy (NCBI): domain Eukaryota; kingdom Metazoa; phylum Chordata; class Mammalia; order Chiroptera; family Phyllostomidae; genus Tonatia; species Tonatia bakeri. Next base: position 155,720 of record PVIA01002218.1, on the reverse strand, counting down.
CAGGAGAGGAGACATTGTCACTGAACTTTTCAGAATACGTTTCTTTCTTATGCGAGTCGCTCTAGTGGGCTTCCAGGGCAGGGCTTTTCTCAGGAGAAAACTCAGACCGCAGACTTTTTTCGCATTTAGACCTGTACCCCTTCATTCTGTTGTGCTTTTTCAAAAAACCAAATCTCTAATTTCTTATACCTTTATTCTGCAATTTGGACATAACCAGATCGAAACACCAACCAAACAAAATCTATGACCTCTTTGCTTTTAAATAAGAATGAATTTTCCAAAAAAATATTGCTTAGCATTTTCATTATATACTCAGTATGTCAGTCATTCTTTAGAGTTTTTTGTTTTTACACACACACACACACACACACACACACACACACACACCACTTTTAATGTTTTACTTTCTGGAAAAAGGTTTCTTGTTAGCCTTATAAACATTTATAGGCATCCAAAGAGTCTTTACTACCAAGTACGTGGTTGTGGCTCTCGGTTTTTGTGAGGCTTCTTAAATTCTTTCTCTGAATCTTTAGTTCACCCTTTTTTCCCCTCACAGTTTTCACCACGTGTTTTCAGAAGGCTTTGCTATGGCGCAGCAGGTTTGGAGAAATATGGGGTCTCTATATGGTGAACTAATATACCCTGATTACTTAGGTAATGCAGCCTTTTCATCTATTCTGAGGATTTAAAAGGAATTCACAAGCCCAATCTAGACCACTCTTAAACTGCAGAAAGTCAATGATTGTGTGCCCTGGGGCTGGCTCACACCCTTTTACTCCCCAGCTGCAGGTCAAGTTCTTCAAAGAAGGCAGTGGGTAGCAGCACATGAGTGTTGCCACGGGAAATTCTATCAGCCATAGAAACAAGCAAACAGCCCCTTTGGGAAAAGTAAAGATTGTTGCCACAGAGCGAGTCTGGCTTCTCCTTTGTTAACTTTCTCTCTTCTGTGGCTGTATATCCTGCTCTCAGAAAACAGTTGGTTTGTCTTTCTACAAGTTTCTTTCAGTCCACCCTGAGGGAGATTTCCTGTTTATATTTTACTCCAGCCTTTAGGAAGGCTACTTTCCTTGCTCATCAGCTACCATTTCGATAAATAATCAGGAATCAGTACCAGGGATCATTACTATGAGAACTATTTTTGAGTTCTCTGGCTCCTTCCTGTGGATTTTTCCCATCAACCAGGAACTGCTACGATTTCCAAAGAAGGCATGTACCCCAGGAGCTGAATTATCTTCCCCCTCCAACCTTAGTCTAGAATTTTCCACAGGCAACATAACAAGTTCTTACTAGCAGTCTGTTGAAACTCTGAAAGATACTCCATGTGCCTGCATTGTGGGTTATCTGACAACGCCTGGAGCCTGACGCCACAGACATCCTGAAACGACTAAATCACAGACATGCATGGAGCTTCAAGGTACAGCAATATTCCCATACTCAGCATCCCTGTGACCCTTAATCAGGATGCAAAGTGTATCCCTCCACTCTCATGTCCACATACTTTTGTCCTTGACTTTCCCACTTAGTTTTGCTGATTTTTTCCTCCCCAAATTTATCATTCTTTCTAAAATCTCTACTCCATGGTAAACAATGCAAAGCAAAACAGACAACAAAACCTTCTTTCTCTTTTCCACCTCTTCATCAAACATTCCCTCCAGTTCCTTGCTTTGTTGAAAATTGTATCACCTCTTCCACTAATTTCCCAGCTGTCTAAAATGGGGACAGTGGAGCCACAGGGATGGGAAATTCATGCCTCAGGATGGGTGTCAGCATTTTGCTAGCCCCCAGCTCCTTCCCATCCCCAGGCCTTGCACTTGGGAACTCTCACTCCTACACCTCCATAGATGGGGCCTGCCTCGGTTCACATCATGCCATTTGGCTCTACAATGCAGAGTCACTTCTCCATATTTATCATATGACTCAATACCATGCTCATGTACCTCCCCTCCACTCATGTTCTTATCACTACTCTGGGTTAGCTCAGTGCCCACGCATGTCCAATTGCTTGCTTCATAGTTTGTTGAGCTTTTCACCTCTGCTGACCTTCACATTCACCTTGCCCCAGAGTCTCAAATCCAAAACTCCGCCTCGGATCCATAATCACCTAAAACTACACATGGTGAGGTTTTCAGCTATAGATTCCCATTTGTACCACCACTTATCCTTCCATATTCTTATGTATTTACTCTTTCTACAACTATAATTGAAGCCCATAAACAGCAGCCACCAACCTTTTTTGGCATCAGGGACAAGTTTCATGGAAGATAATTTCTCCATGGCCAGTGGAGTTGGGGGTGCAGACCGGAAGTGGAGGTCAGGCAGTGATGCAAGCAAAGCTTTGCTGGCTCGTCCACAGTTCCCCTCCTGCTCTGTGGCCTTAGGGTTGGAGACCCCTTCCAGAAAAACTCTCGGTCCTTATCTCCCTACCTTTCCTCAATTTGTGTATAGACTCCCTTTTCCCTCCTATCCAGTCCGGAACCACCAACATGTAGTAGTGAAGACTCCAATACCCAGTCACACTTCAGATACCAGCAAAGCTTACTTATTATTTCATTTTTAGGAAAAATGTAAAATATAAATATGAGTGCTAGTATATTCTTCCCACACTTCAATGGGTTATTGTTTGTATCCCACGGTCACTTGCCCCAGTTCAGAGACCACTGATTTACACATGAGTGTTTAAGCCATAATTTCTGCTGGTCTCTTTTCCATATATTTCAGCAGAGCAGCCAAGATCTCTTTAACCTTGGTAAAGGTTGTGTATTTATTTTCAACACAATTAAATGAAACATCATGTCTCTGCTTTTTTCTTAGTCTATGAATTTCATGACACTACATTAAAACCTTCTTAAATTCCGCAACTCTCTTTATAAAAAAGGCACATTTTCATTTCAACCATATGCTAGGACAGTGTTTAATTTTTAATTACTTCATTCAGTATTAGCAAATAAAGGTAATTTACTTGATTTAGGAAATCTAGCAAACAAACACAGGTCACATTGGCACCTCGCAGCTAACAGTCCAGGCCTCCAGCTCTTATGGATGGGGAGAGAGAGACTCAGGTTAAGAGGACCCTCACCTGCCTCAGTTCTTGTCTTGCTGGCAAGGGAATAATTTGAACGAGAGACAAATACCTATAGTGGAAATGAGATAGCAAGTTTATTTATGAAACACACATGGACACAAAGCTGTAAGCAGGCACCTGGCTACTATAAATGCTTCATGTATGGAGGCAATAAAGTTGTTAGTAAGTTTGTTAGTAAGTTTATTCTACGTACTTGAGATGAGGCTACAAGTGTGTACTTAGCTAATCTAATTATGCCAACTATTGAGATTCAGGGTTTATATACCTTAGTCAGCTTCTAGATTCCCTCTCCTTCTTCCCCTTAGAAATAATGTATAGCTAGAAAGGCTTTCTTTCTTAGTGAAGTTGTTACCAAAGCCCCCTTTGCCTAGCATAGGTCTCCGTCTTCCTCCTGTGCAATTCCTGCTTGTGATGTTCAGAATACCCAGTAATCTTAGTAAGATTTATCACAGAAGCCCCTTTTCTCAGCAAAACCTTGAGGACTCCCCCCTTCTCCTGTACTAGTTTGCTTGCAATGTTTGGGACACATGGCAATCTTATTAAACAGAGTTTTGGGCTGTTGAATTAATTGATGAGACTTGTCTTCCTTTTGCTTCTAGCCTCCTGTACTAAGTTCTTTGTTAGATTGTAATGGTGAGGGTCCTGCCTTTATTTCCCTCTGGCTGCTCATTCCTAGCTACTACCTAACATGGCCAGCTGGCTTTATTTGATGGACACTCACTTCAGTTCACCCTCAATAGCAAACTATCCATCTATATGCTCAAGAGATGCAATGATTGTTATTTCACTGCCGTTATCTGAAGGAATTAAATATGAATCCCATTTTTATATATTCCTGCCCTGTAAGAACATTAATATTTAAACATTATTAAATATTCAATAGTTTAATTTCATAGCTAGATATTTAGAAAAAGTCACTGAGTCTTAGACATGCAGGGTATTGAATAGACAATACCTGTAAAGGCATTATCTATGAGTTGAGCAAAATAATCTGAAATGGAACATGCTACCTCAGCAATAATTTTGCATATGAGTGAAGCATGGAATTAATCCATTTATTTAATTAGTGTCCACTATGTTTAGAACAAACTAATGGGTCCTTTTGTGAACCGTCAAGCTGACTGAAGAGCTAATTAAAGAAACAAAGAAATGTTGAAGACAAGCACTACATATGACAATGAGGGGAAACAAATGTGTGGAAAACAAGGGCTAGGGGTTTTCACTGAGGATATTAGAGGGAGTAAACATGGTGTGCTCCTTTTCTTGGTAAGTAAAAGATGTGGAGTTTGACAGCTTGACCCAGAAAACTGTCATCTTGATTACCTTTCTAACATTTCAATTTATGTCTCCTGGTTTAATGTACTCTTTTTTTAGAATATAATTTCTACTTAATGCTCAATAAATATTTGTTAAGTAAATTAACATGAATGGAGTAGAAAATGATGGATAGTCATATAAAGTGCACAATTTTTATTGTTTTGGAATGCCTAGCATAAACTTGCATTCTCTTTCTTTTTATGGTCCAAAATATTAAGATTATATTATATGCAATTTTATATGGCCTCTAGTAGTAAGAGAAAAATATTCATTAAAATTTTGAACATATAGTGGACTTTGCTGCTTTATGAAACACTATAATTAGTGTCAGAATTAGGGTTATTGTTGGATTAAATTTACAGAAATAATACATATAATCTATATCATATACACTCAGTGTTTGGGGGATTTTTGTGCTTATTGTTGGACTAATATAGCAGCACACATTTTGTAAATAGCCCACAGGCAGGCCCTAGATCATTTATGTTCTACTAGAAATTTTTTTTCTGACTATAGAAGTGACCTAATATTAGTTTTAGAAAACTAGAACATTCTGCAAAGTACAAAAGAATAAAATACAGCCTACCTACAATTAAGATTAATATTTCAGTGGATTTCAGGTTACCTTTTTTTAGATAGTATACATTTTCTTCACTTTTTTTTGTTTCTCAAGTACAGTTGTCTCCATTTTCACCACTCCCTCCCACACCAGCCATCCCCACTTCACACCCTTGATCCTACCCTCTTTGACTTTGTCCGTGTGTCCTTTATACATGCTCCCGACAACCCTTCTCCCTTTTCTCCCCATTATTCCCTTCCATCTCCCCTCTGGTTACTGTCACTTTGTACTTAATTTCAATGTCTCTGGTTATATTTTGCTTACTTGTTTGTTTTGTGAATTAAGTTCCACATATAGGTGAGATCATATGGTATTTTTTGTTTATCATCTGGCTTATTTCACTTAGCATAATTGTCTCCAAATCATACACCATGGTCAAGTAGGATTCATTCCAGGTTGCAAAGATGGTACAATATTCACAAATCAATGAACATAATACATCACATAAACTAAAGGAATGACAAAAATCACATGATCATATCAATAGATGCTGAAAAGACATTTGATAAAATACAGTACCCATTTATGATAAAATACTCAGCAAAGTGGGATTAGGACACTATTCCCACTTAATAATAAAGACCAAACATAATAAAGGCCATATACAAGAGACTCACAGCCAACATCAGATTCAATGAGCAAAAACTAAAAGCTTCCCCACTAAGATCAGGAATGAGACAATTGTGGCTGCTTTCACCACTTCTATTCTACATAGTATTGAAAGTCCTAGCCAGAGTAATTAAGAAAAATACAAGAAAAATAAATAAATAAAAGGCATCCAAATTGGAAAGGAGGAAGCAAAACTGTCATTGTTTGCAGATGACAAGATAGTATACATAGAAAATCTTATAAACTCTACCAAAAAACTTGGTTACCTAACCAAGGAGGTAAAAGACCTGTACTCAGAAAACTACACAACACTGAAGAAAGAAGTTAAAGAAGACACAAACGTATTGAAGCATGTACTGTGTTTATGGATTGGAAGAGTTAACATCATCAAAATGTCCATACTACCCAAAGCAATTTATAGATTCAACACAATCCCTATTAAAATACCAATGACATATGTCATAGTTATAGAACAAACATTTTAAAAGTTTATATGGAACCATAAACAACCCCAAACAGCTACAGCAATTTTAAGAAAGAAGAACAAAGTAGGAAGGATCACAGTACCTAATATCAAACTGTATTACAAGGCCACTGTAGGTATATACATTTGTAACATGAAATTATATTGCTAAATATGTAGTTCCATCATATTTTAATTAGCCTCCTACTATGAACATTTCTTCATTCATTAAATACACTCTAAAACTTGACCGTAATTTATTAAATAATATTCCATTCTATAGGTGTACTTATAATTTATATAGCCTTCTTATATTTGTGAATACTTTGGTTATATTTGCTGAAAATTCATATATTTTGAAAAATTTTCTATACATGGAATTTCTAATTCAAAGCATATTTAAACCTCCTGATATAGTTTGCCAACAGACCTTCCAGAAAAGCACCCCACTTAGCAGTGAGAAAGAGAAACTCCACTTTACTACAGGCGTAAAAGCACTAGAATTATGTTACTATTCCCTCATTAATGTGAGAGATAAAATACTATTATTATTATGTTTTAATTATAATTTTACTTTCCTTATAAACTACTGTTAACATATTTTGACATGTTTGCTTCCATAGAATATTCTTGAGTTTCTGTATAACCTTTTCTGAATTTTCTGTTGGTGTCATAATTTTCTAACTTGTTTAACAGTGTCTCTCTTTACATATTAAGGATGCTGCTGCTATATTTAATTTATGTGTTATAAATTTTCCTTCAGTTTATTATTTCTTCTAATATTTTGACCTTCAATGTTTAAATAATGTTTATTGTGTGTTTATTCTTTGTTTTTCTCATATTATTTATTCTTCTGTTTCTATGCTTAGAAAGTTTTCCATTCTGAAGCCGTATACAAAATATTTATCTAAATTTCTGTATGGTTGTTAGGTTTTTTAAAAAAATTTTGTTGGTAAATCCATCTGAAATTATTTGCTGCAGGGTGTATGAAAAGACTAACTTTGTTTTTTTTTTTTTTCTGGAGCAATTGTTGCAGACCCATATAGTGAATCCACATTTTCATTCAATAAGCACCCCTTCTTTACAATGAGCCAGCCACTGCCCTGGACACTGAACCATCCTCTCCTTACTACATTGGTCACAGTCTTTGCAAACTATCTCCTATCACTTCTAATGCCAGTGACATATTATTTTAAATATCGTCTCTCTCTAACCATTCTAATACTGGGTCGGGCAGAAGTAAGGCCTGTTTGAATGTGATTTGTAGGATAATAATGAGAGTGAAATAATTTATAGTTTTAATTTCATCTAAACATTTCATCTAAAATGTCATATGGTGTGCTTGAGTGTGATATCATTATATACAGAATTACATGCTTATGATTTTGCAATAAAAGATTTTGTAATAAGAAAGGGATGTTATTTGTGCCAGACCCTGTGTTTAATAGGCCCCTGTTCTTCAGATGCCCTAGCTATTCTGTTTGTTTGGACACTGTGGGAGAATGTATGGGGCTGGAAGAGACAAAAAAGGGAGACAATAATTTTACTTTTTTCTTCATTAATTATGTAATATATATGACTTTTATAACTTTATAACTGCTTTATTACTTTTTAAATACTTCATCAAATTCAATATTCTTATTATTCTGTTTAGAAACATATCCTATTAATGAATTAATATGAAAATAATTAACATATATATGTTATAATATTCATCTTCCCATTTAGAACATATCACGTCACTTTTTTAGCCACTTCATTTCATCCTCATCATTATTATCTGTGATTGTTTTTACAAAGGCCGTGTGTGTTTCTTTTCCATGACCCAGTTGTTAAGCTATTGGGAATGTCATATTTTAAAATTATTTTTGCATCTACCAGTATTTTTGGCTGCTATGTAGAAGTTACTTTTTCTGGACAGACCTCATATTTTTGGTGACTATACAGAACTCAATTGTTCTGTACATATATTTATTTGTAACAAGCTTTTTATATAAACTTTTCATATTTCTGATTTATTTTCAGGGGAATCTCTTAATGTATATTTTATCTGAGAATGCTGTGAACTGTATTTTCTCTTTTTTAAGCACTAACCCTCACATCTGCTGACTGTCTGAACTGATTGGCTTGTGCTCCCAGAACAATGCTCCTCCTGCGTCAGTGCCTCTTGGCCTGTTGGGTTCTAATGAAAATGCCTCTGGTGTTTCAAGCTTAAATATAAGGTTGTGGGGTGGCTTTAATAGATAGCTTTCATTATAAAAGATAACTATACATTACTATCTTTCCATAATTTTAAAATAAGTATTGGTTGTTATATACTATAAAGCTGCCTTCCTGCATCTTTTAAAAATAGTGTTTTTTCCCTCTGACTTATTGATTATATGTATTATATTGGCAGATTTTCTAATATAAAACCATTTTTATTTTCCTATAATAAACCCACCTGGGCATGCTATAGTAGCCTCTTCATTGAAAGGTCTTCATATAAAAAGCCTGTAGTTTTCTATTTTGTGCTTTCTTTGACAAGTTTCAGTATAGATTACTGAAGTGTAGATTATGATTTAATAAAATAAAATGATACATTTTCAAATAAGACTTTTTTGGTCAGGAGGGGGTGGTAGTAAGGAAGGGATTATATGAAAAAAAGAATAGCTAGTTGCTATATTTAAAAACTGAAGAGAATATATTCCTTAAACTGAGTGAGTTTAGAGCCTTTCAGATGTAATTCTTTCCCATTTTGTCTTCCGTTTGTCTTGGGCTTGGTCAACAATTTCTAAGAACTCTATAGCATTTATGTCTTGCTATGCTACTTAAATGGGGTTCCTGGTAAATCTTATTGCATTTGACATTCACAACATTATGAATTTGGTGGTAGATAGGCATTTCCTCATTAGAGATAAATGCAGTAGCTCCAACAGGCTGTGATGTGTCCAGTGTCACACCTGCGTAACAAGTAGCAGTCAAGGTTAAATCCTGAATAATTCAGTTAGGTTTTCTTTTGAGTACACTACTTTGCCTCTTACTCTAACTTTTAAGCGGCACTATATGTCACCTTAACTCATCCTTCCAATGTAATTTAACACATTTTCTTATGTGTTCCTTGAGAAAAACTCCATCATTTTGTTTATCACACTGTATTGGCCAAGAGGCCCTTAACGTCCCCTCTGCTAAATTAAACTTGAGAAGTATTTTTTCCTTCCTAAAGGCCCCAACCTCCCTTCACTCACTTTAGAGACAATTGTAAATGCTTTCTTTCACTCTTTGAGATGTAAGTTTTCTACCACCTTCTTGCGAGTTTTACAACACAGGAAGGTACTTCTCAATGACCTGGGAGCCATCCCTTTAAAATACAAATCATCAAGAAAGATAGCACTTCTACCTCTCCATTTCTGTGAAAGATAAGGAGACTAACTTCTATAAATTAAGCAACAACTGGCAAACGCAGATGAACTAGCTACATCGACCAATGTTCCCTATAATGCCCCCAAGTACTTTTCCATTAGTTTATCAGGTGCTTAAAAATTCTTCTCTTTATTGTTTTAGAGGAATTGAGTTCAAACTCTCTCCCTTTATTGTAATAGTCTTGAATAAAGTATTTATTGACTGTTTAACTCTGTCAGATACAATTTTTTCTTTTACAGTATTAAAATGTTTCCATTTATGCAGCAATCTTCCTCTCTACACTAAAATTCTTGGAAACAGCTAAACTGAGTTTTGATCCTATTTTGAATCCCTAATATTTAACAGAAGTGCCTAAACAAACTAGGTATTTAATAAATGTTGACCGAATACATGAAATATACTTGAATTAATGAATAAATTAATAAATAAAAAGGCTGCAGGTAGGCAAATCTGGGTCCAGAGTCTTCATCTCCATTATAAGTATCACTTTCTTATAAAAAAGAAAGTGCTGACTATGTACTGATATCTCCTGCTATGCACAAATAGAAAATTAAAAAGTCAGTGGTATCTAAGAGATACCCTTTTTAAAGGAGATTTAGACATTGTTGAGAGGGTGATCTCATCCTTTCGATTAAAGGCATTCATAAAACCTTCAGGTGTGTGCCTCAAAAATAATTAAGCAAACGACAGCCAAAGTGTCCTTTGATGGAAGGATGGGATAAAGATGTGGCACATGCATACTGCAGCATACTACTCAACAATAAGAAAAGGTGAAGTGCTGCCATTTGCGACAATGTGGGTAGTCATTGAAAATATTATGCTAAGCAAAATTAGTCTATCAGAAAAAGCTAAGAACCATATGATTTCACTCATATGTGGGATATAAAACTGATTCTCATAGACACAAACCATACGGTGGCTACCAGACAGAAGGCAGTAGGGGAGCATTAATGGGTAAAGGGGACCAAATATACAGTGAGGGAAGATGATTTGACTTTGAGAGGCAGGCATACAATGCAATATATGGATCATGTATCTCAGAAATGTACGTCTGAAACCCAAATGATTCTATTAACCAATGTCACCCCAAAAGTTTACTAAAAATGGGAAAGTAATAATAAAAGAAATGAGTCTTTCAATGGTAGATGTCCCAGAAATACAAATCCATATAGAAATACAACACACATAAACTGTGTGTTTACCTCAATGAGAGTTTGTTCCCAACCACTAACATTCACCTTTCTTCAGATATCAGAAGATTAGGAGATTTTTCTGTTATCAGTTGAAGGGATAAGCATACTGTTTGGTAAAAGCACAAACTGGTGAATATCAATGGCTTCTCCAGCCTCTTTCTTTTAAAGCTGTCTTCTATGAATGTTAATGTAACTGGACTTCTTCACTAATGAAAGACAGCTCATTCAAGTCCTCATCATGACACGCTTGACACTGCAGCTTTCCTGATCATCACTAGAGGTCAAGGCCTTGGCATGTCCTTTTGCTGTCTTAACACGTTGGCTTAACTTCCTAGGTTTTTGCTATTTATATAGCCAGCCAGTATGTACAGCATTTGTAATCATGGCCCATTTATAAGACGTAGTCTTTCTTTCAGACTAAAACAACATAAAGTCTGTTTGGTTCAACTGTTCTCTGTAGCGTATATGTAAGCCCTCCCCTCTCCTTCCCTGAAGGACAACCTCTTTAACTTCACTATGAGCAGGCTCAGCAGAAGGCCAGCCAAGACACCCTTTTCTTCTCCCATCCTACCTATAATTTTGCCTCCAGGTGCTTCTTTAGAACTTTTTGTATTGCTGTTTCCTCTTTCCACTTAGCATAATTTGCAAGTATGTATTTATAAACATGATTTTTTTGTCCAATGTATATTCCTTTCATTAGACTGAAAACTCCATGATTACGAGTCATGTTTTTACTGACTTCTATCTCCACACACATGGTAAACATTGGATACATACCTCCTGATTGCAAAATGATAATCTCGAAGGAGCCAGGCCACAACTGAGAGGAAGCCCACATGCCTTGGGTTGAGAGTGCATGGGGCATCGGCCAACAAGGACGAAGCCCAGGCCTGGAACTTTGACGAGGTCTTCCCAGATGCCCACACCAGGAGAGAACGTACACTAAGCATGTCACCTATGCCCCACTCACAGGCTGCCATGAGTTCTTTAAATATTTGAAAAATGTATGGTTGAAATCAGTACCATTTAAGAATGCAGCATTTATGGGGGAAGGGTCTATAACATCTTGATAACTTTCTATAAAGCAAAACAGTTAAGCAGCGGTGTGTCCAATGTTTCTGAAATATTTTTCTACAACTCCAGAAAATCTAACTTCTGAAAATTAGGAACCATTTATTCATAAACTGTCTAGGTCTTGATTCAAAGGGGGCAGACCTTAAAGGAGGCCAGCTAAGGAGTCCATATTCATTCTGAAATCTTTCTCTACCTGCTTCACCTGTAACTGCCTCCAGGTGTGTGCCTCATCACTATTTTTCATTTTCCTAACACAAAGTACACATTTCAAGTGAAGAACTGAAAGACAGAGTGACTAAGGTTGGAAGTGTCCTAAAATGGTCCTAATATTGTGATACTTATCTGAAAGTATAAAAGTTAGAATGGCAAATTATGCTACTTTGTTAATATTTCTGTTTGGACAGAAATATTAGAATAGTTGTGGGCTGATGTAATTAATGGTTAGAGCACAAATTTAAGAAAAAATCAACAACCTGTATTAGTACCTCAGCTCTATAACTTAGTAATTATATACTTTTTATTCAAGTTTCTTCAACTTTTTGAGACCAATTTCCATGACATATAAAATAACACAGTATTCTTCTTTTTAAGACCCAAGGACGTGTCAAGTGCCTAGTGCAGTGCCAGGCACACTGTGCGTGCTCCATAAATGGTGATGGTGTGATTACAGTGATGTTGGTGACAATAAAGACCATTTCACTGTCAGCGTCTTATTCTGAATCACTCTAAGAAGTTTGTCATAAACCTCATATGCTATAGTATATGCCCTCAGTCTTTAACTTTTTAACTGTTAATTTTGACAGTAATGTCAAATAATAAAGCAAATGACAGCCAAAGTGTCCTTTGATGGAAGGATGGGATAAAGATGTGGCACATGTATACTGCGGCATACTACTCAACAATAAGAAAAGGCGAAGTGCTGCCATTTGCGACAATGTGGTGTATCATAATACCTTTTAATCACTCTTTAAATTGTCATTCTTTCACACCTATTTATCTCCCCTCTTGTTTTTGTCATTTCTGTAGTAAAGACCTACATTATCCTAGATGGGGGGTGGGATGGAGGCAAGGGGCAATCTGGGAAGGCTGACCAATGTCAGAAGAGCAGTCAAACCACCATGTCTAATGCCTTTTCCCTGGAGACCTGGATTCTAGTCTCGGCTCGACCACCAGTTAATGACATGACCTTGGGTAAGTGACAACCTGTCTAGGCTTAACTCCCTCATTTGTAAAATGAGGGGATTGGCAAAGATTCTCTTCTAAAGCTCCTTGCAGTTCTACAAGACTGTGATTAATGCATGTCACTCTAGGCAACATCTTACTGTCTTATTTAATAAGGTAATGTATGTTCAGTGCATCAATGCAGCATTTTGCAGAGGTATTACAATTCTTTATTGATGTTCTTTAGATCAGTTTGAATGAATGCTATTAGTTGAAGTGCTCTCCCTAAAAATGTAGCAGGTAATAAACTTGCAGTTTATCCCACACAGTCATTAACAAGTTGTTCCCAGGAGTTCAATAACTGTATTTCTTTAGGCATTCTACCATCTTTGCAGATATCACATTGGTTAATCCTGACATCAATGGCCATCATTATCCTCACCAATGACTATTATTAGTGATCACAGCAGAATCACATGCTTTTTTTCTGGGACATCCAGAAATTATGCAGCTTTGCCAATAAGGAAATCAACCAAGAGAAATAAAGTAGCTCTTCACATTCCTATGCTAAGTTCATATGTTTTTCTCTTATTATTCTTTCTTTATATTATTAGAAAGTGGGGCATTTTATCCTTGCTGTTTGCATTTAATGAATTTTTTTAATTATGTAATTTGTTCAAATAGTTTTTACTCAGAAATTGATTTTGTTCATTTCTCTTTCAGAATCATATTTGTAGGCTTTAATAATTGTGTCTCACTTGGTCCCAACAGGATTTAAAACACACGCACATGCACACACACACACACACACACACAGCGGAGTTTACCCTTCTCTATAACGGACATCTCTTTGCAGGACCTGACTTCCCCAGATTCTTTAAAAATGCTTACTACGAGTGACACAATAACCCCACAGGTAAACATCCTGAGTGGGGAGCATAATTAAATTAAAAATTGGAGGCCAATTTCCTTCACCTTGTGATGCTGGTAGCTGGATCAAAGTATTTACATTCACATTTTAATCCTTTAATCTAGGAATCAATGTCTGACCTGAGGCAACAAGTTAACAGCTTGCCCGAACTGAGCCAGGACAGATGGCGACATTGATCCAGACTTCAATTTCTCAGGACCCCTGGAAAGATCTGGTATGAAACCCCAACAAACAGTCACCAGGGAGTCAGGGCCCTTCCCACCACACTCTCCACTCCATGCCATCCTTTCCCAATTCAGGAAACTGAGTTTCTGGCCTTTTATGTAAAAATTATACACTTTATTCACAAGAGCTGTATTCTTTAGGACACTAGAGATCCAGAAAATCATATTTCTACTTAATTCACTTGGGTCATTACAAACATGTCCTCCCCTTTCCCAGCAAGTCCAGTAACATATCTCTGTAATTCCAAGAGTTTCTTCTGTCTTTAAATTCTGCCTTGTGTAGTTGTCACTATTCACTCTTTGGATCTGTTCAGATTTTATAATTCATTCTTTTTTGATAAAATTTCCCACACATCACATCTTAAGATGTCAATTTTTCTTTGTAGGTAAAACCTTCCCATGGCCTTCACAGCAGCCAGCAACAGTTTCCACATTTAAAGCAACAGTATTGTTCCTGGTAAGTATGCTCTGATGAATGGATCGAACCTCTGCTATTCTGAACTTTTGTATTCCTTACCCAAGAGCACCCTTCCTCATGTGTGTACCTGGCTCATTTATGTGTTTCCTTAATTCTTTTCCTCTAACTCATGACCTGAGAGGCATATTCCTTCTCCTTATCTTCTTTAGTTTTTTATCCTACCGGTTGTGTTGATTCCTAATGTCCCAATGGATGTTTGATGATGATCAAAGAGTCCCTTTTCTGGTGACTATTTATAGCTTCTATCTCTTCAGTTGAGTAGATCCCATTTTTATCAGCCCAGCTCTTTCATTTCCCTCTAATATTTAATTAAGTAAGGATAATTAATTAAGTAATTGCAATGACTGATTTAGTTGCCTTGCTTATTTCACTTTCACATCGAATGCATATGGCCCTATTAGTTCCCTGATCAATTCATAACCCAGCTCAAAATCTAATTTCCTCCAAATTATGTTAGCTTATTTTCTACTCTTCCCCAACATGCCACCTTCACTTCACTCAGGTTTGACTTCTGTTTTTTCACTGAACCCTTGATTCTAATTTCTACTGCTACTGCTTGGCCTGCCTGGAATACTTCGTCCTTTCCATGGACAACCTGTGCTTCTCTCGGCCTCAAAGCCATTCTGCCCACAGCAGCCGGCATACTTCACTTTCCTAGTTACCTCCTTAGTACTTCAACAGGCCTTGCGATTTAGAACATTTAAAATGTACTCTTGTGCTGTTCCAACTAGACAGCAACTCTCTCTGAAGATGCCTTAGTACTATTTACAGCCCTGTGCGTGGTGCTTACCACATCGTAAACACTTTGTGATTGCACTGTGTCAATGTGCCACTTTGTGTAACAACGTGGTCTTCTCTAACTGCACAGTAGAAAACATCTTAAAATTAATATCTCCAACTTTTTTCCTCAAATAAAAACTAGCATAAAACTCATGGTACAAAATATAGACAATCACTGTTATCCAAATATTCAGAGAATATCTACTATTAACATGTGGATATTTATTTCCAGTCTTTTATAAATAGAAAGGGAGATAGAAAAGTCACTTTTTTCTTTAAGTATTAGGAAATGTATATTTCCATTTTATTTTTTGTTTAGAAGAAAATAACAAGTTTTATAATGACATTATATAGCCTTCAGAAGCATGACCATATATTGTATAATCATCTAATTATTTTCACATTGTTGGACAATTAAATTTAGTCTACTATTCTAATTTTGTAATATTAACAATGCTATTATGAATGCACCTCACATAAATTAGGGTGTTTCTGATTATTTCCTTAAAACAGATTCCTAAAGTGGCATTGTTAGACCAAAAAGTAGAAATTAATTTAAGACATTAGATTGATATTGCTAATTTGGCATGGTTAAAGTATCCTCTTGATTTCTTTTGAACTGGTTATTCATTATTTTATTAAATTCATTCATTCTATGAACATTTGTTGAGTAATTGTATCTGATGCTTGCCAAGGAGAACCCGAAGCCAACTTCAGTCCAGTTCTGTGGTTGTTACAATGAGGAGAAATTCCTCCAGAATTGTGGTGAAAGGTTGTCAGTCAATGTGCCATTATAGTTTTTTTAAATGAGGTGGTTTTCTTGGGTTTCTTAACCCTCAAGTGATGTCCCAAGATTCATCACAGGTCTTTAGGTATTCCTTTGATTAAGTCTAACTCATTTAAACCTGAATAAAGGATGACTTGTTGGTACTTACTCTCTTAAGGTTTTCTACGCCTCAATATAAATACCATATAAAAAACTATTCTGCTATTTTACCAACAACATTATAATCCAAGTTTGGACATCTCATACCTACTTTTTCATTTCAAAACACAATAAAATATGTTGTTTGGAATTACTTCTTTAATGGAAGTACTTAGTCCTTTCCATCAGCTCTTGGATTTTTTTGGTTTTACTTAATAAGTTGTAGAGAATAAATTTAATTTCTCTACTGAGCTAATGACCACACTAGAACTCTTATTTTGAAAATTAAATTGCCTTCAAATATTTCCCTTGTGTTTATTCCAATTGAATGACATGAGGATCCCTACCATTTTCCCTTCTCTGTGTATTCTCTTCAGTGTATTCTCTGTGTATATCTCTTCAGTGTATTCTAAAATTTTATTTCATTAAAACTTCCAATGTCCATATCCAGCTTCTTTATAGGCAAGAGAAATTAGGAGGCAAGGTGAGTAAGTCGGCATGAACCAAAAATCAAATGGTGAGTTTTCTGATCCTAAAGTACAAAATTTTCATCTTGATTTTATGTTTTTGTAACTCTGAGAAAAAGCTACCTGCCCTAGTTTGTATCCAATAGAACATTGGAGGATATGGATTCTACTACTGTTTTATAAAGCTGCAGAAGTACTATTCTTTATAGTACTTTCTCTATATTTCTTTCACTTCACAGACTGTCCAGAAAACAACACAAAAAGGATGCATTTCCCCTTCTAGGCTGCGCTTACACCATGTCTACCAGAGTGGTTTTCACTGTGACACAGCAGCAGGGAAAGTTAAAATGCTGAGACCAGGGTTGAATAAACTAACTCACAAGACGAGAGAGATGGAGGCAAGAGGCTGAGAGTTAGAGCTTCTGCAAAATGAGTAACTTCTCAACAATATGTCAGCCTTGTGAGGGAGAAACGAAGTGCTCATCACAAACCAAGACAGAAGTACAGACAATAGGACTTGCCTAGTACAATGTTAGAAAGGTTGGAACATGAAATGGGCACATAGAACTCCCCCAAGACCCAGAAGACCTCACTGTTTGTTCCAGTTTTCTCTATAGTTAAGGATGAGTATCCTGTAGAGCCCTTAACCTGGTCAGAATGGTTAAGGTGTTTTGGTGTGGAAGGCTTTTAGGATTTAGACTGAAATTTAATGAGGACATTTGTGCTTGTAGTTCAACGGCTACTTGGCAATGTTTTTCTAGTACATTATTGCAATTTGATTTGAAGTATGGAACTGAATCAACTTCAAGGTTTACTTAAAAATGTAGAATATTATAGAGGTATGCAGCTGTCCGAGGATTTATTCTCTTGACCATATGGCAGTCTGAGCCATATCTTCCACTATGAACACTCAAGAAAGAGAAATATCATATCAGGGTAGCCAGGAACTAAAGACTAAAAGGCAAAGGAAAACTGGATTAAACATTAAAGAATCAATCAGTTAGATGGGGTGGATAAAGAGAAATGAGGTCAGATCTATCTGGCTCCTAGATCAGTTTCTTGCCCCTGGCCTAGCAGATAGGTCAGAAGGGATTATCTGAGGCACGTGCAAGGTAAGGAATGTATTTGTTCTGCCTCTTCCTCACTATAACTTATTTTGCCTTTTATTTCCCTACTCTTGAGCCTCTTCTCTGAACTTTTCCTCTTTCATTTGTGATTTTCATCTTTTATTTCACCTCAGAATTGCCTGATCTGAGTTATGATTACTTTAAGTTTGTTCAACTTCTTAAATCATTCAGCGACAGTTTCCGATTTGCATTTCTATTTCTGGAGTCGAGGGAGTGCTTTCAAATTCCCCCCTTTGTTCTTCAGAACTACCTTTCTCTTATCACATTTCTAATCAAATTTTAGTCTTAAAATACCTGTCACTTCTCATAGATTTTGAAAGTGTTCAGTGTTCTGACAGAAGTTTCTGAGGAGGTTGAGCATTTTTTCTTTATTTTTGAAAGAAAAGGAAACTATAATTTGAGATAATAATTGGACTCTTCCTGATGGATTTATTCTGTTAACTATAGCCATCAAGGACAAACATTGCATTGTTTTCTCTCTCTTTTTTTAAGTTTGTTAATAAGGTTGATTTTCATCAATCTATGGTTTTAAACAACTTTTTTCTAGAATGCTTTGGATGGATTCCGAAACACATTTATAGGAGTTTTTAGACTAGTTCATTCGTATCACTTTCACTAATGTCAACAACTTTTGGAAGATTGCATTTGATTACCCTAGAGCCTCTCAGATCTGTCGTGTGTGGACCAGGGAGGGAACCTGCAGTGTGCTGGAGCCACTCACCTAATGCAAATCTTTTGGGCCCTCTGCAACTGACAGCAGTTCCTCACCTGCTGCTCTCCCTCCCCACATAGCGTCCACTGACTGGGAAATCGGGTTCTAAGGACCTCAGCTCCTGAAAGGACACTTTCTCTATCTGCAACCCTACTTAGGCCCCACCCAAAGGGTTAAGGTACTCCCTAGGGGTCCAACCTCAGATTCCAATTTGTTGCCTTGTCGGCACATTTTTATAGAACTGGCCCAGGTCTGTATCCTCTATTCCACTGTCTTTGTCAACTGGCAAGTGTCCTGTCACAGAGAGACAATGGAAATCAAAGAAAGGGACCATCATTGGGTTTTGGGCTCTTCAGCAGGCCTTTTTTTAACCATCCTATGTTTAGAAGACCCCCTCCAAAAATGACTTGCTAGTCCACTGTGTTGGTATGGGTGTATGTTTGTTTTCTTCATAACACTTAACAACAATAGAGTTATGGTATTTGTTGTTTGGAAATGTGGGTTTTGTCTGCCTTTGTGGAAGCCATGGAAGTGCCTATTTCCTGTTAGCTATTTTATTACCAACACCTAGAGCAGTTTTATAAACATAGCAAGCACAGAATAAATGCTCATTAAGTAAAACTGGCCGTCATTGACCTGTTGAATGTTTCCATGCCACGCCCTGTGCTGCCCTATCAAAGCTAGTAAGTCAGCCTCCACTGTCCTGAGAGTCCCGGTACCAACCCAGATATCTCATGTGGTGCTCACTGCTCTGATTCGAGCACCTGCCCAAGGCTTCTGTTTTAAAACCTCACTGCTTCTTCTCAAGTGGACACGTAATCACAGAATCAGAAACTCGTTGTAGGCATTAGAGATTCTGTAATTGTCCCCAGAATATAACAGAGAGAAAATGTGCTTGGGCAGCACTCCTACTTTTGTCCTGAATACACATGAGGGGTCATTTCTAGAAATAAGTACTACTCCTCTGAAGCCACTCCATTCTTGCCCTGACTTAATGCACGCACCAAATCTTTTCAGTCCAGCATACCCCGCCCTGACTCAGATTCAACACAGACCTGACCAGTCTGATCCTATATCAGCTAGCCCCTCAGTAATTGAGGTCTATATTCACTCATTGCTTTTGTTCTGGCATTCAGTAGACCTGGGACAAACCTATATTCATTTGCATGCTCACTAAACTACAGAATTTTTCCCTTTCGGCCTGTGTATAAAAAATGTATGACCAGATATTTATCCTGATTCCTGATTTATACTCAAGTTTTCTCAATTGGCACTAAAGCATTGCCAAACCTTAGGTCATTTGGCTTGACCAGAACCCTAATAAGCCAACCAGTTCTTGCCAGCATTCCTCTCCAGGAGCAAGATACATTTTCTCCCTGCAGCTGCTAGCTCCAAACAAAGCCTACAAGGCCACTACCACCTGCCAATCCTGGCATTGCCTGCTGCTTCTTGTCCCTCACCCAAGCAGAGGCCACGTGCACACATCAGTCTAAATCAGGTCAAGAGTATCAGAGACCTTCAGCTCTATAGTTTGTCTTGTAAACTTTCGGTCTTCAGAAATGAGACTCAGTGCCAAGAACAGGTCCTCACTCTCGATCCAACTATCCTCTGATTATGGTGATTCCAAAGAAGCTGCCATCAGTTCTGGTATACTCCGAGGCCCTTGAACTATGAATGTACTTAAAAAAAAGAAAAAAGAAATTATGAATGTGCTTCTCTAAGGAGGAAGGCACCACTGGTATTATGAGTACTTCCTTGCCAATTCCATATAGGTTTTTTGGAAAGGAACTCTCAGTGGAAAAGAACCTTTATTTAAAAAAATCTTCATTCCAACCCTTTTCTAAATCCTTGCCTAACCAAATTATGAGACTATTTCTGTCCCTTTCTAGTCTAGGCCCCAGACCCCTGAACATTTTTCCACTGTCTCATCAGTATTTAGTGCTGAGTCTCAGCTAGTTTTCACAGACCTCCAGAGCTAGACCCAGACCTTTTCCAAGTTTTGTCACTCACCAGCTACAATAACTACCTTGGACCTTTTATTACAAACACCCTGACAGGGTAGGATGTGGATCTAGACTTTTAAAATGACAAATCCTAAAAACAAGTTATAGACCTAAATTCCTAGTTCTAATGTTTGCCCCACTAATTAATCCAAAAAAACTTTTGCAAAGTCACCTGTAAATCTTGATGTAGCAAAACCTGAGATAAATCAGAGAGGGCAGCTGACTGCAGCCCACAGATGCGAGATGCAAGAGGAGATGTGTGTCCAAACAACTCTGGGCTTAGGGACAAAAAGCTCCACTCATATGAGTCAGGTAGGGGATGAACATCATGGGAGATGGATGAATGATATGGGCCTTTTCCATAAAAAAAAAAAAAAAAAACCTTTAAATTCATAGGCACACAAATCATACCTACAATACATGGAACTCAGAGACACCTAAAACTCATCAGTGGGTTCAGATTAAGAACTGCTAAAATGAAGTCCAACAGAAATAGTTATTAAATCTGTGCCAAGACTTGCATGAATAGTGAAAGCTTCTGCAGAAGCATTCTTTTTTTTATTCCTCAACTTTAAGGATACACATTCTTTAAAATGGGGTTAGTAATTATCTAAAGAAAATATTGAGACTCCAGAAACTACAATAATCTAGTACCTTCCTTCCCAAAGTATGAACCAAGTCACATAGGAGCCTGACAGGAATGCAAAGTCTCAGGCCCTGACCTAGACCCACTAGATCAGAATCTGCATTTTTTTTAAAGTTTTTTTTTAAAGATTTTATTTATTTATTTTTAGAGAGGGAAGGGAGAGGGAGAGAGAGAGAAACATCAATGTGCGGTTGCTGGGGGACATGGCCTGCAACCTAGGCATGTGCCCTGACTGGGAATCGAACCTGCGATGCCTGGTTCGCAGCTCACACTCAATCCACTGAGCTATGCCAGCCAGGGCAGAATCTGCATTTTTAACAAGTTTCCCAGATGCACACACATAAAAAATGATAAAAATTCATCTAGCAAATATGAGAGAATACCCAGATTGCCTCTAAACATTGAGTAATGTTATTTGGCTTGCATTGAAAATTAATCCTGCCTTTGCCTACTTGGCAAGCTTCTGTCTATTTTTCAAAATCCTACTCAAACATAATCCCTTTCATGAAGTCTCTCCTGCACCTGCCCCCAATCCAAGAAAGAGAAATTTACTCCTATCCTCTTCTTAGCCGATTTTACTCTATTCTTTATACAATGTTATATACATCAAGATGTTTTTCATAAATAAATAAAATGTATTTTCTTAAATCCTAAATAAAATGTAGATCATAAACTGGCTATTTATTAAATGCTTCAGTTTCCAAAGTTTCTTTTTCCTAATGCAACATCAGACATAAAGTTTCCTTGAAACCTCAATTTCGCATTCAACAAAGAGTTATTTCTTTTTAAATAGAGGGTTTTCTCTTTAAATCGTTAGCAGAAAGAATACTAGATATCCTAGATCAACTCTACACTGTTGCTTCTCTAACTCACAGTATTAAGTTCCACACACCCAGCACAGCCCCAGGTGTGAGCTTGACTGAAGTTCTTCAAACCTCTCTGGTGACCTGAGATGCATCTGGCTGTTTTGTTAACTCACTCTTCACATGTTACAGCTACACACAGAGTGGACAAATAACATTCAAGTCTAGTGCAGAAACCACTTTCTCAGGTTTCTGCAAAGCATGGCATGGCATCAGAGCATTTGGTCGGACCAGAGCCATGTAAACGCTGATTGGCTGTTACACAGCAGTAAGTGTGGCCGGGCTCCGCCCCCTCAGACCTGTTCCCAGGTGGAGCCTCTTTACTGACCCCTCCAAAGGGCCCTTCCAGATTCTAACACAAGGCCATTTTCTTGGAAAGATTTTATCTGACCCTTTAAGAATTCAAACTGTCTTCTTTACACACTTCACTTCAGAGGTATAAAAGAGAAACAGGAGAATCTGAAGGTAGGGACAAGGTGAATTAAACAATGGAAGGCAAAGATGAAAATTAAGTAAAAAGTCACTGCATATACTCAGTGGTTAGAAGAACTGACTTCCAGTATTTTCCAGTATTACTTCATATTACTCTGCTTATTGAGACTATTTTAGCTGAAGATTGTATCGTCCCATTCTCCTGTTCCCATCTAAATAAACACTTAAAGGGTCCCACAGTATTAAAGAGGAATCAGCTTAACACAGGGCATACATTGATCAGTCAAGTGATCTAATAATAACCAATTTAATATAAGAAGGAAAATTATCTGATTGGGTCAGGAATCACTTTGCATCCAACTGTATAGTGTAAGGTAACACACAAACAGAAAAATTAAGAATCCACAGCCCTTATCCTAAAATAAAGATTGTGCCTGTCCTTTATCAGTCTCATTAGACTTCAAACATGATTTCACTAATATCAAAAGAAAATATAAACAAGTCATAGTTTGCCAAATAGTAGACACAACTGAAACACATACAGTGTGTAAATCAGCAAAATAAAGAAACAGAGATTTTGGAAGTTCAGTAAAATATTTCACTGCCACCTACAATAACTTAATTCACTGTTTCTTTCTCATCATTTACTATAAAATTACCCATTTGAAGTATTTTAATAATGTTTGTGTCTTCTGGGTTTTTTAGACATTTCTAATGCATGTTGAGTATGAAATTGGAAGGCATTTGAGACCCTCTCATTTCCTTATTCTGTTTTGCACATCTGCGGTGTGCTGTTCACGCTGCCATTGACACAAACAGTGATACTCATTCTGTCAATAAAAACAGCATCGATGCTAAGAAGCAATTTAGAATATTGATCCCTAGCAGTCTCCTATAATCTAAAGCCACTGTTTATTATCCATTATCATCCATTGCTAGAAAAACATTTCCCGCTCTCAAATTTCAGACCATTATCTAACTGCTGAGACTGCTGTTGCTGTTATTATGGAGTCAAATGCTTTCAGCATGCAGCTACCTAGTTGTAGTACAGGGGAGAACTCCACACAAACTCCACTTGAGTTTTAAAGAACAGGGCGGATTGGGGTGGGGGAGAATTTTCTCTGAGGAAGCGGTCTTGCTAGAGTTCCTGAACAGCCTGGCTTCCAAGGACACACGGTGCTTCCATATGAACAACCTCTATTGATTCCAGCTGCTGCCTAATTGGCTCATGACTAAATGAGACCCCTGAACGTGTTGCATTTGTATCACCAAAGTAAACAAGCAATCTTCATCCTGCATAATGCCAGTGCTAACTAACCCTGCCTGAAAGAAAATGCTCTTATCTGAGTATTCTGCTCCCACATTTCTGGATGCCCTGGGGCCTTTCATTCAATCTCTGATTGAATTCCCTGACAAGTAGAGTCTTAGCAGGCCTCTGGTGAAATGCCATACACTACACTTAGACAACTTCATAATACTAATGGTAGTAGTAGTAGTAATAAACACTTGTAGGAAAGTCCAATGCATGGTGTGCAAGAGCGTCAAAGAAATAAATTACTGGTTTGTATATACATACATACATACATATATATGTACACACACACACTGCAAGATTAATCTTAATCCTATTTTCTTCTTTTTGCAGCTTTATTTTTTATTTCTTTATCTTTAAACTAAATTTATTGTGGTGACATTGTTTAGTAAGACCATATAGGTTTCACGTGTACAACTCCGTAACACATCATCTGTATATTGCATCGTGTGCTCACCACCCAAAGTCAAGTCTCCTTCCATCACCATTTACCCCTCTTCACGCTCTTCTGCCTCCTCCATCCCCTTTCCTTCTGGAAATCACTATACTGTTGTCTGTGTCTGTTTTTTTTTGTTGTTGTTTCATTTTTTTTGCTCAATCTTTTTACCTTTTTCATCCAACCCCACAATACCTCTCCCCACTGACAGCTATCAGTCTGTTCTCTATATCTATGAGTCTGTTTCTATTTTGTTTGTTAGTTTATTTTGTTCATTGGATTCCATGTGTTAGTGAAATCGTATGGCATTTGTCTTTCTCTTACTGGCTTACTTAGGATAATACTCACTAGGTCCATCTATGCTGTCATAAAGGTAAGATTTTCTATTTTCTTATGACTGAGTAGTATTCCATTGAATGAATGTACCACAGCTTTTTTATATATTCATTTAGTCACGAGCCCTTGGGGTGTTTCCAAATCCTGGCTATTGTAAATAACATGGCAATGAACATAGGGGTGCAGAAATTCTTTCAAATTAGTATTTCAGGTTTCCTCAGATATAGTCCCAAAAGTGAATCGCTGGGGCCTAAGGCAGTCCATGCTTTCTTAACATTTTTTTTTTAAGATAAATTTTAACTTCAGGGACATAGCAAGAATTTTTTTCTCCTACACTATTTCTGGTGGTCAATTTACTTTAAATATTTAATTTAAGAAAATAAAAATTGGTGGTCTTTTGTGCCAAATTTCTTTTCCTTGAAAAAAAATAGGATGACAAATGTATTTTATAATCAGTCTGGGAGGGCTTTTTGCCATCCTTGTTTGTGTTTGTTGTGATGCTAGGATAGCTGTCGCCATCTGCAATGCCAATGGTGAAGTAGAACTTAATTATCACCAGCTGCCGGATAGGGTTAAACTTGCTTGATGACAACCCAGGACAAGGTCTCCAAAAAGCAACAAATAAAGTAGATAGGATTTGACAGTTTTAAATTCCAGTAACAATTTTCAAGGCATGTGTTAATTTTAGTAGAATGCTCCAAACCTCACCTTCATTGAATAAGGCATATCATTTTATTTTGAGGGGGAAAATGTGTGTCTATATACTCTCCACATCATTCATATGATACTATAATACATTTTAAAAGTTCTTACCAATGTAATTATAGCAATATTAGGAGTATATAATAACAGAGATCCATCACTTTAGAAAAACTATGTTTTAGGAAATCAAGAATCTCCTTTTTTTTCTTAGTGCCCAGATAATGATGTTTAAAAGTTGTTTTTGATTAAGTAATTTTTTATCCCTCTGTACAAGATTTCTAACCCTAAGGAAATCATCGCAAATGCAAATGACTTTTAACAAGTAAGGATCCAGAAATATTTGGCAATTATTTTTCTGATGGGTACATGCACCTAATTAAGATTGATGACTGAGAGTGGTTTAATTCATTGGAAACCGGTTTTTGATTTCCACAAAGCTATGCCAGGTTTAAGGTGTTGGCCTAGGAGATCTGGGAGCCAACGATGTTGTTTGTATGTTGAAGGTAGTATAGCTGCATTGAGCAACTGAGCTTCACGGAGAGAAAGTATCTAAATACTAAGGGAAGGTATGCTTATGAATTGAGAACCCTGAACATGTAAGGCACTATTTGAGCTAGTCAAGTAGTTCTGAAGTTCTAGGTAGGTAAAATTAGAAGTACAAATTGGTATGGATTTGTTGTTATTGTTTTGTGTAATACAGTTATTGCAAAGATA
Source organism: Tonatia bakeri (assembly GCA_004024845.1). Lineage (NCBI taxonomy): Eukaryota > Metazoa > Chordata > Mammalia > Chiroptera > Phyllostomidae > Tonatia > Tonatia bakeri. Next base: position 129,712 of record PVIA01002218.1, on the reverse strand, counting down.
TATCTCAGCAAGAACATTTTACAAAGTAAAAATGAGGAATTCAGATGAAGTCCCAAAACAGAGAAATAAAAACATTTTGACAATTTCTTGACTAGAAAGCTCTGGGAACTAGAGGAATAGTGACACTCTTATCTTCAACAGTTCAATTTTTGTGTAGATTCCAGAAATAATATAAAAAAGCCTTAATCAAACCCTTTTATCTCTCAAGGCCTCTGTCTCCTCAGCTGTAAAAGTTCATATGGAATTAAATACGTTCCATTTTACACCCCCTATCCTGTAATTCAGATAATATTCCTTTAATTTATATTTGAATTATTTATTTATTTATTTATTTATTTTAATTTATATTTGAATCTCCTTCAACCTCTTTTCTCACCAGCAGACATTCTTGGATACCTTTTAAATACTTAACAGAATCTTCATTCCAATTCAAAGGAATGACTTCAAGTGCACAATGTCCCAACTAGGAGAGTTCTGGTATTTTATGAGTAGTAACATTTGAACTTGAACTGAAGAAGTCTGTCCTCTCAGAAAACTTAGGCTCTCCTAGCATGCTTACTGCAGCAAAATACACATCTCATTATATTTGAAAATGAAAAGTCCAAGAACTCTGCTTTGTTATCCAAACACTGGTGTCTGCTGGATACTCTGTATGGCCCTGAAGGACAATGATCCATGACTAACACAACCAAGAAAAGAGAAATGACCATGGTCAATATTAGGAGGCAACTGGCCAAGGTCCAGAACCAATGGCTCTACAGAATTTAGGAAACACAAATGAACTCATTTCTATATAGACATTTTCCAATTACCAAAGATTTACTGAAATGTCTCTCTTCAATCTTCAAAATCATTTAACCAACATGAAAACAATGCTAATTAAAACCTAGAATGCAGTTAATCAGATGACTTAATGGATAGTGGGCATGTCCTAATAATAAACTAAAACAAAGTACAAGCATTTCAGCAAACAGGTTTTAGTGTTTATTTTGTGAAATAGGTTTGGTTTCTTTCTTGTTAAGATAGACAAGGAGGGAAAGAAGGGGAAGGATCATCAAGACACATGTATAAAGGGCCCATGGACAAAGACAATGATGTAGGGGAGGATTGAATATAGGAGGCAGGGGTGGGTAGGATGAGGAAGAGTAATAAGGGGAAATGGGGACAACTGTAAAATGAAAAAATAAAATGGGAATCCTTATTAAAAAAGGCAGACAAAAAAACTGAACATAAAGAAAGTGAAGAAATTCAACAAAATTTAATAAACACATATTTTAAAATAGTGTATATTAGTTCACAGTTTGTAAAAGGTGTATAACTCTACACACTTTTTTCTACTCTGTTGATAAGTCTGCTTTAAGTAACAATGGTTGCTTTCACTGTTCAGCTAAAAGTATTATTTTTAAAAGTTGTCATTAAATATGAAAGCTTTGAAATGGGGTAGGTAGGCATCTAGAAAAGGTATAATGATTGGAAAAGAATTAATGAAGAGGTCTAACTGCTTCAAGTATTGGCAGTTCAGTTCACGGGGATATGTGATGCTAAGGGTGAACAGAGATTTGAAGAATTAATTGCTATTTATAATTCCTCTGAATTCCACTAACATTAAGATAATACTATGCAAAATTTTGAAACCATGATAAACTTTCTTTCTATGATGTGTTCATTTTGTTTTGTTTGCTTCTTATATTTATTCTATCCCAAAGTGGCTTTCATCAGTTAAAATACAGTGAAATGTCAACAAATTTCCAAACTCCTGTCAAAGGGTCATCTTTGAAAAAGTAATAACTATGACACGTTGCCCTCCATATTTCTAAAATTAAAATGGTTACTCTGATGTCTCTGTTTATGCCGTACAAAAAATAGCTTCCGTTGTATTTAAAGCTTGACTATGAGGCACAATATTGTAGGATACACTAATTTTAATGTTTTTAGAAGTATAATTTATTACACTCTTTTTGCAGATCCAGCAGAGCTTCAATCAACAAAGCAAAGCACCAAACTTTTACAGTATAAAGAAAATCAACAATGACAATAGCAAAATGTGTTTAAGAAGTTCAGCTTCATTAATTTGGCAAAAAAGAATGAATATGTCTTGAAAAACAAACATGAGTCTTCCTGAACTAGATACAGAGTCCACCAAGTGTGACTGAATTAGACTGAAATATGATCTGATTAGACATACACATGTACACTCAAACTATCTCCGGTGAATATTACAATTTGTGATATACTCTTGTCAATCAGGTTTGCCTAATCAGAATATAAAATTTCATAAAAGCTATACTCAAGAGAACAACATTACCACACTCCTAATATTGCAAACATAATTAACTTTGAATTATGTGAATTAATAGTGCCTAACAAATTATCATTCAGCTCTGAAATTAAATTCTTTCATACCATTAGATTTGTTTGTCAAGCTCAAGTAGGCAAAAGTTGTGTCTAATAAAGTAATAATGGTGTTTGGCTAAGAGTGCCTTTGAGAAACAGATTTATCCAAAATAAATCAAGGAATTTCTATTATTAATTTGTGAATATCATAGCATCTACATAATAAAATTAAGGGAAAAGTTTGATACTCATACAGGATGCTGTATGTTTACTACCAAAAGTCCTTTTACAACTACCTCTTTAATTAGACATTTTATATTATTATTTTGTGATTATATACATGTAATATGAACCCATTTAATATTGTTTTAGATTTATAGATCTTTTTAATTAAAGTGAACTAATTTTTCCAATTAAAAGAAGAAAAAAATCAGGGTCATCTAAACTTCAGTTTACATTATCTAAGATAATTCCCTCCATTTATAATAAAAATATATTATACATAAACAAACAAGAAATCAAGGAACATAATATTCAAATATTTTTATGTAACCACAGGAACTGGATTTTGAAATACATAGTTCTTATATTGCATGGTCTATCCACATTAATTCTAATGTTTCAATGAACTGAAATTTTAATACATCAGGAGTAGGCATGAGGACAGACTTCACTTCTTTTTGTAAAGAAAGGAACTTTGCTCATATGTTTGATTAAGTTTTCCTGCAGGCTAATATCTAAACATTGTAGATCCAAGCAATGATTAAGGGAAGGCTTCAGAGAGGCCTGGGAAATAACAAAATGAGAGAAAAGACAAATGATTAAAAAAAAACCCCACAAAAATGCCTTGCAGATTCAGCTGATTTGAATGCTGACATAATGCATCTGGTTTCTCACTCAAAAATGACTCCAAGATAATTTCCCAAGATCCAGAGACCCTGGTAAGCTTAGCCAACTTAGGTTTTCAGTACTTTTTAAATGTGGTTTGAGACTAAGTGTGCTATGAGGGGAGATAGAAAAGTGTTTTGAATGGAAGGTGTTTGGAAACTGAGTTTAATTTTAAGGGCCATTTTCAAGAGTCAGGTTTTCTGTATATTCTAATTATAAAACTGAGCTGGGAAGATGACAAGAAAGATGCTTATTGGGAGTTTCATTCTACACTGAAGGGTATTGCTATTATCAGGCACAATGCCGGCCTTCTTTCATCAGTCATCTCATCTATTCCACCATTAGCTGCACTTGGGATATATACAGCAATTTTCCGGACGGAAAGATGGGCTTGTTCTCATTCCTAATTCTATCCATAACCCCTTTCTGCATCCCTCTTAGAACAAGTGACTTAAACATACAAGGTGAATTGCCAGGGTTAGACAGTACTGGCCTTGGTGAAATAAGATGATAGATAGTAGATAGATAGATAGATCCAACTACTTGTTCCCAGGGAGATAGAACATGTGTCTTAATCATAACAGACCATTTAACTACAAGCCTATTTTTAGCTGAAAAATATTTCATATGGTTTTAATGTAAAATAGTACCTGTTGCCTCAAACTTCAGTAAAATGAAAATTTGGAATTTTTATAGCATTGCAGTTTGTTTAAATATTTAGCAACATACTTTCCCAATAAAAGATAAAACTTTTCTTTTTGAGACAGAAATGTGCATACCAAAGTCACAGGTCACCAGAGGAAAGCTAGCTGGCTGGTCATCAAGATATGACCCCTTGCAGGAAGACTTTACTCTAGTAAATACATATTAGTCCAGTATCTGGCCCTCATAGCAAGAGTTTATGCTAACATTCCATGATCAGGCCTGTCTCCTCCAGGGTCTAGATTTTGTTAACTAAGCTCACAAAAACTCACGTATGAAAACTAGAACATTAACTTATCCAACAGAAGCAATGCTGCTTAGGGTCTCTCCATGTTTGTGGGATGGAACTTCTTTGCTGAAGCATAGTAGAAAAACAGTGCACACCAGAGGATGCTGTATATATACTATGTAAGCCTGACCAACCTTACTCATTCCTTTAACGTGTTCCTTCTTCAGGAAAGGAACAAACTGATTGTCTAGCCAGAGACTTTTTTAGGAGTGTCCAGAATCTAGCTGTGCCTCCCTATGTCTGCACTCTCATAAGTGCTTGATTGCACTTGGGCTATTGTCTCTAGATCCTATGGAGACCTCACTGACTTACCTTTCCTTCTTTTTCTTCCTATTTCATTCTCAAAGAATGGGAAAAGTGAAGCCCTTATTTAAATAAACCAAATGGTTGTTTAAGTACAATATTCATCTCTTTTTTCATGTGTAAAAATTTTATTTTGAAGATAATAGCCAAAGAAGGAAATGGCTGCACATGATCATTACTATTCTAGTTTGAACTCAAACACTTTTAATTCCAATACTTACTGCCATTTTCCTTGAGTAGATTTTGGGTTACTTGAGGCCTTTGACATCACATCAGTAACACTGATATTCTTCCAGCTTCTCCTGATGCTCCTCCATCTACTTTGAGGGTGTTTCCTCTGTTGCCAATCCCTTACAGTTTGTTATTTCCTGGTATTCTACCATCGGTCATCTTATCCTTCCAATGTGACTCCTCTTCCCTCTTAGTTTCCTAAGAACCAATATATATTCCAAACTCATGCTTGGAAGTCCCATAATTACCTTAAACTCATCATGCAAAAGTTGGTACTAGGAAAATCCTGTTCCTCTGTCATTTAACCATTTTTCCATCCCACAGAACTAAAAAATATTATTTATTCCAATATATTCAATACTTTCCAAATCCCCCCAATTGTACCTCATGACATTGTAAAAATTTATATATCTCCTCTGCCACTGTTTCTGTCCTCATCACCAGTAAGATTCTCTCCTGTATTACTCAAACAATTCCCCAATTCACTTCCATATCTCCATTACTGTCTCTACTGCAGTTCATTCTCCATATTATACAAGAAGTGATCTTTCTAAAATGCACATAATCTCACTGCTTACAACACTTAATGATGCCCTTTTTCCTGATAAATGCTACCTAATGTAAGATTTAATGCATCATACAGTAATTAGCTAGCTACTTGATCAAAGTCTTCCTAAAGATAGTCACTATGTTTTGTTCATTTTACTCTTATTACGTACCAGCATCTGACAAATGAGAGTAGCTCAATAAATACTGGTGAATCAATTAATGAATATGAACTTTGTATGAGAGGGATATCTGCACAGAAAATAATGCATTTATAATATTAGAGACATATTACAGTCATACAAAGACATAACAAAATTTTTAAAAATTACGATATTTAAAAATCACTATTTACTGTGTATAAATTTTTTAAAAATCACTATTGACTGTGTGTAAAACAGTGTTATACATAGTGGTAAACAGGGAGGTGAAATGACCCTATGTCCATTATCTTATTGGACCCTCAAAGCCAAACTGTGAACTAACACTCAAGGGAAACAAACAAACAAAAAAGATAAAAGTAAACATTTCAGAGGACTAACTACAGACTTCCAACTTTCTAGTGCATGCTTTTAGATATATTAAGTTATGAATCCTAGTTTTCTCCTGATAACTTACTCTTTTTACTTGCTATTAAATGCTTTGACTCACAGAGCATGTATATATCATTACTATTTTGTATTATTTTTTAATGGGTGCACATTTAAATATATGCATATATATGCATAAAGAAAGTAGAATGTAGGTACGATTTTTAGCTCTGGCAAATGACTTCTTTATGTCTCGGTTGCCTTTTCTATTAAATAAGGATAGTAATAGTACCTACTTAATAAGTTTGTGTGAGGCTTACATGAGTTTACTAATGGAGTAATAAGAGCAGACGCTGGCACACAGTACACACATTAGTTATTCACTCATATTAAACTGATAAGAACAGATACTGCACTTGATCTTAGCCAAAAGGCAGAGAAGCGATAATTATTAGCTCTTATATTTATTAAGTGCACATGATGTTACTAATTTGAGTTCTATTATTTTATCTGGAAGTTAATGTCTATATAGAAGTCACTTTCAAAAATGTATACTAAGTTTAATTAAAGGCAATTAATTGTAGCATTTATTTTCACTTACATTGTTTGTATTTCATTTTTTCTACTTATGTCATCATTCTCCTAGACTTTTGTTTTTCTTTTTTCAAGTATTATTTTAATTAATTGGTAGGGAATCTTGGGGTTACAATACCCAAACAAATTTCTTCTAGAATAAATCTACACTCAACAAATTCTATACTCAGATTGTCTAAGTACTTCTTGAATATTTTTCCTCCTCCCTAATGTTTATATAACATTTTCATTACTTAACTTCTAAGAGGAAATGACTGTTATTAAAACCAAATTTTTACAGGCTGTTAGTTTCTAGTGCAGATCATTGCCTCTAGGTGTTGTAGAATCAAAATCAAAACTACTAAATAATTTAGAGGTAAATTAGCAATTAACTGAAAATGACATTGCAAACTGTGGCTCATATGGGGCAAGTGAGCTGACAGAAATATTACAATCTGGCAGATTCGTAGAATCTCTCTTCACTCCCTTCCTCTCTCAAAAAGATAAAAAACCTATAAAGGACATAGAAATGTAGTTTTATAATATAAATATTTAATACAAGTTTATTTCTGCAAAATTAATTGTGGCTAAAAACTCTAATGTGCTACCAGAAAATTGCTAACTATATTCTTATCTATTAGAAAAAAAAATCCTGTACATACAAAAAAAATGGAGAGACAGATATTTGATATCAAGGTAGAAGTTTGGAATTTCATCCAATTTTCTAATCAGCTGTACTGTTAGACCCCAAATCATTTAATTGTTTTAAAGGAAATTAAAAAATAGAAAGCTGTATTTGGGGATAGTATGATTTTTGTTAAGGCCTCATTGTTGGAAAGCAAAAAGTAACACAGTAACAAATACTTTGTTTTCAAGACACCAACATAAAAGTCACTGCAAAATTCAAAAGTGTAGAGTCGGAAAGGATCTTACAGAATGCCCCCAGATTTTACCGCTGAGAGTAGTGAGATGCAGAGGGGGTTAGTCATCATGCCAAAAGCATGACAGGTTTGTACCACTTCTGGAACAAGAACCTCTGTTTTTGAACGCCAAATCCCACATGCTTTCTGTGTCTCAATTCAAAACAAATTATTGTGGGTCATTGATTCCTACTAGCTAATTTGTTTTGGTCTTTCATACAAGATCACGCAGACTTTAGAGCACAGTCAATGTGGTTTGACTCTAAGCCCAATAAATAGAAGCAAAGGGCCACAGGGTTGCAAAAACACACCAGATTTCTCACATTGCCCACATTTTCCAGATAAAGTCATGTCAAAACTTCACAAGTAAAAAAGAAAGGCCCCAATATCTTGTTCCCCCATTCTAAGAAACCAGTTAGAGTTTTCCATCCTCCCCTTTCTCATTCTGACATCTAAGGGTCTCCTTCGTATCATTTTGTCCTCCGTGGGAAAGTGAAGACCTGACCAAGCATCCAGGAGTGCTTTCTCTGCTTATGTATTCACTCCACAGTTTGCTAAAACATGACATTCTTGAGAGCCAGATGAGTTCTTATTTTGGCACCTCCCATAATGTGCCCAGTGTCTGATAGGTGCAAATTACATTTTAGAGTAAAATTAACTATAGATTCAATTAGCTGTTGATCTCAAGGATTATTTTCTTCATGCTAAACATTAACTTTTTTCTATCAATTTTTCTTTTGGTGTGGGGGGGGAGGTTGTTTATTTTTAAATTTCTTCTCCCAACATTTCTAAAGAGAAGTATGGAACTGTATACTGTGCTCTAATAAGAGCACAATCATCTAGTATTTAATGGAAAGATTACTTCATGTTTTAAATTTTAATAAAATGTTTGGCATTCTTATACTATTTTTTCTTAAATAAAACAGTGCTTTACTGTTGACTCAGGATAAGCTTAATATCTCTTTTCACAATTCCCACCCCTCAGGGCCTATTTCTCTTATATTAACACTTAGGCAATCATCCATTATAATAGAATCCCAAGACAGAAAGACGATTATCTTTCCAAATGAGCTTGTTGCTAATTAGTGAAAAAAAAAATACCTAACCCAGAAGTGTTTATTTCTTTTGCATCTCAACATACATGAGTACTGTTGTTTTAGCTGTCAACCAGGATTACGAGCATGATTTCCTTTCTCCTTCGGTAACAGGATCCGTAGGCAGTAAAGATACATTAAAGAGCCAAAACCAGGAAAAGGTCTGGGTCTGTAGATGTGAGCCAATAATAGAAAGCAGTATCCTACTGGAGGGCAATAGAAAGCTGTCCAGTCTGATGAAGGATGTATAAGCATTGAGGTCAGAATAAGGCAAAAGGCAGGAAAAAGGCTGAGTGGTCAGATCAGAGGCTGATGTATGCAGAACCAAGAGATCAGGTAGATAACTTGGACTAGAAATTCACCTAAAAACTATTAGCAAGAGAATTTCTATTTTGGGAAAAGTAGAAAAATAGCAAAAAGAAAAAAAAATTGGTTGATACAGGACTTCCTGTAGGATCAACTATTGTTCTGGCAGCCTCAAAACTAGCTCTATTTTCCTTTCCTGAAAGAGACTGGGGCAGGAGCTGCATAAGTGGCCACCGGACACAGTCAGTTGGGGAAAAGAGTATGGAAGGCCGCATACCTATTAATTCCAGAGAACCTCTGTAAGACCTTGCTATTCTCAGTCTGGAAAAGCAAAACTCAGCTCACATTGAGTTTTGAATAGAACAAGAACAACTCAATTAATATTAATAATATCAGTTCATTTATATATTGAAGTCATGTATGAGCATTTAAGGACAGTGATATTGAACTTTATATCTCATGTTCTTTCTAAAGAATTTATTTTCATATTGTCTTCTCTTTTTTAATTAAATATATTGGGTGACATTAGTTAATAAGATTATATAGGTTCTGAGTGTACATTTCTATGACACAATATATATATTGCATTGTGGTTTTTACTTGCATTTGTCTAGTAGCTAGTGAAGTCGAGCATTTTTTTTTGTATATCGATTGGCCAATTTTAAGTCTTTTTGGGAGAAGTGTCTGTTCATTTCTTAATTGGAGTTTTTAATTGGATTGTTTGTTTGGCATTGAGTTGTATGGGCTCTTTATATGTTTTGGATATTAACCCCTTGTCAGAGCTGTTGTTTGCAAATATCTTCTCCCATTTGGTTGGCTGCTTTTTTTGTTTTTTGTTGCTTCCCTTTGCTGTGCAGTAGCTTTTTAGTTTGATATAGACATGCAGAAACTAAATGAAAGAAACCAATCAGAAAAGACTACATACTGTATGATTCCAACTGTATGACATCCTGGAGAAATAAAACCTAGGGACGTGGTGAAAAGATTAGTAGTTTGCGGGGGTTAGGAAGGGGGACAGATGATGAAGTGTAGTGCAGAGAATTTTTAGGACAGTACAGATACTCTGTATGATATCAGAATGATGGATATATGTCACTATACATTTGTCTAAAAAAGCAACCCAATAGAATAGAACCCAAGAGGAAATGATAATGTAAACTCTGGGTTTGGGGTGATTATGATGTGTCAACATAGGTTCATCAATTGAAACAAATGTACCACTCCAGTAATGTGAAGGCAATGCACCTGTGGGAACAGGGAGTAAGTTGCACTGAATTTTGTACCTTACACTAAATTTTGTACCTGGCACTAAATCTCTATACCCTGCATTAAATTTTGCTGTGAATCTAAAACTTCTCAAAGAATTAAACATTTAATAAAAAGCAAAACAATTAAAAACACTAAGATGATGTTTTAAGACAATTATCACTTGCTTATGCATATCAACCATAAGATAAAATGATATACACATAGTTTAAGAAAAATATTTGATTCTAGTGTCTCAATTATCACATATTAAGCAGCCTTTGAAAAAGAATTCTAAAAATTCCCTACTTTTCCTAGTTCTTCAGAAATCACAATCATGTTTCACATCTGTCACTCTTGGGGTCCTAATACGGTAGGTACCATGGATTATAGTGTTCTCTCTAAACTTTTGAGATTACTTCATGAAAAGTCTAATCCTTATTATGCTAATGGCTTGAGAGACTAAAACTAAGTTGAACAAACATTAAATCAAGACAAACCTGAAGCAAATCTCTGCAATCATCTCACTGTACAGCGCCAGTCTGAACCAAAACGGAGCCATTAGGTGGCTGACAAATTCTCAGAGTGGGAAAAGACTCATCAACATAAATTTGCCATATGATAATTGAGTTGCAGAATATTTGGGAACAAAAAGAACTTTATCTAGACTGTAAGTATGATGATCCCTTGCATCTACATATCATTATCAAGAGTATTAGGAACAAGTTTAGAAAATCTCAGCAGTCATCATTTCTCATCTGTGTTTAATTAACTGAAAAATCTAGACAAGTTTGAATCATCCAAGCTAGTTATGTTGCCATAACCAACTGTTTCTAATAAACATACATGATCAGAAGCAGTTATGTTTTCTTAATTCTCAGCATTTTGAAATATCTGTAGAGAGTAAAGCAACGTTGGAGAGAGCACAAAATATGTCCCGTGGAGCGTTACAATGCAGTACATTCATTAAGTACTTCTATGACACTTTAAATATTTTATTCATGAACAGGTATAAAATAAATCTTCCTAATGCTGCAGTTGAGATTGCTTTACTTATTAGATGTCAATTTGAACTCCTTCCCCCATGATTTTTACCCCTGATTCTTCCCAAAATATACAAGAACCTTACTTTATATAAATTCAGATTGGTTTCACCATTTTTGAGATAACTGTACCCACAGTTGTTCATGGTTTTGAAATGAAACTTTGTGATTTTTAAACAATCATTTATCACTACTCCTACATTAAAAATTATCTGATGATGACATGACTGAACAACAGTTGGAAAATCATTAACTGTAAACAGATACTGATGAGCTCCTCAAAAATCTAGATGGCATCAGTTATTTGTAATCTATAACTATATGAAGAATAAAAACAATGTGAAGTCAATTCCTATCTGAATTAACCCTAAAAGGAAATTTTTATATAGTACAAGTTCCCAAATCTGGAATAATAGAGCAAGGTTTGCTTCAATTATTAAATACTTTACAAAATGCACTATTAATACATTCAAACAAATAAACAATAAAAAGATACACTTGATTTAAGGTCCTACTTTTCTCATCTACAACACAATCAGAATAAAAGGCTATTTTTAAGCTTGCCCCTTGGATTTTTCAAAAATACATTGAAGCTTAGATAAATCTTTTGTTCTAGCCACATAGTGGTGTTTCCTGTCTTCCTCAGCCCTGGGTTGTTGTGGGTACTGGAAATGTAGAATCTGCACCCCACTGAGTTCCTTTGCCTTCCAGTGGAGGAGATAGTTAAATAAACAAATAATTGCAATATAATGATATAATATTATATTAGGCAAACATACAAAACAGCAAAACCACACATGAGAAAGAAATTGCAGGGTAGTATATTACTCTCTTATTACATAGTTCTAATCAAGTTTACTATATGATAAGCAACAACTAAAAGTACCAAGTTAATCCAATATCAGCACTGAAGTGCCATTTTCAAATCCTGATTATGAATAATCTTTAAAGGAACTGCCATCTTACAATCTTTAAAAAGTTCAGGTACAATGGCTTTTTGCAATTGGTGCACAGAGAGCAGAACAGTGTGACAGGGAGATACATCAAAGACTTTGTTCCCTAAGGGCCCTAATAAAATATGTTTCTACAATTAAGTTGGTCCAGGAACCTAAATATTTTTAATACTAAGAATAATTTTTAATACACATCCATTATATATATATGTGTGTGTATATATATATATATATATATATATATATATATATATATATGACTGCTACATGTTGAGACAGTGGTTAATAAAATATCCTGGATAATCATTAATTTTTTTAATACATGGATTTTATATCAAGTATGACTTACATTAAAAGCGAGGGATATGTCACTTTCTTAGTTGTTGGATTTCCAGCATTCATAAGCACCTCAAAAGCATATTTCTATTTTGTTTATAAGCACAATGTACGAATCACCAGCCTTCCTCTTCCTTCACAGGCCAGATGCCTCACTGAGCTATAACCTTCCTCTTGCCCTAGATGTGACAACTGTCCATTTGTACTTTGCAAAGATTTTAATCAGATTACATGTTTTAGTCATAGCAAAGCTATAAAATTTCATGAGATTCCATCCAAAAGTCACTTGTTATGAGAGGTTTGCTTTCAAATATGTATAACTAATGTAGCCTGGTATATAGTCAATAACCAAATCAACCCCTTTCTACCATTTTATTTGTAGGAATTGATGCTAAAGATTCAGATGGAGATAAAATGGCTGCTACTTCACAAAACATCACATGAGAAAGCTTTACAGATTGTGTCAGTCACAAATAAAAAAATATTTTTTTAAGATTTTATTTATTTATTTTTAGAGAGGAAGGGAGGGAGAGAGAGAGAGAGAGAAACATCAATGTGCGGTTGCTGGGGGCCGTGGCCTGCAACCCAGGCATGTGCCCTGACTGGGAATCGAACCTGCAATCCTTTGGTTCACAGCCCGTGCTCAATCCAGCCAGAGCTAATAAAAATATTTTACTGTATTAGCTTATCATGAATTATTTTTGGCCTTTGGTTAAAGGATAAAAACTTATCAAAGACTGTATCATGATTTATAAGTCTCTCCAACGTAAGATGACAATTTTTTAAAGTTTCTGCTGTATCCCACAGATGTATACAAATTACATGTAAAGGGGCATACTCTTGTATAGAAATGTAATTATGAAGATTAAAGAAAGTAGATTAATAAAAGATAGTTATTAAATTTTAGTAAGTCACAAATGGCCCTCTAAATCCAATTGTTTGTTACAGGTTAATATAGTTTTTCACTGATTCCAACTTTATATGTCTTTGAGTTTTTCTAGTTTAAGCATCAAAGCAAAATAGTCATATATTCCAAATGCATTTGCACAACAGGGCCATTTATGGCCAATGAAAGCATGTTGGTAGCATATTTGGATTTTAGAATACAAAGTTGATAATAAGATATGTCTTAAAAATCCATCTCTTCTTTTTTTTAAATATTTTGTATTGTTGTTCAATTACAGTTGTCCCCATTTTCCTCCTTTACTCTCTACCTGCCCTGCCCACCACCAACCTCAATCCTCCCCACCATTGGCTTTGTCCATGGGTCCTTTATACATGTTCCTTGACTTGATCCTTCCCCTATTTCCCCATTATCCTCCTCTCCCACCCTCTCCAGTCACTGTCAGTTTGTTCTTTATTTCCATGTCTCTGGTTCTATTTTGCTTTCTTGCTTGTTTTGTTGACTAGGTTCCACTTATAGGTGAGATCATATAATATTTGCTTTCACCACCTGGCTTATTTCGCTTAGTGGCATAGGAAGCCTTCCTCATGGACTCCACTTTCTCCTCAGACCCTCCATTGTCTGCCTTAAATATAACTATATTCACTTCCTCATAAATATAAATATATTATGATATATTTATATATCATAAATATATATATAACTTCCTATAAATATAACTTCCTCAGAAAAAGATGCTACTGGGTCCTACCCAATATTCTGGTGCCCCAAATGTTTACTGTAGTGACTATAATAATCAAAGGGGATGTTGTAGTTGAACTTTCTCTTACTCTCTCTCATATTTGGGTATATTGGTATATTTACATATTTATATTATTTATAATCTGTATAATACCATATATCTATTTTCATAATAATACCTTAAAGAATCATTTAAATAAATACTTTCAGAAATGACTAAAAACATAGCCAGAATGGCAGAGTCCACATCCTGTTAAAAAAGAAAACCCATATGCAATGTGTTAAACATACTAATATTTATAAGTGTGGTATAACAGTCCATAGCAGTCTCCAATTGCTCTTTAGTGAGGAACAAGAAGTAACTGTTAACCAGTGTGACTGAGCCCTTGTCCAGTCACTATGCTTATCTGGGTATCCCTGTCTATAGTTCCAGCTCCATGCAGCCAGCTTTCTTTCAGATCCCTTATGACTGATCACACAGCGCTATAGGACTCTTTTTATGTACTCTAGGGATGGCTGATGCAGCATTATTTTCAATTATTCTGATAATGCATCTATATGATGTGTCTGCTGTGATGACATTAGGGTGGCGATGTGTGTTAATGAGTTACAAGAGGGACAGCGGTAGGATAAATGCCTTTAGTAGAATTTTTAAATTTCTTAAGTGAGAATTTCCAACTGATCTCCATTTGGACAGCCATGATGTATTTGTGAAATAACATTGAGCATTCCCTCAATTGCTACTTAATCCTTTCATGTCCTATTACATGTCAGTTACATTTGCAGAATATATTCTCAAGCTTTATAAAATCAGAAGAGCATTGGAATGAAAGAGGTCATGGCTAAAATCACAAGCTCTGGAATCAACCATATGATTCAATCTCAAAGCCTCCATTAGCCAACTGTATAAAACAAAGTTATTGATTTCTCAGTGTTCTCATCCCTTAAATTATAATACTTCAAATAATGACAGGAAAAAAGAAATATGGAAAAGTTAGCTTGTATTTTTATTGTAAATCTCATTAGCAGAAAGGGACATCAAGAAAGCTTCTTCTAAAGAAAAAAGAAACAAATGAAAGATTCTGCTGAGCGTCTTTCCCAAGCAAACTGACAAATGTTAAATGGTGGAATGCAGACTGCAGAACAGAGTAGGGATTCCTGATCTGTCAGGGTTAAGTGCTCCCTCCTAGTCTATTACTTTATTATTTAAAGGCCTTACTGTTCTCTAATTGCTATCTTTGTCTTAAAATTGATTCTCCAACTCAAACCTATATTAGATCAATTCACATAATATTTCTTTAATGCTCTAAACAGTCTAGCACAATGTTGAGCATGTAGCAGGTTCACAATAAATACCTGTATGCAATTTTGATACTAGAATGAATCTATGGCTCTCATTCATTCATTTTCTTAAATGTATTTTTTCTAGATAGTCTTAATAACCATCTTGGTAACACAATCCTGCCATGCTAGTGTTTTTGTATAATTTTATTTGCCTGCTGCATCCCAACCCCAAAAATGCTTGATTAAAAAAATACACTAAGTATAAAAATATATTTTAAAATTTCTAAACTATTTATTTTTTATTTATCTATCTCTCACATCTAAAGTTTAAAGTGTCTATCTTCTAAATCAATAAACAGTGGGAGTATGTCTACTAAAGGCAGTCACTCTATCCAATTCTGTGCTTTAAAATTCCATCTGTCCATTATTGGCTACTCCCATACATAGAAGTCATGTCAGAAAGCACATTATTAGAGAGCATATTAAAACTATTATCTGAACATTAATACCTGGATTTAAGAATATTTATCTACTGATTAAAATTTTGAAATTACTCATCACACATTTTTCATTGTATATTTTACCTGAAAAATATTCTTTGGCTTAGATTTGAAAACTATATATTTAATAAGTTCAAGTAATCCAAAAAAAGCAGTAAAGAAGTCATGTTTTGCTTATTTTTAATTATTGGACTAACATTATTGACATGAATTTTCTAGAAATTGTAGTTGCCAAGTGTCATTATATTGCTTATTGGGAATCAAATATCACAATATGCCATATCCCAAACTTTAATTCTTCACTGCCTGTCACCCTTATCCACTAAACCTGCTTGCACTCCATCCATCAGACCTCTTTCATGTTCCTTATTATTTTATATCACATAGCCAAGCGTCTCTTGTTCGTGCTCTTTACCCATTTTCAATGCCTTTTCTTCATCTCTGGTTTACCTCTGTCATATTCTCTGTCAATCTCATTGGTCACAGCTCCTGGAATTACAGACTGTAACTGCTCCTAAACACTCTGTAACTAAAAATCTCACATCCATTATTGTTTAATTTTTGCTAAATACGGGTGTGGGAAAAATCAGGGCCTTCATGAAAAATCTGATATTCTAGCCTAACATTGTACAGTGCACTTCTTCTGGTCTCACCCATGCTTAGAGCAGTTTCTTCTGGATTTCAGGTGCAGTTGTAGAATGTTAGCCATCTTTCCATTACTGCAGAAATAAACACCGATTAACTAAGTTACTAAAGTTCACTTTGTTAGTGAATGACAGATTTTAAACAGATGGCAACCCTGGACTCCATATCTCATTCGCTTTCTGCTTCAGCACATGCGCTAGAATATTATAATATTTCAATATTATGAAATTTGGTTTAAGTAGGATATAACTTACAGATAGTAAATATTTTATATTAATATTCATTTAAGATTTGTGAAAAGTTATGATTGTGAGTCCACCTCCACAAAGAATGAAATAATAGTCAAAGGTACAAATATGTTAATTTAGCCAAGAACGCACACATCTAGTTAATATTTTTATGAAAGAAATAAGCTCTAATTTATGTATCTTATTGATATTTGCCTGGGCTGCTTTCGTAAGAGAGTGCCAAAAGCAGATCAGTATTGTTAGTGTCATTTTACAGAGTGGTTTGAAATAAAGGCAAGTATACACTGAGAGAAAAGAACAGATAAATGGACAATTTCAGTGGAAGTGCTGAAAGAGGCCTCACTCAAAATCTCCCTAAAAATGTTGAGCTGTGAAGCTACAGGAAAGAATATTTATTTTTGCAACTGCAGAGAGAGCTGTGCAGTTTCTGCTAAGATTTTGTAAACATTTCTTGAGGATGGTTCATAACAAAAATTTGTTTCCTCAGCACTTTCCACACCCTGACAGCCGGCCCCATAACCACTATTTAAAACTATGTATATATCGTACACACCCAATTGCTAACAATGGTGACAACTTGATGGGATGGAAAACTGTCACATGCAAATGAAAATTATCAACATTGACTGTATACAATATAGGGAATCTAAACTGATGAGTGAAAAGAAGAACAAAGAGACAGAGATCAAGAATGAGAGGGAGAGCACAGAGATGAAGAGCATGGAGTAGCGATGGTAGTGGGCTTCCAACAGGCAAAACTGGTAAGTATCCATGGACTTTAACAACAGTGACCCTTCCCCATTTTTTGAAAGTAAAAAATCAATGAGAAATGGAAAGTGTTCACTGAAAGATTACCATAAATTAATTTGATTTTCCTCATTCAGCTTCCTCAAATTTAGACCTTTTCCTGTTGTTATCTCATTAAGAGTTGAGACTGGTAGCTGGGCAAGGCAACGCAGCAGGTCCACTTCTTATAAAGAGATCCAACAGTCATGGCAACATAATAATTTCACTGAGTGTTTCAGTTCAGCAATGAGGACCTAATCCTAGGCAATCCCAGGCCAGTCCTTTCAGGTGCCACAAGTCAGTCAGATCTGTCAGAACAGAACCTTGCAGCAACATCCTGTACAAGGCCCACCAACATATTTTGGCACGTAGTACTTTGTAGCCTTCAAATTTATACCAAATCTTGATCTAAAGACTTCAAATAGAGTCTTCTGCAATGATGCTCATGAGGAGGAAGGCACTGTTATCTCTTCCTGGAAAAGCCAGTGTTGGTTTCCAGAAACTAGAAGATTCTATAGTCAGTATACTGTATTTGGTGACTTCAAAATAATTGATTATTGATGTTATCAAATATAATAAATGAATTGAATATTGTTTTATAATTCACACCACACAGATATTTGTGATACAATCCCAGGTCTGCTTTTTTGCCTCTCACATCCACTCAGAAGCATCGGTAGCCAAACCAAACCAAACCAGGAAAAGCAATTGTTCTACTTAGTCTTAAAATGGTGCCTTTACTTAGACAGCAGAAGCTCTTGTGCTATAATAACTGTGGCAAGTATCAATGTCTATTAAATTTAGAAAAATAAAAATCTACCTTAAGTGCCAAATAGTATTTAGAGTGCCTCTGTTACTCAAACAGAACACTTTTATAGTTTAAAAGAACAGTATTATTACAGTATCACATTTCTGAAAAACAACATATTCCAGCTTTCACATTTAAAATATTGTATTTGTCAGTGGTTTATGGGGTGTGCAGAAAAACCAGGAGTTACTGATGTAGGCCCTATGCACCTCTTTGATAGATAAATTCCATGCAGCTATACCAGAATGTTTTAAATAAGTTATTTTTGAATGAGGGCTTTTATGTCCAATGCAGTTCAGTGCCCCAGGCTGCAAGCTCCTATAACTTGGGTTGAAGGATGTCTCGTTTCTGCTGAAACAAAAGTATAAGATGAATTGTGTCAAGAGAAACCCTAGTTTATGTGCTGGGCTCTGGCTTACTCACAGAGGTTTCTTTATAAAATACAGTGCCTGAGGGTGCAGACAAGGAGCAGATTCTAGTATTTCTCCGGTCGATTCCAGACAAATAAATGAAAATGAAAATGGCAGTAATAGAGTCTTGCAAGTATAGAGAAGCTTGATCCTTCTGTCAGCCTCTAACTTTTTCCAGTTGTGTTCAGTGTTCTTCTTTTATTATTTATTGACTTAGAAGCAAAGCTTTCTTTTGCATTTATCTGTTGGCTCTACAATAATTGAAATTCCAACATAACATGCAGGTAGTTATGTCCCAAATTTTAAAGCATTCTGGTTTATGTATTTGCTTCCAAATTTTACCTGCTTGGTAAGATCGTCATGAACATGAAACACTGATTCCCTAACCTTTCTCCTGGCTCTTTCTCTAAAGCATTTATAAGGATCTAATGTGCTGTAAACTTTGCCTGTTTGCTTTATGGAGTGTTTGCCTCTCCTTCACTCTACATTATAAACTCCATGAAGAAAAGACGATGTTCTAGTCACTGCTAAATTCCCAGTGACTGGCACCTATGTTGGAAGCCTTGGTTTGGGTTACTCAGAGCTGGGATTCATGAGGTAAACAAGAGAGGTGGAAAAGTAGGCTGAATACAACAGGAATGGTGCCTATGATCTCTCTAAAATGTTTTCTTACAGATTCTGGGTGAATGATCGCCCCGAGGAAATTTTTCAAAATAGGCTATGCTGATCTTTTAATATCCCTTCTATCTCTTTCCTGAGCTTTGGTTTGCTATCTCCCCAGGCACACAAAGCTCTTTCCTGCCTTATTTCCTTACTTAGCCCTTACTTGCACTTCAGAAAGTGCATAGAGAGGCTTTCATTCTTTAAGATACGATGTGCCCATAACTCTAATTACTTCAGTTTTGGTCCATCTCCACATCTGACCCCAAACTCCCTTTTGCTCTGAGCCTATAACAGATGACTTCTAGGGACAGAGAAATAGTTTGAACAAATTCATTTTTAACCCCATGGACCTTCCAGGTTCTATTTGCCTGTTTATCTGTTTTTCTTGTTAAATCAAACTAATTTTAAGTTTTTGAAATACCGGGAGTATGACAAAGCCAAATGAAATATTCCGAATAGCTTTAGAGATCTATCTTTGGGGGTAAGACCTCAGATGACCAAAGTATTCCAGTTTGTCTAGGACAAACTGAGACAGTGGCTGACTATAAAAGGCAAACTGAGACAGCTGGTCACTATAAAAGGACCTCAGTATATGGGCACGGTTTCTCTGCCTGGGAACATGTCCCTGTGCGTAGGTCTCTTACATAGAATCAGCTTGTCTCCTCCTCTGCTCTTCCAAAGCTACAGAGCTTTGCACAGCAGCCAACCCAGCAGTGGCTCTGCAGGCTCTGGTGGTACGGAAGTGGGAGGTGAGAACTGGAAAGAAACCAGATGTCAGTACAGCTACAGCTCTTTGGAAGCCATGAACTTC
The DNA here is from genome assembly GCA_004024845.1 of Tonatia bakeri. NCBI lineage: Eukaryota > Metazoa > Chordata > Mammalia > Chiroptera > Phyllostomidae > Tonatia > Tonatia bakeri. The sequence goes on along the minus strand of PVIA01002218.1, from coordinate 109,619 downwards.
TATTTTAACTTGCTGCCTTGGATGCTCACTCAAGATAATTCATTCAAATTGTCAATGTGACCCAATCCATAAGACAACGTGCCTCTGAAATTCAACGCAGAATTAAATGTTGCCATACAATCAATAAACAAATTTTGCCGAAAATGCCTTCTAATCTATAAGAAGTGATATGCCCTTTGTGCAAAGAACAATCTGACACTAGACCTTTGAAGGCTACAGCAAAGTTTTTGTTTATTTTGTTTATATCACGGAGGGTAAATATTCTTTATTTATGCAGAAGGTGCCACAGGCTTTGTAAGGGGACAGTACCAGCTATCCCAGGGGAGATTCATTCCAACATAGAACTTAACTCCATATACCTCTGACCCTGTTGCTCTCTGTTGTGGGGTCAGGAAAATAATGAGCATAGAAGGTTTCTCATATAAGTGAAATGTTATTGACTACTTGATGGGGCATGCATCTATTGAAAGGAAAATTGAATTATAGCAATCAAAGGGGATGCTAGAGAGCTAGGGACCCTTAATGGTAGCAATATATATAGTTTAAAAAGTATAAATTATCATTTACTACTTAGAGAGACCAAGTAGAGTAATCATTGGAGGTTGAGGTACTGAGAGGTGGGTGTGTGGAAACTTATGAGGCAGAGAACAGGATCCATGGTTTGTTCAAAGTCACACAGTGGTATCTTCTGTTTATTTTTGTTTTTACTTCCTTCTAGTAAAATTTGATATTTCACAAAACTGAAAATGGAAGAATGAACACTAAATCTAAGTTTTGCAAAATGTACTAATCCTGAGTCCTTTTCCTTGAACCAAAACAGGAAATATTCTGTCCTGGGAGTTAAGACATTGGAGGTCTGCAGGTCTCAGCCCACTTCCCCTTGGGAGAACCACGCAGTCTGTCTGCAGCAGTTACCCCATTTGCAACAGGAGATTAGTACTGGCTGGTGTTCTTCACACTATCAAGTGAAATAGAATAAATTTTTAAAAATAGTTAAAAGTACATGGCATATAATAGTAATTATTGTTTCTTTTTTATGAAGAACTTTATTTTTTAAGTTTTATTTTGCAATTACAGTTGACATTCAATGTTACAGTAATTTTAGGTGCAGCACAGTGGTTAGACATTTCTCTAACTTACTAAATGATCCCCCAGGTAACGCTAGTCCCACCCAGCACCATACACGGTGACTACAACACTATTGACTACAATCCCTGTGCTGGGCTTTACATCCCCGTGACTACTATGTGACTACCAATTTGTACTTCTCAGTCTCTTCACCTTTTTCACCCAGCTCCCCAACCCACTTCTCTAATTATTGTTTTTGGAAATGTGTTTGGAAGTCGTGTATGTGTGTGTGTGCATGTGTACACATATACATTGGATCACAATGTAAAATATATTTCATACTGTGATCCACGGTCAAGGCCACTTTTTCTTGCATTTTTGTTCAGGGTCTTAATAGGTCCTTTCCAATACTTGTCTTCACTGATTCTTCTATGCCCTCCCTGGTTTTAAATAAATAGGTATCACTTATACTTCAATTATTTTCATACTTGGTTTATTGCTTTAAAATATTTTCCTAAGTTTCTGTGTCATACAGTCAATTTCTTTCTCTCTCTTCTCCTTCCTAGTCTCCACCCCTGCCCGATCCTTATTCACAAATACTTCAAAACCCTGTGTGTTTTAAGGATTATTGTGTTACAATCATATTTCTCTAACCACAGACTAATTGCAGGAATATTTTGCACTTGAATGTTGAACCATTTGAATATATTCTTCTATAAATATAATACTTAAAGTTAAAATTTATATTATCCTGAGCATAAGAAAATGGCCTACAACAACCCTAGGATACCTGCTTTTGATGTTTTAAAATGTCCCTATAATGAAATATTCCCTATAATGAAGGCAGAAATAGACTCTGGGAAATAAAAGTGATATAAAGAGGAAAATGGTCATCACGAGTGATGATCAGCAAAATGGAATATTATCTCCCCCCACACACATATGTTCAAACTGAGATAAACATGCACGTACTTCAATTACAAGCAAAACTTTCTTGAGAGACAAGTGGCAGAGAGCACTGAAGCTGAAAGCAATGTGACAACACAGTGGCACACAATGGTGAGAAACAACTCAACCCTATAATTAATTTCTATCATTAAAGTCCCATCAATATCACTTAGTTGGATGGCTTTGACAGGATGGAAATATTACCTAGAGACATAATTCTTACTTCAAAGGTTGTAGTACTGTTTGCATATGTACTTTAGAATAAATTATAAAAGGTGAACAATGTAAAAGGCACGATGTATAACCTGAGAATAATTTAACAGAGCATAAATATATGTGCTTGGCTTTGATGATTATAAAGCTTTGCACAATTTTTCTCCTCACAAAAGAAATGCAGAGTTTCAGTTCCTAAAATTGGGTTGAGGAAACAATGTTCATTAAGATTAATTTATCCTAAATCCTGGTGCTTTGTATTTGTTGTCCCTAATTGTTAATACTAACAAAGTATACAAAATTGCCTCAAACTGGAGTCATTATCACAGGAGGCTGAAGGGAAGGAGAAATGGGGTTAGATGTAATCAATAGCTTTTAGGAGATAGTTGATTGAATGGATATGACTAAACAACGTAGGAAGAAGAAGTCCCCTTTGCAGTGTGGCTAAACAAAGCAAAATTACAATAGTGGTCATTATGAAAGAGGTTATATGAAAAGCTGTAAAAATTTCCCTTAGGGTCAAAATGAAGTTTTTCTCATTGTAACCAAAGTCTGTCAGGTGATTTATTTGAAAGACATTCCGAGCTCCCCCGAATGAAGAATACCACATCACGTAATTTTCTCTGAGTAAGATATATTATTGCATAGTTTTACTGCATCCTTAAAGCACAAACACATCACTTAAAATGATTTTTAATCCTCAATCTAGGTATCCATTTCACTCCCCCTTCTTTTTTCTTTTTTGAAAACTTAAGTGGATTCCAAGAAATGAAATAAGGATAACAGACACTATGTTGTGAGATATGGAAGGCTCTGGAATTAAAATTACATATAATTTGAACTTAAATTAATATGTGAAATAAATCAAACTTTTAAAAATCTTTTCTTCAGACTAAATCAATGTAAATAACAAAATGACTCTTTGCTGGATGTTTCTGACTTCTAAATTTAATTTTTACATTGACAATAACTTACACATGCTTCCAGCATATGTATGAATAACATGGTGACATTTTCTTCAGCATTTACAAAAATGGAAAAATGTTGAAAAGGTGATAAGATGAGTTACTGGTGGAGAAGAGATTCATATTTCTTCTTAACTTTGCTTCAGGGACACCATCTTCATTATACTATCTCTCAGTTTTTAAATAAGTTTTTGAGTTATCTCACTGTGAGACTCAAGATCAGTTGAGAGTAAGCTGGCAGAATTTAAATACCATATTCTGTACTCAGGTGAAGTTCAGTGCTCATATTCTACAGTATTTGTACCAGGTATACCACATGTGGTTACACTGTTTATTTGTTAATTTATTCAACAAATATTTTTGAGTGTTTAAGATATACCAGAGATTATTCCAGACACTATGGTAGGTACTAGAAATATAATAATGTACATGACATCTATGATCTCTTGTAGAGAACAACAAAACAAAACAAACGTACATGAGTGATTTAAAAAGATGAGTACAATAAAAGAAAAAACTAGGATTTTGTATTTCATGTAGTTCCATTTGTTTATTTAAAACCTTCTGCGCAGCTAAAGAAACCATCATCAAAATCAAAAGGGAACTGACTATGTGATGGGTATATTTGCCAATGATACACCACACAAGGGTTAACCTCCAAAATATATAAAGAACCCATATGACTCAACACCAGGAAGACAAACAATCCAATTAAAAAATGAGCAAAGGACCTGAACAGACACTTCTCCAAGGAAGTCCTACAGACAGATGGCCCATAGACATATGAAAAAATGCTCAACATCACTAGCCATTGGAGACATGCAAATTAAAACCACAATGAGATATCACTTCACACCTGCCAGAATGGCCATCATTAATAAATCAACAAACAACAAGTTCTGGAGAGGATGTGGAGAAAAGGGAACTCTAGTGCACTGTGAGAATGCAGACTGGTGCAGCCAGTGTGGAAAACAGAATGAAATTTCCTCAAAAAGTTAAAAATGCAACTGCCTTATTACCCAGTGCTTCCACTGCTAGGAATGTACCCTGAGAGTCCTGAATTACCAATTCAGAGGAAATTAGGCACCCCTTTGTTCATAGCAGCCCAATTTACAATAGCCAAGTGCTGGAAACTGCCTAAATTACTATCAGTAGATGAATGGATTAAAAACCTGGTACATTTACATAATGGAATGCTATGCAGCAGAAAGAAAGAAGGAATTTCTACCTTTTGCAACAGCATGGATGGAACTGGGGACTATTATGCTAAGAAACATAAGCCAGTCGATGAAAGACACAGGCCATATGATCTCACTTATAAAAGAAATCTAATGAACAAAATAAACTAACAAGCAAAACAGAACCAGAGACATGGAAACAGGGAACAGAGTGACAGCTGCCAGAGGAAAGGGGAGGGGAGACAATGGTGAAAAGAAGGGGAAGAGATTGGTCAAAGAACATACATGAATGACCCATGGACATGGACAACAGGGTGTGGATGGACTGTGGGAGTGGGAGATGGGCTGGATGGAGGAGGATAAAAAAGGAAAATTTAGGACAACTGTCTAGAATAAACAAGAATTAAAAAAGGAAAAAAGAATTTAACGGGAGAGTACCAAATTTATATGGAAAACTAAAGATTTCTACAGGAGATCATTTTCAGGATGAGATAATCGAGGATGAAGCTGCCAAGGGGAGGCTGGTAAGAGGATGTTTTCAGGGTGGAGAAGCAGCTTATCTAGAGTCCTGATACAGAGACTGATGTATTACAGGAACTGAAAAACACTAAGGAGACTGAAGCAAAGGTCAACATCCACAAATGGTGAACAGATTCAAAAAGGCATAAGGTGACTTTGGAAATATAGTCAAAGCACCTCACACAGCATTTCCTGATAGGTCATAGTAACAAGGTAATTTTTTTTTTCTAAACAGAGTGAAAGCTGATAAATAATTTTAAGATGGAACACTGTAACTAAGGAATTTGTAATATATAATTGTTTACCTACTTGAGAAATAGTGTTCCAAACTAATATGAGCAACTATGGTGATACAATTGAGAAACAAAAAGCAGATGTGAAACTAAACAAAAATTCAGAGATTTTGGGTAAAAAATAACATTATACTTGATATAGAAAATGTATATAATATTACCAAAATTGATTGGCTCAAATATATTCCAAGATTAAGCTTGCTTTCCACCATTCCACTCTGGTCCTCTGGTGGGTGACAATATGTACTTTAAATGCAGCTATAGTGGCTAAATAGAGTGATTGCTGCATGACCACAGCCAATCACTGCAGAAATTGCTGGCTCTCCGCTCAGTGTCCACAGAGGATTGATCATATGTTATGCAATAATGAACAGCCAAGAGTTTCTGTCTTTTTTTCCTCCTTTGGCTGATGAAACTAAAGATCAGAAGAGGGAAGGCACTTCACCACATCGAATGTACCCTAAAATCAATGGCTAGAGAAATGATAGTCCAGATCTTCCACTAAATAGCTCTTAAAACTGTGATTTATGAATTTTTTCAGGAGAATAAGAAATTTCTAGGTTGCTTGGTTTGTTTCATATGTAATTTTTATTTGTTATTTGTATATTTCTTTTAGGTTTTACTCTTTCACATAATTTTGTGTGTATGTGGTATAATACATTGGATGTAGGGAAAGGTTCGCCACATATCCATATTTTTTTTATAATTCTTTGTGATAAAAAAGGAAAATATCACCAAGATTTATTGAGCTTTTACTGTGTCCAGAAAAGGCAATGCCACCCACTAGGTTTTCATGGCAAACATCTTTGAGTTGCTTCACAGTTCCCTCTCGTTTACTCTGAGCATCTAATCAAGTACCAGGTCCTGTGAGTCGCACTTACCAAATACATCTCCAGTCTTATTACTTCTCAGCGCTGCCATTGCCACCAGTCTAATCAAACCTCCATCTTCAGGCCCACACGGCTGCAATAGCTTCCCACACCTTCTCTTAGTCCCTTTTAATCACTCTCAGCACAGCAGCCAGTTCATCTTAAAATATTTATCTCCTTGAATGTTTCTGTGGCTACCCTGCTGCAACAGAAAACAAAATCCCTTACGTGGGCTGCGAGGCCCTACAGAATCTCTGGTTTTTGTTTGCTTGTTTGTTTTCAGCAACTCTCTCCTTTGTTTGCTGTGCTGCAGTCACTCTATTTTTGTTTTACTTTTTAAAAATTTGTCTTTATGCTCCAGGTTTGAGTTCCAGACCTAAGGTCTTTACCGTCACAACTCCCTTTCTCTGGAATATTCAACGCCTCTCTCTTCTACTAGTGAAATTCTCCTCATCCTAAAAGAGTCATCTTATAAGTCATTTACATATAACATCTTACATATTAGGTTTATCTATTACATTTATAAATATCCTAAGAGTGAGCCATCTGAGTTGGAAGGTTACCCTGTATTTCCCCATTCCAGAACTTATTGCAGTATTATATTAAATGTTTGCTTATGCATGCCTTTGTTTATAATCATATATTTTCTCCTCTTCTAGTTTGAAAGTCTCAGGAGTATGGGGACCCTATCTGCCATGTTTCCAGATCTATTTATAATACAGAACACAGAAGCAAGTTCATACTTGCATTTAACAATGATTTTTAATGAATGTACAGAATGTTATAATTCTCATTCTTAAGGAGATTTTCAGATATAAAAAATCATCTTAAAGAGATTAGAGCCACTTTAGATTGGCAATGAGTACCAACACATTAATGTAGCTAGAAAAAATCACAAGCCAAGAACAAATATTCAAGAGTCCTGATGGCCCAGGCACTCAACTACAGCATCTGGAAGTGCCTTCCCAGAGAAACAGAAACCTCGACCGAAAGGTCACTGGAGCACCGTAGTCCCGCTGGAAATGAACCGCTGCTGCAGTATCTTTGTGTCTGTTGGTTGAACTCATCCTGGCACCACAAGGCACTGAATTCACTGACTCACTGCACTTGCTTACAGAGCAATCTTCTGAAAGTGACTGAGGCCCCCTTCCAGGTCTACCTGTGAAGAGAATGGGCTGGCCAGCAATCTGTGTTGTTTCCCATTATTAATAAACAAATTGTGTGAGGTTTTTTAAAATACAAATGCCTTAATTTTGTTAACATGGATTCAAATCTGCGAGCAAACACACTCTTTGTAATAAAAAAGTTAGTATTTGTTTTCCTAGTCTGCAAGGTTACATAGACCATGGTAACTGCTTACGGTAAAAATTAGAAATCAGCTTCCTGAACTCTTTTAATACTAATATTTTGCCTTCTTGTCTATCATTTCTGAAATTCTACACTTGGAAATTGAAAAATATTTTTTTTTAATAATGATTTCTTTAAGCAGAACGCTAATACATTTGTTTTAAACTTAAGCTAACTAATAATTAAATAAATGTAATTTAAAAGACACCAGTTTTTGCCTACAGAATTTTCAGTGAATAAGCAAATAAAAAATCAAGCTCTGGTGTCCAGAGTGAGCAAAACTGATCACCTTTTTCACTGTTGTTTGGAACATAAATTGGTCTGTCTTCTCTGAAAACAGTTTAGCAATGCATATCAAATTTGGAAAATATTCATTTTTTTTACCCAGAAATTCTACTGCTAGAAAAGTATCTGAATAAACTAGTAATGAATGTGTGAAAGCTTTGAGTTTGATGACCTTCATTATAACTTTTCTCTTAATAATGAAAATTAGAGAACTACAATAGAAATGCCAAAGAGCATATGGGGAGACTATGACATGTTCATTTTACATGGTATTATGCAATTAATAAATACATTTTAGGGAAATTATTAATGATATTGAAAAATGTCAATGGTATATAATATTGAGTGAAAAATAGTGGGATAAATAGCTATATTCAGGGTGACAAGAAAAACAAAAATACATCATAAAGAAAATACACCAAAAGTTTTTATGTAGGGGATCATCTATAATAATTTTTTTATGTATTATTTATTCTCTGTACTTTCCTATATCTCTCAATTTGTTTAAATATTACTTTTAATGCTAAAAAACTTCACTTTTTATGACATGAATGTCTTTATTGATAAAATAATTAGAAGGATAAGTTCCCTCTATATGATCACAGAGTAAATACATGCATGCTATCTTCTTAAAAGTAATTTTGAAAATATTTTAAATTTGCTATTTCTCTTTGATAATGATAAAAATGAAACTTACCCTATTTTAGTATAGGTACAAACATTTTATTAGATTTCAAATTTTAGGTGGCTCATTATTATAAATACTTCTGTTTATTATTTGGCTTTAAAAGAACTCAGTGAAATTTAAACAGTGAATTTAAAGTGAATTTTTTAAATAGCTTTTTAACATTACTATGCAAATGCTGTATATTCACCTTTTTCCAGCTTTATGTGTAAAACAATTACACTTCCTGAAGACCAGAAAATAAATAACACAATAGAACAGAAAAATCTGCTTTTATCTAGTTCCCAAGCTGAGAAGAATACAAAAAGGAAATGGTGACCTTGAAGAATGAAAATAAATCAGATTTATGAAAGTTTTTAGTTTTAATAATCAGCAGTGCAATTAGTATCACGGACAACTAAAATACATAATCTTTATTTTGTCAGTGCAACATTATTTTAATTGGTTTTCTTTATTTTGAGGCAATGGACATTAAAATCACATATTTAAAATTTCGAGGAGACCAGTACTTTGAACCTGAACAGTTTTATTCAGTGGATCACTCACATAATTTTAATTTATTTGACTCCTATAAGAATACATTTTAGCTTAGGCTGAGTGGGTTGGAGCATCATCCTGTATACCATAAGGTTGCAGGTTGGATCCCTGGGCAGGGCACATATCTAACATGTGGGTTCAGATCCTAGTTGGGGCATGTATGGTAGGTGACTAATTGATATTTCTCTTTTACAGAAATGTTTCTCTCTCTCTCTGTCTCACTGTCCCTCTGTCTGTCTGTCTCTCTCTCTCTCTTTCTCTCCCTTCCAGTCTCTAAAGTTTCTGGATGAAATAATTCTAATAAAAATATATTATTGCCTTTATTATTCTGACAACAATAACCAAAGAATATATTTTATCCAAGGAAAAGTGGCTGCATATTAAAACAACAACATAAACTATAAAATTTTATTTTTTAATATTTGAATATGTGTATATTAATTATGTATTATATACAGGTATAACATATTAATAGTATACGTGGTCTGTACAGAAAAAGCCCAGCCATTTTTAATATAACAAGAACAGTTTGCATGACATCAACGTAACTTGGCAGCCAAGGTGAGTGGATTGGGATGTGCATGTGTGAACAATGACATAGTCAGTGGGGGTGGTAGACACCATTGAGTGAGTGTGTGCACTGTGTGGCCACAGCATTCAAAATGACTGAGCAAGTAGAGCAATGAATGTGCATCAGATTTTGCATTGAGCTTGAACATTCCTCTGGGCAAAATATTTGCATGATTCAGAAGGCCACAGCTATGGGCAACTGGTGATTGGCAGCTTCAACAGGACAATGAACCCACTCATGTATCACATCTCATGCAGAATTTTTTGGCAAAACATCAAATCTCCCTGGTAATGCAACCCCATTACCTCCCAGATATGGTGCTCTGTGACTTCTGGCTTTTCTCAAAACTAAAATAATCTTTGAAAGGGAAAAGATTTCAGACCATTGATGAGATTCAGGAAAATATGATGGGGCAGCTGATGGGGACTGGGAGAACTGTTTGAGGTCCCAAGGTGCCTACTTTTAAGGGGACTGAGGCATCATTATCCTATGTACAGCATTTCTTATATCTGTATCTTCTTTAATAAATGTCTCTCTTTTTTGTATTACATGGCTGTATACCTTCTGGATAGCCTTGCATATTCATACACAATAAAATGTTTTAGCCATGATAAAAGAGGAAATCTGTCATTTGTGAAAACATTGATAGATCTTGAAAAGATTATGCTAAATGAAATAAGTCAGAGAAAGACAAATACTGAATATATCACCTATATGTTAAATCTTAAAAAAAAAATCTCATGACAGAGTCGAATGGTGGTTACCAGGGTCTGGAGGTTGGAGGAATTAGGGAAATGCTGGTCAAAGTGTACAAATTTCCATTAGAAGACAAGTAAGTTCGGCAGATCTAATGCACAACAATAAAAACTTCTGAGAGTTGAGGCCGGGAGATTGTGTGTTTCCTTCTAAAGAAGGGTTGTGGACAGCACCCCACAATATTCACTTGAGCTGCTTAGATTGACTTCCTTCATATGTTAAACTGACCTCATTTGGACATAGCTTTCCAGGATTCTAAAGGATCTCTTTTTGTGGAAGGGAAACTTACAAGTAGATATACATTGAGATCACAATTTTTACCCATCACTCTCTTCTTTACTGCCCAATCTAGATTTTACTTACCCTCAGCTAGTACCTCCACTGGTCTAGGCACCACGATGCACTGGGCAAAATAACATAGACCCTTATCCCTTGTCACCTTGCCCTTCTCATTCTATGCTGATGCAGTCATCCATTGATTCCCAGTGTTGGACCAAGAAGTCCAAGAAAATCTCCAGCAGATGATCTGAGTGTCAAGCATAGTCCTCCCTGCATGAATTATGTAATAGCATATCCTGTCAGCCCGATATCCCTACTGCATCCTAATAATCTGTCAATTACCTCTGACAGGATAACTCTTCCTTTGTCTGCTTTTCTGTGGGTACAAGAAGTCTAAAGGGGCCAGCAACACAGACATAGCTTAGAATTTAATGGGATTCTCGTTGTGTCCCACATTAGAAGCATTTCTCTTCTGGAACAAAAACCTATAGACACAGAGAGAATACAATTGTGAAAAAAGAAAGCCAATATTACCCAAGCAAGTCACTAAAAGTGGAGATAAGCAAGATCACTCCAAATTCCATCCACTGTTTTGGAGATCCAAGTATTCTATTATTAACATCTGAGTCCAGACAAACCAAGATGGTTGGTCATGCTAAGATGAAGGGTGCTAACTTCTGAAGGACACCAGTAATACCTGATGGCAAAGGTATAGGTAGTAAAAAACAACTTGTGTTTCAGTTTATACTTACAAGTTCAGTTTGTGTTCACGGGTTCCGATTTGTTTTTCTTTTCTTTCCTACTTTATATTCCTTTTTCTTTCCCTATTACCTGTCCCATGAATTTGAAGTCCCAGCATCAGATAAGAAGGCAACAGATTTACAGAGACTGTTTAACTAGTTCCCACAAATGTGAATTACAGGGTTCAAAATGAGGTTCTAATATTTGCAATGAAGTTTCTGCTTCTCTGCTTGAACATTGAATGAAATAACACATGTCCTCAGAGTCTAGAATCCTCCCATTGCAAGGTCATTAGGTTTTTGATAATGTCTCTTAAAGTATAGTTGTGTGGTAACTTTGAGTACTGCTTTTGGAGATAGGAATGCAAGTATTTGAATCTTTCCTGGGTCGTCTAGCGTCATCTACTGAGTGTGAAATTATGAGCAAGTTAACATAAATTCTGTGTGACTGCTTCCTCATCAATAAAATGTGGGGCCACTCAAAGGTTACCGTGAGGGTGAAATAAGATGTCATTAAAAAGGGATTAATACTCTTTCTGCCATATAATTAGCACTGAATGAAATATTTTGATTATAAGTATTACATTGTGTTAGCTTTCTCAAAATCCTCTACAAATTTAGGTTTGTCCTCATCAAAAACAAATGAGCAAAAAGAAAAGAAAAAAAAAAACACCAATCCTTCTACTGTATAACCAGCATGAATGGAACACAAAAGTATTCTAAAATTTGACAAAGAATTTTAATACTTCTTTTGGTAATTATTACCTTTTGAACTTACAGGAAGGAAGGAGGTAAAACCATCTGGGGAAGAAAACTATTTGTCAATTTGGAAATACTTTAGATGCATTATATCATCAGGTTCTGAGTGCACATCAGCTATAAGAATGCACAGTTCCTTCTCCCCCAGCCTTGAGAAAAGAGCCCTACCTAGAACTCCATTTCCTAGTAACGTGAGCCTTCATTTGTTTTCCTTCCTCACACTTTCTGCACTAAGACCCTGTAAGGGCTCCACCTGTCTGTCTATTTAATAGCTTTTTTTTTCCAGCAGAATTGACAATTGTTGACTTCCTAATGGCCTCAGTAAGTCACTGAGACCAGGTAAGTTTTACATTTTTCAGAATAGCAAATAAAAGCCTCTCTCCTAGCTGTCTCTTATGGTCTATTTACCGACCCCCATAGATCACTCTGGCTTTTTATTGACCTACTGCTGAGGCATAGCTGACTCCTCACTCCTCACTTGTTTCTTGTGCCTGGTAAAGGTAAAATTATCCTTAATATAACTGGGTTCTTTATTCAACACTGAAGTAAAAGTGTCTGTAAGGTAAGAAAGGAAGTCTTTATGCGATAAAAACTTCAGAATTAATGGAATATTGTACATCCTGTAGACTTTGTCTGGATTTTCCAGCATTTACAGGACTTTCTGAATCTCTTACACTAGTCTAGTTTCTTTTCACAGCATCAAACATAAAGGTACAGTCAATAAAGGGGTAAGGGCTCAGAAGATCATGAAGGCCCATAAGCACTCTTACAAGTCCTCATGCCATGAAATTACACAGGACCATCACCTATGCTTCTATCCCTCCAACCTCAGGACTTTATACAGGCAATTTCAGAGCAAATGACAATATTGTAGGGTGATCTTCACTGTGATTTGCCTGAATGTCCCAGTTATAGCATTCAACATCCCACATTCTGGGAAACATTTCAGTTCCAAGCATACCAGAGCAGTTCATCACCCAGTACAGAGCCTTTAGAAATATGGGCCCAGATAAGCTAGTCAAAGAAAGACAAGTACCATATAATTTCATTCATATGTGGAATCTAAAAATCAAGATAAACTAACAAGCAAAATAGAAATAGACTAATAGAAAACAGATTGACAGCAAGTCAGAGGGGAGGAGGGTTGTAGGGCTGGGTTAAAAAGGTGAACAAATTAAACAAAAAAATAAACAAACTCATAGACACAGATGACAGTACGGTGATTACTAGAAGGAAAGGAGGGTGGGGGATATAGAAGAACGTAGAGAGGGAATAAATGGTGATAGAAGAAGACTTGACTTGGGGTGGCAAACACACAATACAATATTCAGATGATGTATTATAGAATTGTATACCTGAAACCTATAAACCTATATAATTTTATTAACCAATGTCACCCCAATAACTTCAATAAAAAGGTAAAAAATAAATATGGGCCCTGAGACAAGAAAACCAGGGAGCAGTTGCTGTCTCTATTTCTTACAAGTTGTGTCTCCATGGACAAGTAGCTTAAACTCAATCAAACCTCAATTCCACCAACTGCAATTAAGAGCATAAAAACATGTTTAAATAGAGTTGCTCCAAAGAGACAATTAAATAATGAATTTAATTACCTAGCATAGCTTCAGGCGTATCATGAGTTATCAATAACTGTCAGCTACTGTGAGTATTGGTAATGAGTTATTTGACATAGAGTATCTCTCAGGTTTATTCCTTTTGGAAAGTGCCTTTAGGACAGTAACAGAATGGGGACACTCTAAGTTTACTCTTGGGAGCAGTGGATATGTGGTTCTAGAATCCAGAGCTTTTGGATTCCTAAGCAAATTTCCCCACTGAGAGAATCCCAGAAACATACTCCACAGCTGTTAGCAAGGTTGTGGTTAAATATATGGCTCTGGTATCAAAAAGATCTAAATTTCACTCCTGGTGTCACCTCATAGATTATGCAACCTAATCTCTCTGAGCTTCCTTCTCAGCAAAATAGAGATGATAATACTGATCTCACAGGAACTGGGGAAATTCTTAAGTGAGGTAATGTTTTGTAAGTTGCTTAAGACACTACCTGGCTTAATAAATATTATAAAGTAATAATAACTAATATTTATTAAAGACTTACTATATGCCATGCATCATCCTGAGGGTTTTTATGTGTTGACCAAATTAATATTCAAACTGTGTGAGATAGGTATTGTTACTTTTTGCGTGTGATAGATGTGAAAACCAAAACATTGAGAGATTAAGTACAATAGCATGCCCAAGTTACATAACAGAGGGTGTGTGATTCAGATTCAAATCAAAGCCATCAAACTTAAGGGTCCCAACTTTTAATCATTATACTGTTATTAGAGCATATGGATGGTAGAGCACACAAAGGTGAAACTTTCAGAGAGATACTCTTAAATATCTACCTTAAAGAAGTAGAAGGTAGGCAGATATATTATGAAGTTATAAGCTAATTGGAAGTTCAGGGACCTCAATGTATGGAATCACACACATAATCACACAAAACTTCTTAATCAGAGGCCATGTTTCCATTCATAACAAATGTGCCTTCAGGGAAATCACTCTCAAGTATGGACATTGAGTGATAGCTTCACGTGCCTCTCTGAAGGACACTGCTTAGTTAGGCTACCAACAGCACAGCCACATAAGAAAAAAGTATTTTAACATTTCTCTTATTGTTCCTCTGAAACACCAATCAGTTTTTTCTTCTCTGACTAAAACTAAAAGTTCATGTTAGGTTATCCCAAGATTCCTCTTCTCACATTTAAATGTGTTTTTATCACTATTAATCAATGATGGATAAATCAAAAACAGAACAGTGTAAGATCAGAGAAGTTGCTTTGGACTATAGGAATAACTCCATGCTACTAAAGAGCCCAATGCTTTCCTGCATTCACAGTTTGCACCACAGTGACTTAAAAGCAGCATGTTGATTTTAGACTTCCGCATCCAGTTAGAAAGACTGCTGCTCCCAAACTAGTAATAAAAACAAGCCTGATAAGCTTTACTATTATATTTTTATCTTTTTAAGTCACCAGAAAGTCAAGGTCACAAAAAACATGGATGAATTAAATTCCAGAAAGTAATAAACTCTTCTAGGAGAGAAGACACCAGCAGCTATTTTCATCAAAATGACCAGAACTTCAGTAAAGTGAAGCCAGCTAAATTTTTAATATTTTCTTAGTTTTGATTTTTTTAATTTATTGATTTTAGAGAGACAAAAATGGGAGGGAGACACATTGATGTGTTTTGTTGTTCAACTTATCTATGCATTCAGTGGTTGCTTCTTGCATGTGCCCTGACCTGAGATCAAATCCACAGGGTGTTTTGGGATGACACTCTAATCAACTTAGCTACCTTGCCAGGGCCAGTTTTAGTGAACTTTCATCGGCCACATGTAGGCTGTACTGATAGACTACAACACTAAGGAGACCAGCCATCTGGAATCTGCACTCACCCATTAATACTTCTTCATGAGTCTTCAGCGATCATATGAATAATTGTAATGCAACAAAGTCAGGGAGAGCTGACAAAGTTTTCCATCCCCTGAACAACAGATCTTCCCCACAAATAAGTAAGGCTAGGGCTTGCTTGCTGAAGACCGTGGCAGTCAAGATGCTGAAAGAAATTCATCAGAAATACTCCAGGCTGTTATGGATTGCACTATAGAGGATCTCAGAAAGCTGGGGGAAAGTCAATACAATGGGAAAAGATCTATTGTTTAGAAAGCCAGAGGTGGAATTAGAAAACAAGGATACTTCAGTAAGTAAATGCTGACTACCGGACTTTAAAGGAGAGAGAGTGAGAGAGAGAGAGAGAGAGAGAGAGAGAGAGAGAGAGAATCTCCTACCATTCAGAAAGGGCAGTATAAAGAGATTGCTGTACTTGGCATCTAAGATCTCAATCCCTGATAAAGAAAAAATCATGACTCTCAATAATTTGAAGCCAGCTGTAAACTAAACTAACCAAAGCTGTCTCCAAACCCAAACTTAAATCAAATACCCATTGGATTAATTCAGTTCCCCTTGCTAACAGCCTGACTAAAGAAGGTGTATAGCTTTTGTAGGTGTAAATATTTATTTCAGCCTCTATTTTACACAAAATTTCCAGCATGTAATGGAAAAGTACATGATTCACAAATAAGAATAAAAATGTGATTCAACTGAAACAGACACTGAGATATGTGATTCAACACTCAACTGAAACAGACACTGAGATAGTCTCAGGTGCAACAATTACCAGATAGAATTTGTTTAATGTTTATGTTGTTTTTTTTAATTTATCTGTCGGTGTGAATTGTGTGAATTATCTGTGAATCATATATATAAGGTAAAAAATAAAATTAAGAAAACAATACCTTCAGAAAATATCAAATATTTAGGAGCAAATCTAGCAAATGATATGTAACACCTCTACATTTTAAATGCTTAAATATTGCAAATAGCAATTAATGAAAACATAGATATTACATGCTAATAGATTATAAGACTCAATAATGTTAATGTGTCCATTTTCCCAAAATTGACCTTCAGATTCAATGCAATATCAAGAAAATTCCAGACACCTTTTTTAAACTGACAAATTTATTCTAAAATTGAAATGAAAGCCCAAAGTATCTAGAATAGTCAAAACAGTCTTGAAAAAAAAGAAGAAAAAGATTATAAGACCTTTTAATCTTATAAGATTATCTTAATTGATTATAAGGCTTAAAGTGTAGTAACAGCATTAAAAGTATAGAACACAATAGAATATAGAATAGCTGTACATCTATATGTTCTATATGAACAATTGAGTTTTGATCAATTTTAGCAATTCATTTCAATGAGGAGAGAGAAAAGCTCTTTAAAGAAATTATACTGGAACAACTAAGTATACTCATGAAAGAGAAACAAAAAATAAAGATCAACTCTTGCTTTATTTTATACCCAGAGATTCATTAGAGACAAATCACAGACCTAAACATAAAAGCTAGACTCTTAAAGCTCATCCAAGAAAACATAGAACAACTTCATGGCTTTATAGTTAGTTATCCAACAGCGTTCTTAGGTGAAAGGGATAGAACAAATAGTGTGTGTGTGTGTGTGTGTGTGTGTGTGTGTAGTAAAAAGATTTTTTATAAAGAGTCAGCTTCTGCAATTACAGAGGCTGGCATGTCCCAAGACCTGCATGATGAATTGGCAAGTTGTAGATCCAAAAGAGCCAATGGTTTAGTTCCAATCCAATTTCAGAGGCTTGAGAACCAGAAAGCTAATCATGGAGTTCCAGTTCTAAGGCCAGTAGGCAGAAGGTCCACAAAGAGCTGAAGTTTTAGTTTTAGTTGGAACCTGAAGCAGTGAGATAGCCAATAGGGCTCAGTGTGAAGGCAGTCAGACAGGAAGAATTCTCTCTTAAGGAAGCAAGATCAGTCTTCTCTAGTCTCTATAGGTTTTCAACTCATTGGAAGGGGGTCCACCCACATGGAGGGGGTGACAATCTTGTTTATTCAGTGTAGTGATTTAAATGTTAATCACATAAAAAAGCACCCTCACAGAAATGCCCAGCATAATGTTTTACCAAATATCTGGGCACCCTATGGTCCTGTCAAACTGACACAAATGTGATGTAAGCAATATTTTTCTTAGACATGAACCAAAAGCACTAACCACAAAAGAAACAAAATTATAATTAAACCTTTCCAAAATAGATATCCCCCCCACTCATCACCAAGCATCCTCAATAAAATAAACAAGTCACAGAATAAAGAAATATTTGCAGCACACATATATCTAACAAAGAAATCTTGTTTAACATATATTTGTAAATCCCCCACAAATCAAAACAAAAGAATTCAATTTATATTTAAAAAGTGGTCAAAATATTTGAAAAAAGGAACATATAAAAATGTCCAATAAGTACATGAAAAGTTGTTGAAATCATTTGTCAATATGTAAATGCAAATTAAATCCACACTAATGTGCAATTAAATATTAGGTAAACTAGCTAAATTAAAAAAAAAAAGTCTGCCGATGCAATGATGCTCAAGAACATAAAACAGTACTCCTGTGTTATCCTGCATTCTAGCCAGCATGATTCTGGAGAGGTGTTTGAAACGTTCTGAAAAAGATAAACATTCTTGTACCATAGGAGCCAGTTACCCCGCTCTAAGCATGAGGATATATGTCAACCAAACCTTTTGCAATATTTGATAGTGAATCAAAGCTTGTTAAATGATTTTAAAATTAAGAAGCATATATTAAGGATTTTTAAAATATTTTGGAAATATATAGGTCATATGAATCTATTTGACAGAAGCTATGTTCTTGTTACAGTCTGTAAAATGGAGGACTACTAGGAGCTACTGTATGTGAAATCTGAGGACATAATGAAAGAGTACTAAAGGCATCAGACTGAATATGTTCTGGGGTCAAACTGATAATTCAGCATGTTGTACCATGATCAGTTGTATTACTTTTGCTTTGCTTCTGTAACAAATCATATAAGTTGGTGACATAAAATATCACAAATGCGTTATCTATCTTAAACTTCTGTAGGTCAGAAGGCCAACACAGGTTTCCTTGGGCTAACTTGAAGGTGTCAGTAGGGCTATATTCTTTTCTGGAGGCTCTAGACCCGCAGGGGTGTTCAACCTGCAGCCCACGGGCCCCATGCAGCTCAGGATGCCTATGAATGTGGCCCAACACAAAATCATAAATTTACTTAAAACATTATGAGATTTGTGTGTGTGTGTGATTAGATGTCAGCACCTTTAGGTGCTAAGGGCTGCCCACATTCATGAGCTCATAGTCCACTGCCTCTGTCTGTAAAGCCAACAACTGTAAATTTCTCTGATGATTTTTTTCACAGTAACATCTCCCTCTGACCATATCCTTGGGGGGTTGTTTTGGAGTTCTAAGGATTTTAAGTTCCCATGTGTTTAGATTAGCCCCACCTGGAAAATTGAGGAAAATAATCATCTTAAGTTCTTAATTATATCTACAATGTAAAGTACTATATTCACAGGTTTTCAGGATTAGGACATGGCCATCTTTGGGAGGTTATTTTCAGTATATCACAGCAGCAAGAAAATATGAAATAAAGCAGCAATCCAAAATACAAATTTATTATTGTGTCAATATTATCTGTAGTATTTCTCCATTTGATAAAAATTTCTCTGTTGCTTAACACAAAATATTTACCATGCTTATTTCTCTCTTTTGTATAGTGCTAATAAAAAGACCATGTTTCATAACCTCTAAATTACTTTTATAAATCTATAAGAAAAACTATATTTTACTCTTACTAAGTGTACCTCAGAGATACTTAATAGTATCACATTATACTTTTAGTATCTGTTAGTGAGTGCGGTCACTGGCAATAAATATTTCCAAAAGATTAAATGCCTTCTTTGAGCTGAATTAATTTAAAGGATGTGCTGAAAATAGTGAGTGTCAGAGTGAGATATTTATTTTTAGTTATTGATTTGATTTTGCTATAACTTGGGGTTTCTTTGGAACCAAAAAGAAGAGGGAGTGATTTTAACAAAAATTCTGGTATAATGTGGCTAAGTGTTCACTACAGTGGATGCATTGGTCAGGTCGAGGAAGGGACATTTTATCTCAAGCTGAAAATGCTATATAATATTAGGTCAATGTACCATGACCTGTTTCAGTCCTACAAAAGCTATGAACTTTTAACACAATGGACACTAATATAGCTTTAATTTCAGAAAACTAATGATTTAAAAAACTTGAGTTATGAGAATTTTTTAAGACTTTACATAAAAATCCTTGAGGCTATATAACTTCAAATTTGCCTTGTAAAACATTACAATATATAGTTGGTAAAAAGTAAATAGCAGAATACATACTCCAATATCATAAAACTGATTTTAAATGTACAGAATGTTCAATAATAATATCCTAAATTTGCCATGCTTGAAAATTTTATTTCCTGTTATCAGCATACATAAAATTTTGGAGGCTACTATCATTAAAATAATGTGTACTAAAATTGAAGTTGCATAATCTTGTCCTGTTTTCAGTTTCATGGTTTATAAAATACTATTAAAGCTTAACATTATAATCTTCACCACTACCAATTATGAATTCTTCATTGAGCATATATTGAATTTTCTTATTGTGCTTTATGACCTTTAAAATTCTGACTAAATAAAATCTCTGGTCCTGCAATTTCAAGGGCTGTGAGAGGACGCTTAAACAAAATTACTATGCCTTTTTAGTTTTATTATTTTTAATATCTGAAACTATTATTGTTAGTAGTTTAATTCTAAAAGAACATTCCTATTTCAAAAATTTAATTCAATAGTTCAATTGTTTAAATTATTTTATTTTATAGGAAAGCCAAAATACCTCACAATACAGACTTTCCTTTTACTGGTCCTTTTTCTTCATAACATGATTGGGAAAAAAATGCATGTTGTTATGAGCAAGTTTTAAGTTTTTGTGCTGTTACTCAGCATAATGGAGAAAGCTGAACATCTTAGTCAGCACCGGCTGTCATAGTGAAACACCAGAGACTGAGTGGTCTAAACAACAGAGATTTATGAATCACAGGTCCAGAGGCTGGAATGTCCAAGATTTCGGAGCCAACTGATTGATTTCCTAATGCGAGAGCTTCCTACTTGGTTTACAGATGACTTCTTCTATGTCCTCACATTACCTTTTATCTATGTTCCTCTTCTCTTTAAGGACTGCTAATCCCATCATGAGAGACACACCTCCATGACTTCATCAAACTCTAACTACTCTATCTCCAAATACCATCTCACTGGAGATTAGGGCTTCCACATACCAATTTGGGGAGACACAAACTTTTGGCCCATAATGATGAATAATATAAAAATTGGCATCTGATGTGAAGCCCTGACACAATAAAAAACCTAAAACATGTAGCCCTGGGTGGTGTAGCTCAGTGGGTTGAACATGGGCCTGGGAACCAGGGGTGGCTAGTTCAATTTCCAGTCAGGAAATGTGCCTGGTTTACAGGCCCGGTACACTGTAGGGTACATGTGAGAGCCAACCACACACTGATGTTCCTCTCCCTCTTTGCCCTTCCTTTCCCCCTCTCTAAAAATAAATAAATAAAACATTAAAAAAACCCTAAAACATGTAATGTTAGATTTAGTGACAGAAATAATAAGACCACTATCACCCATGATGATTTAGAAGACTTTGAAGAAATACCTTAGTGACTTGAGAATAGTGGTTTTCTGCCAGAGACAATTTTGCATCCCAGGCAAAATTTTGCAGTGTCTAGGGATTTACTTGTCATTACTGGATGAAGGAGTACTACTGACATCCAGTTTGTAGGGGATGTGGGTGCTCCTAAACATCCTACAATGCACAGGATAGGTTCCCATAACAAAGAAATACTCATCCTAAAATGTAAACATTGTAAAAGTTGAAAAGTCTGGCTTTAGAAAAAGACATTAAGAATAAAATTGTTAGCATATTTAGTTATATTTGACAAAGTATTACAAAAAAATAAGACAAAGTCAAAAAATGGGCAATTTGCAAGCAGATATGATTGTGCAGATGATTAATCCAAAATCAAGACTTTCCAAGTTTTTATATTGTTAATGTCACAATTCTGGCATCAGCATAAACATCCAAGCTAAGGTACACAAAGAACAGCTCATTTCCTTTCTAAAAGGCTCTCTTAATGACAGTCAAAATCCTTTCTGCAGTTTTCTTTCTCTTAGTTCATCATCTCCTATAAGCTGCTGCTCAACCAGGATACACCTGCACAAATACAAATTATGTTTTATTTTACAAACCATGAATAATCCAAGTCCATCAACTGGCAGGGAATTAATATCCATCACATAAAAGGTAACATAACTTGTATTTAGCACACATAACAACTTAAATTATTAAACAGAACTTTTAGTTGCTTTATCTAAAAACAACCATTCAGATTTCTAGTTTTTCTCATGACCGGTAAATGGGTTCTTCGCATATTTGTGAAATTAAAGGGGCAATCCAGATGATCTCTCCAAAACAAGCAGGCAAACAAACAAACAAAAAATAGTCTTCTCCAAAGATCAATTCAAATATCTATTTTTCTAAGAATATGAGAGAGAGAGGAGATAATTGGTTTTATTTTTTCAGTTTCTACTTATCAAGATTTCAAAATCATTTTCAATGTTGAACATGTACAGGCTGTAATCAACAAAGATCAGCAACCGACAATGTAAGAACTAGAAGCTGACCTGAGCATTCCACAAACTACTATGACCGGGATTTTGATGCAGGATCTTGGCATGAAATGTGTCGTGGCAAATTTGTTCCATTGCTTCTGCTACCAGAATAGAAGGAACATCATGCTACAGTTGCTAATGACTTGATTAAAACCGCTACCAATGAACCAGATTTCCTCAAGAAGGTCACAACCAGAGATGACTGGTGGGTCTACAGCTATGATCCGGAAATGAAGGCCCAGTTGTTCCAATGGCCTGGTTCTCCGTGCCTGAAGAAGGCACGGCAAAGTCACAGCAAGATCAAGACCATGTTAACTGTGTTTTTTGATTAGGAAAGTGTTGTCCATCATGAGTATGCCTCTCCAAGCCAAACAATTAATAAGGAATACTACCACAATGTTCTTTGTTGGTTGAGACATGCAACACAATGAAAATGGCCACAGCCGTGGTCAACTCATAATTGGCAACTTCATCAAGACAACATACCTGGTCATGCTTCATGTCTCATGCAGAGTTTTTTGGTGAAACATCAAATCACCTAGGTGACTCAGACCCTCTACAGCCCAGACTTGGTGCCCTGTGACATCTGGTTTTTCCCAAAACTAAAATAACATTTGAAAGGGAAGAGATTTCAGACCGTTAATGAGATTCAGGAAAATACAATGGAGCAGCTGATGGTGATTCCAACAAATGATTTTGCAGAGTGTTTTGAACAGTGGAAGAGCTGCTGGGAGAATTGTGTGAGGTCCCAAGGTGTCCACTTTGAAGGGGACTGAAGTGTCATTGCCCTATGTACTGTTTCTTGTATCTTATATCTTCTTCAATAAATGTATCTATTTTTCATAGTACATGGCTGGATACCTCCTGGACAGACCTCATAAATAAACAGTGGCAGTAATTATAATTTTGTAATACGCTATAAATAAATTTCTCAATAGGATTGAAACACAGACAAGGGCTAACTGGCCAAAACACATGTACTTACAAAAATCCAGGTTTTTCCCTCTTAGTCCTTGATCTCTACTAGATCACATTTCTCAGTCCTCTTGCAGTTTAAGTGGATAGTAGTGCAACTAGAATTTGGAGTACACTACTTCTACGATTAGTTTCTATACCTCTCTGCTGGTGCTCTATGCTCTGTTTTCTAGAAAAGACCCTAGAAGATGATGGAGCTACAGATGGAAAGAGCCTGTGCCCTGAATCTTCATGTGAATGAAAAGATGCCCCCAAAACACTCAATTACAGTAGGAGGTAACCAACGTAAAAGCCAGCAGGGCTTGAGTTCTTTTTGGAAGCTCTTTAGTTTGCTTACTATGGCTTTGATGGACCCAGAGCAGGTTTGCGGGCTTTCAGAACGTGTTGGGAACCACCCTGCCTGGTTTCAGGAGCTGTAACACCCCCATGGCTAAGGCCGAGTGAGCGACCTTCGGACCAGAAGCCATTAAGGAGACAAAGTTTATCTCCCTGGCAGGAGAGCTGCTTCTGCTTCTTTTTTCATAACTGGCCCCCAATGCTTGATCAGTTAGCCAATGGTGGGTAAGATTCCCCAAGGAGGGAATGACCTACAACAGGCACGATCAAGTGGAGACCCCAGGGAAGGACTCTGGGGGCTATGGAGAACAGGGGTGATGGATCCTCGCCCCTGGGCTTTGACAATGCCTGAGTCCTCATTCTGCCTGAAAGAAGTCTCCTATCTCTTGGCTGCCTTACTCCCCCTGCCTGACTTATTCCTAAAACAATGACAGAGCGTGGTACTGCCCTGTGCTGGAAAGGGCGGGTTTCCCCAGGTGATCAGGCCTGAGAAAGAATATATAAACTCCTGTGAAACCTGCTTCGCTAAGAATGCTCTTAATTACATGATAAAGGTCCAGGCAGAAAATGAGTTTGCTTCCCAGAATTTTGTAACCCATCAACTAACAGACCCTGACTCAGAATAGGCCCTCGGAGTTCTTTATATGTTACTTACTGCCTGACAATGATTAATGAACTTTACCTGTATTCCTGGGCAAATTAAAAGCCCGTAAAAACCCTGTGAAGGAAGGACTGGGGCACTCTCCTCTTGAGAGAGTGGCCAGGCTGCTCCAAGGTGCCCTCCCCTTGAGAGAGTAGCTGTGTCATCCCTTTTCCTCCACAGGACTCAGTAGCCCACTTGTGAATATCTCATCCATGATGCCGAGGACACTGCAGGCCAGTGTCTGCATCAAGAATGGAGGACACATGCACTCTCTTTCCCACATACAGCTTGGGAAGATGGCAAGAGCCTGGAGAATAAAGGAATTTATGTGGCTCTAAGCAGACAGAGACATGGACAGCCTCACAGACACTGCCAGAGCCTGGTGTAGTCTCAAAAGAGGCATTTGCAGAGCACAAGGGAAGAGCAAGGGTGAAGGGCACACAAAGTCAATGCAACGTGTTTCTATCTTCACTGCACACCACTGCAGCCACATTCTCCTTTGCAGTGCTTCCATGGACTGATATATGCTCCCTCTACCACCCTTCATGTGGCCCAGGCTTGGACTGGGAGTACTGGAGAAAGCTGCCAGAGCAGAAGAAACCTAGCAGAAGAAATATGGGTAGTGACCATACATCATGGCTGTATGTATATAAGGCATGGCTCATGCCTTACATTGGTTGTCTTTACACAGTTAATTTCTAGCAGCCCCTTTTATTCTGTGAAATGTCTGGTATAGATGATACATAGCATGGTATTTATGGGAATAAGGGATGTCTGTAATGATATATTCATGTTATGAAGTATTAAGGATGAAGTGCCCCTCCCTGACTGTATTCCAAGGTAAGCCCCCTAAAACTTAGACTCAGCCTCAAGTAAAAAGTACAAAGCTGACTAAGATTATATTTCTGCCACTGAGTAGAATGTAGGCTCAAAAGAGAAATTGAATTTAACCATATATTAAAAAGTTATAGTTCTTGCGTTCTTCAGTTGTAGTGAGATTTATGTCTCTACCCATACATGTCCCATACGCACACACTGTAGTACGGTATAAGAGAGATCAGGATTCAAATCAAATTCCTTTATTTACTATCAAGATTTGGGTTTGTTTCTCAGCCTCCCTGGACCTGAGTTTCCCTATCCTCATTTTTAAGATGAGAATCAGTTCATTTTTTTAGTTATTGTGAGAATTAAAGGAATTAACATGTTTAATGTATTTGCTTGAAAATATGAGTCTCTGCTGAAATTTATACTTATATGTTTATATGTAGTAAAAAAAAAATCAAAATAAAAAGGAGCTTACCCAGTTCTATCCATTTGACTACGCTAGTAATAATGAGTATGAAGAGTCATGTGACATATATTCCTTTGCTCCCTCCCCTCTCACACTGGCAATTTGCAACTTTTAAGACACATCTAACACAGAGCCAGCAGCCATGGCCCTGCCAGAGCTGATTTCAAACAATCTCAGAGAAACAAAGAGGCAAAGTCACCTGGTGGCCATCAGTGTCAGCCAGGCTGGCCCCACGGTCTCCCCACGTTAACACTACTTGCACCAGGCACTGGGTCCTCATCACAACTGCTCATTCTCTCAGTAGGCAGGTCCCTGTGGCAGCAGAGCAAGCTCCTTTCCCAGAGCTGCTCTGCAAAGTGGGGCTTTTTGCTGTGGCTCCAGGCTTCCCTTTGCCCAACCAGCCTAGCTAGCCCTCCTGTCTCTGTATCCCACCTATTTCCAATCCTTATCGAAGACGCCCAATCACATAGCAACAGCCATGCATGCAGGTGTGTCTAGACCTACGGTAATCATGTCTGGGAGAGCAAAGTAGGCAACCAGAAGGATGACAATGGAGAGCGATAACACAGTCACTAAGTGTAGCTTTATGCCAATACTGTAAGAAGCACCTTCCATTTATTGTCTCACATGAGCCTCAAAACCACTCTATCTGGCAGAGGTTATTATACTCATCATGTTATAGGTGAAGAAGCTGAGGCTTAAAAGATTAAGTTCCTTGCTCAAGTTCCCATACTCCTAGGATCAATATTTATTGAGGGCTTACCAAAAGCCAGCAACAATTTGAAATTTTGTGCAGATATTAGCTCATTTAAACTTGTTACAAGCCTGTGACATACTACTAATATTTTACCTGTTTTACAGGTGAAGAAAATGAGTTACAAATCAGTGAATTGCATTTTCCCAAGGTCAACTAACTAGTGGTGAGGCTATTTCAAACCCAGGCCATCTAGTCTCAAAGCATACATTCCTAACCACTTCATTACAGCTAAGAACTGGTTAAGTCTTCTGGATTTCAAAGCCCAAGCTCTTAACCTCACAAGCATATCCACCTTCAAAGGGTCATTCACTTTCCGAGATCTGAAATGGATTCCTTTTATTTTACATATGAGGAATCTGAGATCTGAGGATGAATTGTCCAAGATTCCTCAGCAAGCTCCTGGCAGAACTTTCTGCAGTACTTCTCATTGTGAGGGAAGTATCCAGTGAAGTGACAGGCATTTTTATATTTCTGAGAGCCCATGTGAGGCAGCCAATGCAGCCTGATACTTAGGGCTGAGTGAGGACTCCCAGTCCAAAATGTGCTAGATTTTCTTCAGTGTGGCCATATAGGAATGCACCCAAATCTTCCTGGTCTTCTTGCTTAGAAACAAAGCAAGATAATTAAAGTGCTAAAGCAAAATTCCCCAAATGTCCAGGCTCATAGGCGTATATTATTGGGAAAAATATGCACATAAAGGCAACATAAAATAGAATTTCATGTTAAAGATCATGGACCATGGAGCCACCCTTTCAATGTTTAAAGCTCAGCTGTGCAATTTACTAAGTGGATAATCTGAGGTAAATAACAATATTTATTTTGCCTTTGTTTCTGTATATGTAAAATGGGGCAGTAATTGGGATTGTTTGGAGGGCTGGTTGAGTTCATATGTGGACAGCACATAGAAAGGTTTATTTACTTCTTTTGCGTTATAATTACTAGGTTCTTTATGTGCTCAGGGCCAAGGTATCATCGAGTTCAGTGGCCCCCACCATTTTTGGCACCAGAGACCAATTTTATGGAAGACAGTTTTCCACGGTCAGGGAGGGGGATGGTTTGGGGACTGATTCAAGTGCATTACATTCAAGCTCTCCTCCTGCTGTGTGGCCCCGCTCCTAATAGGCCTGGACCAGTACTGGTCGGGGACCCCTCGTCTAGTTAAGCTATCTTCATCTCTTTCACTCCTTTCTCCACTTGGTCTTCCAGTCTGATAGAACACACCTTCCAAACATCTTCTCCTGTCTCTTTCATTTAATTCCCACTGCCACCAGCCTTCTGCCTTTCATTACTTCTCTATCCCCCAGCTCTCCCAAAACTGTACTTGAGAAGTCAAAAAGGGGCAGGCTCTGAGTTTAGGGTATATCACCTGCATTGAAAGATTATTATCTTCTCATACACAGCTCACTTAATTTTTAAAATTAAGACAATAAGCAACTTGCAGTGGGCTTTAGAGTTAATAATTTAAAAACCTGAAATAAATTTGTGGGTAGTTTATTTTTTACCTTAGTGAATCAAAAAAACTAGAAACTAACAAAATGTGGAAATTAGACTTCACATTGTCCATATATGAAGTATTTTAGAATCTTCTGTTGATCGGTCATCACTTTATTTTAATTTTTAAAAATGTACATATGTTACAATTTTTCTCAATTTCAATTTCTAGGAACTTATACTATCAACATAGCTAATATTGCTTAATAATTCAGTAAATCTGAACAATAGCATTATAATGGCATAGAATCAGAAAATTTAGACCAAAATCTTGTACATATTTTGATTTTTTAAAAATCTTTATTGCCCTGGCTGGCATAGCTCAGTTGAGCGCGGGCTGTGAACCAAAGCATCGCAGGTTCAATTCCCAGTCAGGGCACATGCCTGGGTTGTAGGCCATGGCCCCCAGCAACCACACATTGAAGTATCTCTCTCTCTCTCTCTCTTTCTCCCTCCGTTCCCTCTCTAAAAATAAATAAATACAAATCTTTTTGTATTTATTTCTTTATTTTTTAGAGAGAAGGTAAGGGAGGGAGACAGGGAGGGAGAGTAATATCAATGTGCGGAAGACATATCACTTGCCTCTCACATGCCCCCAATCAGGGACCTGGCCCACAACCCAGGCATGTGCCCTGACCAGGAATTGAACCAGCAACCTTTCAGTTCACAGGCTGGCACTCAATCCATTGAGCCACACAAGCCAGAGCCATTTTTAAATTTTTAATTAACAATATGTCTATGGCTTCATTAGCTCAATTGTGGGAATCCTCTCAGAATGTACATGTGTATCATATCAGCACACTGTATGCTTTAAACTTTTGCCAATTATACTTCAAAAAAGCTAGAAAAATGCCCAAATTTCTATAAAAAAAATTAGGTTTTTTTGCATCAAATATTTTTCATATATTTT
Organism: Tonatia bakeri; assembly: GCA_004024845.1. Lineage (NCBI taxonomy): Eukaryota > Metazoa > Chordata > Mammalia > Chiroptera > Phyllostomidae > Tonatia > Tonatia bakeri. The sequence continues at coordinate 81,003 of PVIA01002218.1, read as the reverse complement.
ATTAAAATATTATCTACATATATAAAGCACATTGAAAGGACAATATATAGAATTCATTTAGAAAAATTGTTTTAAATTATTCTATATTATTTTTTATTAATAATAAGTAATTTTTTCAAATGATCATGATAACCATTACCTATAAAAGCTTACACAAGGATAATTTATTTATTAAATTTATATTAAAACAAATTATTACATTAAGTTGTGAGTAATAATTAATGATATTTTGAGTTGAACTTTTCTACTGGAAAGTCTTTTACAAATTCAGGATTTTATTTATCTATTAACATGCCATCTATTATGAAATTTTCTACAGTTCAAAATCCAATGACCCAATAGCTCTTTAATAATAGTCTTGTATTATAAGTCAGTGAAATTATGATTATTATAGAAATAACAGAGTCGTCTCTTAAACCTTCCTATATTGCTTCAGCTTTTATATTCTTAAGAGAATTAGAAATTATTAGACTCTATTTCTAGCAAAATTCCAATTGGGAATATGAATGACTTAAAAGAAGGGAATAAAACTGGTTATTAAAAAAGATAATCAAATAGATTTTGAATAATATTCTCTCATGTCCTTTTCCAAGTATAGTAAAATTTTGTCATAAAATATATGACCCATTAATCAGTTAGAAATACAGTAAAAATATAAAATATAAGTATGCTTTAGGTAAGTTCAATATAGCAGAAAACCATGGAGAATAAAATTAAACTTGAATCAAATCCAGAAGGTACAGGCATTTTTTTAAGCTCAAGAAATAACTATATCCTTATGGATTGATTGATTCTTTTTTTTCTTTCAAGTTGTTGGAGAACCATCCTTTCTACAACCTTTGATAAAAATAATGTTCACATCTACCAAATAATTCACAAAGATTTGATATTGGTGTTTTCCCAATCCCTGTTTTTTTTCACTCACAACCAAAGAATGTGCAGGGAATAAGACAGTCATTGTCTGAAAACTTTGTCTCCATTGTGCCATTGTGAGCAGTGGACACACAAAACCTCTCCTGTGCACACAGGTCTTTGGGGGAGACCCAGACAACTAACTTTTCAAGTGAATGAACCCCAATTTGCACTGTTTGCTCAAAACAAACTACCATGAAGGGGAGTCACTGAGCCAAACATCCATGACCAGCCAGCCAGGGCACACCATGTTAGATTGATGGAGAAACTCAGAGTGAGTTACAGTCAATGGTTCTCCACATTACAGTTTACAGAGCTTTGCCTAGTCTCACATACAGCCACATGCCCATTTAAAACTCTGTACCTCAGAATTTACTCAGGTACACCGGAAATATAAGAAGTATTTTTAGTGTCACGTAAATATGATCAATATAAATAAAACTACATTTACATTCTCAAAATTCAGGCTTAATTATGATTTTTTTGGCTATAGTAAATTAATGTTACAATCAGTTGAATGACGTACAGGAAACAAATGAAAGTAGGAGAGAAAGTAGGGGAAGGAGAGACATATAAAGAAAATTCTAAATTAAAATAATTTAATTTATTGGATTACTTCTCTCTTTATGCCTTGTTTCATTATTAAAAATAGACCTAAATGGCACCAAGACAACTAATTAACTCAGCTAATCAGTATTAAAATTCAGAGAATAATTCTATCCATATCAGAGTTAGGATATTTATATTTTTTAGTGTCTATCAGTGTTAGGCATATAGGACCAAAACATCTTTGTTTTTTAGTCTCTCAAGGTCCCTTATCTGTATTTTCTTTAATTAAACTTTTACATTTTTTTATCTTCTCTACTTAAGGTTTTAAGACTGTATGTACTTAGTATAAAAACAAACTTTCCAATAATATGTCATCTCTAATTTAAATAAAAAAGTTAGCCTGTTATCTATTATTGTACATCTACTTTATAATTTAATTCTAATACAGATGTGTGCTAATACTAAGATGCAGTATTAATCCATTAATTAATTTGAACTTTATAGATATTGATAGACTCTCAACATTATTATACCTGTTAACAAAACATTACAGCCAAAAATGCACAACTTCCAATCATCTGTACAACTATCTTCTTAGCCAAAATATGTTATTATTTTCTGTGAAGACTTTATTAAGCCCTATAAAATTACATTTTAGTTTTCAGTTATTTCTAACAAAGCTCTTGTGGCAAAATCTTGCCATCTCTCTCTTGTAGATGAAAAAATTGACAAGCAAATTGTTTTCCTGTGATTTAATCATTTGGATTGCACCAAATGTCATCCACTATAGTAAGAGCCGACTTCTGATTGATAGCAGTTTGGGGGTACCACATGTCAATTTTGTTTATGACAGTTCTGAGATGGCCATCTCCATGCCTTTCTTAGTGGATCTGTGTTCAGCAGCCAGTACAACATCACTCTGGATTCTAATTGATACCCAAGTGAATAGCCTCAACAAAGAGACCTGTAATTAAAGAGCCATATGACTGAAAATGATGAATTTCCTCCTTACCTTCCATGCTGCTTTTTCTAGAACAGGATTGAAGTACATATTGTGGCCACAAGACTGAAATCCCATGGCAGCAGCACAGAAGCCATTTATCTCTGTTCCAGCCAACCAAGAATTTTAACCAGTATTGCATCTACTTACAGTGACAAATTAATAATTACAGAGAATGTTTTAAAGTGCAAAGAAACCACAGTAGGTACTTAATGATGAGATGTTCCATTTAAATATACCTCAACCCAGTGCCCAATCTGGATACAAAAGGTTATAATCTGATATTAAAAGAACTGTAAGAATAAAATCTTCACATATAAAATTTTCTGAGTGACATCATATAAATATCACAATGTGAGAACTGCTCAGAAATTCCCACAAATAACTGAACTAGTGATGCCTTAAAAACTCTCATGGATAAAAATTAAGATTTTCTGAATGGGATGATAAAGTCAGTAACACAATTTTTTTTTTCAAATTTCAAATTAGATAAATACATTATTCTCTTCTGCCTCATAGAATCCTTGGTAAGGGAGGCATGATCAAAGTCACAGAATTTATAGGAAATGAAGGCAAAAAGTGTTTGAAATAAACATTTAATAGGCATAGCCCCAAAGAAGGAAGAATGAGGAAGATGAAACTCAATCTTTCTGGACTGACCTGTCAGACTAAAGTCACTTAGAAATATAGACTCCTAACTGTGAAAGACATTAGGTGATAGTTCTTTTCCAATGCATGCACTGCTCAGTCTATGTGGTAGTTAAAACACCTGAAAATTTGCAATATGGCAACATATGGTATGTCCCAGCCAAAGTGTGTCTCTCGAAGATGGTTCCTTATCTTTCTTCCTATATGACACTTCAGTGTTTTGACATGCTGTTCTTTAAGGGCAACTGTATTTTTCCCCCTAAATGATCTCAACTTGAAGGATTTATAAAATATAAAATGAAATGATATATTCTGGTCATAATTTCATTAAAGTAAACTGACCATAAATTATAAATGGTATGGTCTTATAAATGTTCCTTCCATCCACACAATTCTTAGCATCATCCAAAAAAACAACATTCTCAAAAGCATTTTACCAAATGAATAATGGGTCCATATGGACACCATATAGGAAAATACAATTAGGAATAATTTATTTTAAGCAGTTTTCATACTAGATATTTGAGAATAAGATAACACATGGTCACTAGTATTTGGCAGTTTTAGAAAAAATACTTTGCATCTTTTCACTAATGCTTTTTGCCTTAAAGCATCTTGTACTATTCTCATTAATCTGAACTAACTCAACAAATACAGAGCAAGGCTGTTTTGTCAGAAGGACAAAGGACACTTTCCCCTCAGCTCATAACAAATTGCTTTCATTAGGACAAATGGTCTCAGAACATTATTCTACTTGAGTCTTCGGCCTGGTGACAAGCCAAAAGAGTAGGCCCAGAGCTCACTGTGAACTGAGAGAATGAGTCCCAGCAAGTGAAGTGCCCTTCCATAGTTTAAGAACTCCATGTTCTGGTTACACGACACAGGCCATTTCCAGCCATAGATTCAGAGTTTGTCTGTAACTAAGACAACTCCGAATAGAATGGATCTGATAAATTGACACAAATTTTTAGGACACTTTATTTTTATCATAAGAAATGTTGCTTCTGAAGTCACATTAAGAAATGAGTAGTTTATATCTTCAAAGGAGCATCTAGTTCACTTAATTTATTTCACGGTCTTTCTATATTACCTAGAACTGGCTCTTCAGGAAAAAAATTGATTTCAAACATTGTATAGGGAATTCTTGCTAAAATTGAAATGTGTGAAACTAAAAACAGATTTCAGCTTAAGTGCAAAATAATATAAGGGAGGATTGCAACATAATATAACAAAATATTTCGCATTTATAGATTTAGCTGACTTTTTGGAATCACTGTTATTGTTTTTCTTACAAACCCCTGATCAGTGAGACTTTTAAAAAGACTAAAATTTATAGATATTTCATAATGTGACTTTTAACTCTTTTCCATTTTTAAGCATGTTTGATTTGGAAATAACTTAGCATTGGTATTTAATATTTGAAAACTGGGTTTCAAGTGTGCATGTCATGCACTCATGTTATTTTATTACCTTCTGTTGCTGCATAACATCTTCACTATGCATTTATAAATCTTAGGTTTCAGCATACGATAACTCAGCAGTTTAAACTGAATCAGATGTCCAGATACAAATGGTGTTTTAAAAGCAAGATTAAAAGCCAGCTAAGCCAGAGCACTTCAAAAGCTCATTGGCCTTGCCCTGAGCAAGAAGTTGAGGACCGAGGAGAGAGTTATAAGCAGTACATTTTGTGTTTGAATAAGGAATTGATTTGGGGAAGAACTCCAGGCTAACTGAGACAGATCATAATTTTCTATTCTTCCAACACTCCGTCAATAAAAGAACATTAGAGAATCTATCCTCTAAAAAAGCAGCCTATCTTTTGATTTCATCATCACCATCAAAAGCGTTTTTGTTATTCACACAGCAGTTTCTCCACAGGAAGCAATATGGATTGCTTTGAGTATGGGAGGGAACCACAAAGGAGTCACCATTATTTAATAAATCCTTACAGAGTCTATAAGGTAGGTGGTCAATGGTGTCTTTACCTTGGCTCTCTTTGCAGCCTCAGACACGCATGCCAAGAAGAAAAGAGCAGACACTAATAAACTTTTTTAAGTCAAATAAAATTGAAACAAAGAAAATTTAAGTGACTATCAAAATACTGCAGATAAATTAATATTCTTCATTTATGTCACTTATGTGCATAATAGCTCTTTAATTCCAAAAGTTATTTTCTTGGACCCCACAACTATTTTAGGAACACCTATGTGTAAGTGAATTCAGAAAAGGAAATAACCAAGTCGTAATTGAAAAAGGAGTCACAATTTCTTGTTAATGGCCAATACTTTACAATTTTATACAATAGAAAGAGAAAACATTTTCTATTAAACTATTGATAGTGTTAATAATTATTTTTATAGTAATCAAAATCCTTGAATTTGAACATTTTTCCTTTGAAGTACATTATAAACTAGATGACAGAAATATTGTTGAAATGTTCTTTGATGCTTAATTCTCTCACTTTTTAAATAACAAGGGGCAAAAAAGAAGAGCCCAAATTATCAAAAGAGGAGAGAGAAAGATCGCCATTATCTGACAGAAGGTAAGAGTGGTTTCAATTTGGGAATACGTAGACCTCATTGTCCAGAAAATGAAGTGAATGGCCTTCTCCAGGCTCTAATTCCTCCTGCAGAGTGGGACAGCCTGAGCACCAAGCTAGCTCTGTCTTTGGAAGCAGGGCCCATCATATGGAAAAAGAGTTATCAAGACTTAATTTTTACATGAATAGCTTTTAAAAAATAAAATTCTTGAAGTGTCTAAGATTGGTCAAATACAATTATCTCATTTAAAGTTTTTCACAAGAAACAAACCATATCTCCATGAAGTTGGTCAAATAAGAAATAATTGCAACATTTCTATATCTAATTACTATCAGGGCCAGAATGGCAAGAACCTCAAGTAATTATGTGACACAGTCTTCTATAAATTGATGTAACTAGGCCATCATTAAGTAAAACAATAGAATATTTTGGTACAAATACATGTAAAAATATAATATAATATAATATAATATAATATAATATAATATATAATATATTATATTATAATTATTATAATATATAATATAATATAATATAATATAATATATAATTGTATTATATTATATTATATTATGCTATGTTATGTTATATAATGTATGCTTCTTTTAGGGCCTAAGTTGCAATGGGAAACAATAGTTAACAATAGGCTATAAATTCACTGAGCTCAAAAACCATGCGTTTCCTTTCCACTTTTGTTTTCCCTATAACAGTTTCATTATGACTTCTATAGAGTAGGTAGTCAATGAATAGATTATTTATTTTTAAAAAATGGGCCTTACAAATATCATAGTGATAGATAGAAGGAAGGGAAAGATGAGGGAGGAAAAATGAAAAGTCACACAATATCTGCAGTTAGTCATTCCCTAAGTATTTTTTTCTCTAAGTCTTTTTTTAATATCTGCAGTTTCCAGACCCTATGCTAAACCTTATCAGAAATAAAATGATGACCTGGACTTATGAAGACCTCACCTAGTAGAAAAAACAGATACTTCAATAAATTGTACATTAACAATATGATAGTTCTGTGATCAAGGTATATAAAAATATAATGAAAGTGAGGAGAGAACGATAACCCCTGAGCAGAGAAACAGGCTTTCAGAAACAATTCATATATGGATTGGGTTATAAGGGATTTCATTAAGTGCAGAAGAGAGGGAGCATGTTCCAGACAAAGAAAATATTACCAGCAAGTGCACAGAGAACTGAAAGGTGTATTACATTAAGGAAACTACATATTCAAGAAAGCGTTATTGGAGAGGCGATGGGGCTGAAAGCTAGTTGGGAAACAAGAAATTCCTGCATACGGTGTTGAAAACTTGGATATTAATCCTATAGAATCAAATTTCCCATATTTATTTGATAAAGAGATTTTCTTAAATACAGAAGAAATATTAATAATGATTCATGACATGGATAAAGAACAACACTCACCCAAGACTAATTAATCACATTAGAAAATTATCAATAAAGACCCAAATAGTATTATAAAATATATGATAAATTAATAGGATAACACATAATACATAAGTAACTTACACCAACTTGATCCAATAGACATTGTACAACTTAAAGGAACGTTTATAAACTCTACATATTTGGTAATGGCAACACATAATATGATCATATGTGTGACTTCCTGGAATACTTAACTATGGCATGATGTTTTAAAACAGCTCCTTACGTAGGTCATTCAAAATAGATTATTGAAGGAAAGCTCTTGCCATCAGATTTTCTTTTTTCTTCATGAAACAGGTTTTGGGAATCACTGCAGTAGAAAACGGGAATGAAAAAGAGAAGCAAAGAGGTACACCTTGGCAAGAAGGTACACTCTATGTGAAATCCAATTAAACAGCAATAATGTCCAGCAATAATGTCCTAAAGAAGTGAAGTTACTAATAAAAATTTCAAGTACCATGGGAGAAAATAATGTGATCATTTTTATTAGAAAAGTTCTGTGATGCCAGCAGTGTGCCTGTCTGCCCATTGGTGGGAGAGTGCATCCTTACAAACAAGTGATTTGGGAAGGAAACTCAATTTAACTTTGCAACACTGTCTTAATTAAGAGAAAATTTTTTAAAAGATAAAAACATAAGCAAGACAATTATTTTTAAAACAGATGTAAATGGCCAATTGAAATTGATAGCTATGAATTTCAGTTATAGTTATTATTCTCTAGATATTCTATCTTATCACTATTTGTCATGTTCATAATGATACCAAGAAGATAGTAAACTTTGGAGCTAGATACACTGAGAATAAACTCTCAGATCTGTCACAGCCTTGAGTTATTTTCTTGACTACTCTGAGGCTTAGTTTTGGGGGTTTTCTTAATCTTCAAAAATGAAGACATTTTCATTTCATTGTTATTTCAAAGATAAAATAATAAGTTAACTAACATTATATCTGATGCATACTCTCTTAGTTTGAGTTACTATAGAAAAAAAAGCTTTAGGCAAGAATCAGCATTTAAGTAGTTTATTTGAAAAGTGATCCCAGAAAACACTTGTAGATAAGTGGAGAATTGAGAAAAAGGGGAAAAGTCAACAAGTACATTATCATGTTTCCTACCATTGAGGACCCTGCTGCTCAGATTGGTTGAGTACTCTGTGAGACAATGCAAAATGGTCCTCAAATTTCTCTCAACGAAGTGGTGAAAAATTGGGGGTTATAAACTGTGTTCCCTTCCATTATTGGCTGATGGCTGGGTTCCTACAGCCAGAGAGTGGGAGGAGGCAGGTGTATGCACTCAGGGCATCATAGGTGTTAAAGGCTAAAAGTTACAATTCATAGTCATTCATTGGAATTCACTAGTTCAGCAAGTGGAGAGTACAGTGGAACACTGATACCATCCTCTACAAGATTTATCCTCTACTCAGATTTATAGCCCTAGTACATGCTGCCACAATAGATACTAAACAAATGGATGAGTGAGGGAGGAAGGAAGAAAGGACGGAAGGAAGGAAGGAAGGAAGGAAGGAAGGAAGGAAGGAAGGAAAGAAGGAAGGAAGGAAGGAAGGAAGAGAGGAGGGAGAGAGGGAGGAAAAGAGGAAGGAAGAACATTACTTGAGGAACAAATACAACTCCCCTTTCCCAGAACATTGCTTTTATCTCTTAGAGGTACTGAATACAAATACGAATATTAATCACCCTATAACTGTGAAAATGTTATAAAATCATCAACATATTCTGAGTTAAACCCATAAATCTAAAAGGCTTAAAGCCTTCTTTTTGTTATTAGACACATGTTCTCATTTTAACCACATAAAAAAAAATCCAGAACAATTTTTTGTAAAGTCACCAGAAGAACAGAATTTAAAGTAAATTATTTAGCTCATGGTAGATAACATTTAGGTTCCCAGGTGATGCGCGATCACCAACTGGCAGTGACCTTGGAACGCTGCGGATGGCTCGTCGACACACGAGAAATGAACATACACAGAAACAGGCAATTTTCTGTGGAGAAGTAGGGACGGAGTGGCCACTCTCCAAGTGGAAAGTGCCTTGGACACCCTCTCTAGGGGAAGGCACGCGTTCTCCTGTCCCTTTTTATTGGGTCCGTTTGTACAAGAATTCAGGTAAAGCTCATTACTCATTGCAGGGAAGTAAGGATCAAATAACAAGGAACTCTGAGAGCCTACTTTGAGTCAGGGTTAAAGAGCTGTAAAACTTTGAGGAACAAACTTACTTTCTCCTTGGACCCTTCTCATTCAATTGAGAGCATTCTAAACAAAGCAGGTTTCACAAGATTTTACATATTCTTTCTTAGGCCTGATCACCCCGGGAACCCGCCCTTTCTAGTACAGGGCTGCACCACCCTGTCATTGTTTCAGGCTTAGGTGGAGCAAGGGGAACTAAGGCAACCGAGAGATAAGGAGATTTTTTTCACAGATGGAATGAGCACTCAGGCTTTGCCAAAGCCGGGGGGTGAGAGTCCATCACCCACTTTTTGCTGTAGCCCCCAAAGTCCTTCCTTGGAGGCCTCCCACGTGATCGTGCCTTGGTTGTTCCCCCCTTGGGGAATCTTACCCATCATTGACTAACCAATCAAGCATTGGGGGCCAGGCAGGGTGAAGTAAAAGGAGCAGAAGCGGTGATTCTGCCAGGGAGATAAGCTTTTGTCTCTTTGCTAGCTTAGGGTTCCAAGGTCGCTCTCTCAGCCTTAGCCTAGGCGGGGGTTACAGCTTCTGATACTAGGCAGGGTGGTTCCCAACACTCGGGTAGCAGATAATTTCCTCAAGAAATTAAAATATATGACAAGTAACCCATATGATTTCACTCATATGTGGAATCTAATGAGCAAAATGAACTAACAAGCAAAATAGAGTCAGACTCTTAGAGAAAGCAGGCTGACAGCTCTGATGGGGGAAGGCGGCTGGGGTGGTGGTACTGAACAAAAACAAAAGAGAGAGAACACATCCTTGTCACAGGTTCAACAATGTGGTGATTGTGGGGCAGAGGGGTGGGTGGAGGTGGAGGAGGGGGGAAAATGGTGATGAAAAAGATCCTTAAAAATTATTTAACTGGACACGTTATTCAGTATAACAATTGCACTTCTCAGAGGGGGCAAAATAATTTCTGGCTGTAATGAGGTAGCAAATTTCAACTATGCAAGCTTTGATGACTTTCAGATTTAGGGTGTCAGTTGAAGCACCCACAGTTTCCTTTTGTTTTGATTTACATTTACGGATTCCTCTTTCCTGATGTAAATCAACTTATGTGTCATGAGAATAAAGGCTGTACTAAAAATAAAAAAAAAATTAAAAACAGAACTATCACATGACCCAGTAATTTTATTTCTTATTATTTATCCAAAGAAATAAAATCACTAATTCAATCAGATATATGCACTCCCATGTTCATTCACTGCAGCAGCATGACTGACACTAGCCAAAATATAGAAGCAACCTTGGTGTTTGTTTTGTGTGTATGTGTGTGTATGTGTCTGCAGCAATGGGCCACAGCCTTCATAATATTTTCCATTGTATCTCTGCCCCTCCCCACAAAATGGAAAGAAGCCAGCCACTTTCAACATTGGTCTTGTTTGCTCACACATCACTTAGTTTCTCTTAGTGTAGTTTGTCCAGGACACTACCTCAGATTCAGAGCATTCTTTCTATGAGAAAATGCGTTCTGCCCACTGACTTCCCCAGAAAAATGGTGGGATACATCCCCTTTGTAAACCAGGGATTGTCATTCTGCCAGCACTACTGTTTGAATATGAATAGATTATGAGAGTTTCACACCAGTCTTGCCCTCCCCAGCCCTACACTCCTTTTCCTGCCTCTGATCTCTAGTCTCCTATATTCACCATCCTAGAGTATAATGATTCTCAAATACAAATAACATAACTTTTTAGAACGAGAATTATTCTCATACACTGTCAAGAGCATGCTTTCAGCTTGAAAAGCCAAGCCTTATTCAATAAAAATGTTCATCCATTGTGATTTATCATAACAAAAGAGGAATTTTGCCTCCAAAACTAGTAAAAAAAAACCAAAACAGTTTATTAGATTATAGTGGAAGTTTAATACCAATTAGTATTTAATTTTTATTGTATTTTACTTGATGAATATGTAAGAATATCTATAAAAATAGTTCTAAGGCCTAATGATAAAATGAGTTTGGCTTATTTTTAAGAGAAAACATTCTAATTTTCTTGGTCTAACAGTTACCCACTCAGTTTTCCAGGCAGAAATGCATTACCTGGTCTTGATACTTGCCAAAGATTAGCCCCAAAATGGCAATTCCAGGAGCACTGTAAATTTTTTATCTTTATGTGTGCATTTCCTCATCAGGTATCCAAATCTGGCTGGGCTGCCTTTTCCTCAGATGAGGCCCCTGCACACCGAGGCGGGGCTTGCCTGCCTCACCTGCCTACCAAGAGGCTTTCCCCCACTCTTGCTTGCTGCAGAGCACACGGTGCACCTCTGGTCGCCGGGCCAAACCCGCACCTCCACCCGGGACAAGAGTACATTCCTGGAAACAAAGAAATACATGGTTTTCTCTTCACCTCTAGTCCTCCCCGATTCACAGTTCTGAACACATTTCTATGAGCATTACATAGAAAATGTTTAACTAGTTAACTAGTAAATTTAACTACCACTTCTTCCAGCCAGAAGTTCAGATTGCATTCTCTTTTTTATCACTACCAGGGAGTCACTTGCAGGATTGCTTTGCCATCTCTACCTCCCATGGCACGCCAGTGTCAGCCCAAGGTGTTTGTCAATGTTCTGGTCTTTCTGAACAGAACCACTCCAGCACTTCCTGTGTCTTACCATTGACTTGCCTCCTACCTGAGACCACTCTTAAAAGGTAAGCACTGGCAAGATTGGCTTCTCGTCCCTGTTCCTGACCAAGTGACCTTAACTGATTCTAAGGCTGATATGAAGCGGTGGTTAAGAGTTCTGCCTATAGCATGAGATCTCTGGCTTCAAAATCCTGCACTCCAGCTGCTTCACTGTATGGCTTTGAACAAGTTTTACAACCCCTTTGTTTCTTTTCTATAGAATGTAAATAATAAAATATACCTCTCAGCATCGTTTTAAGGAGTTAATGAGTTAATATATATAAAGCACTTCATACAGGGCCTGCCACCCAGGAAATCCTGGGAAAATATGAGCTGGCATCATAATCTTACCCTGGTCCTCCCTGCAGACCATAACTTAACTGGAATAAATGGATCCTTCTAGCAAGGAGGTAGTATTCCCCAGGCTATAGGACTCTGGGGTGTCTCAAATTATGCCCCATAGGCAAAAAAGACTCTTCTGCTTATCTAAAGGCATAGTAACTGTGCTCAAGTTTCTGACTTGGAGCAAGGAATTTGCAGTTGTGTGACAAAGTAAGCTGGCACTGAGCCAGAATTTCAATATCTGGAAGGCAATATAACTGTGTAAATGAAACAAGAAGTCCCAATGCAGCAGCTTACATTCCAGGAGTGGCTATGGGGAGGGAAGCAGGGACAGTAATAAGATGAGAGCATCACCCCCAGAAAGAGCTATGTGTGTTCATTCACATGTGTGTTTAACCTTCTCTTTATTTATATCTGGCCTCACCGAGGCAAGAGTCATCCAGGACAGGGAATTCCTACCTCCCTCAAATGGTCTTACCCTTGGGAGTCATCTTTCTTTCCTAACTTAGCAACTAACCAAGTGGATTTGTAAATCTGTCAGAATTCAGAAGAAATTACAGCTACCCATATCAAATTCCAGCTCTTCATGGGGGGTATAGTTTGAATTCATTGAACCACTGAGTTCTATTGTCAATTTATATTTGGACTTGATTGAATATTTGCACCTCCAAGGCCACAGTCTCTGCTATTCATAACACTATGAATTCAGTACAACTTTATATCAGACTCAGTGGGTTACATGTCTGGTGGTCAGATTAAAACAGCATCAAAACTGTATCAATTAATTTGCCCACTCAACTCTGTTTCTTCTTCACAGAAGATCCTTCATATTATTTGTGTAATGATTAAATTAATGAGTACAATGGGTGAGAAAACTCTCAGAGAAAAAATTTTAAAGTAAAAAGAAAGATAACCAAAGTTACACATAAAAATGATTAGCATATTATAATATTATAGGAGGGGGTGTATGATAAGTATTTATTAGCCCTATGTTAGGTATAAAAGCTAAGCCACTTAAAAGTACATCCTCCACAAAGGCCCTAACCCCCAGGAGCATTTTATAATTCACTATAGTGTAATTTTTTTTAAATGCATAGGACATGGTAAAGAAAAAACTGATAACTTTACTCAACACAAGAAATCAAAGAAGCCCTAACGCATTATTTGATGTTGAAGTAAAACCTCAAAAGAGAAGGAGAGGTAATTTACTTCTAGATAAGATTATGTCAGGGAAGCCCAATGCTTTTGCTGTGACATTTAGATAAAATCCATGAAATTACAAAATCATATTTTTATAAACACTGGAAAACTGGAAACAATGGCTACATGAATTGAGGTTCTACCTTTGAAGGGCAGAATCAAATCTGCAATGTATAGACGTTTTCTCAGTTTCTCTAGGAGGACAAGACACAATGAGTCAGATACAGACTGAGCCTTTCTAAAACTGCAACCCAGCTCCAACTCAACTCACTACCTGATTTGATTGAAGTTATCACTCATTCTTTCTACCTGACTGACTTACAAAAGGGGGAAGAGAACACTTTATTGCTTTTACTGCTATAATGTATCATCTTTTAACTATTGTAGTTATACAATAAAAATTAATAGAAACATGAGGCAATGAGACAATGTGACTAAGAAATTATATAATAGAAGCAGATCTACAAAGGATCCAAATGTTGGATTTAGTATAGAGGGATTTTAAAATAACACATATTATGTTATGGAAAATGGAGCAAAAGCTGAACAAAGTGAATAAAAATGTGGTAAATTACAATAAAGAATTGGATCTCTACAGTTAATCAAATCTATATTCAGGAATTAAAAATAAAATATCTGAAATTAGAACTCATTGGGAACTAAGAGTATGTTGGATGTAACAAAAGATTAGTGAATTAAGAGGCAGATAAATCAAAAGTAAATATAAATTAAAGCAAAGAGAAAAAATAGAATAAAAGACATAGTCACAAAGTCAAATACACATATACAGGCATACTAAGTTTTATTGTACTTCACTTTATTGCACACCACAGATACTGAATTTTTATAAGCAATTGATGAAGCAAACTTCATCACTGTCATGTTTTAAAAAATTACAACCATTACCCCATCCATCACCACCCTGATCAGTGAGCTTTCTTCAACATCAAGGCAAGAGTCTTCACCCCCAAATACATGGCTCACTGAAAGCTCAGATGATTGTAAGCACTTTTTAGCAATAAACTATCTTTAATTAAGGTATACACATTTTAGACATATACTATTGAACACTTAATAAACTATAGTACAGTATAAACATAACATTTATATAACTGGGAAACCAAAAGATTCATATGGAAATTTGCTTCATTGCCATACTTGCTTTATTGTAATAGTCTGGAACCAAACCCACAATGTCTCTAGAGCATGCCTGTAATTGTAGTTTAAAACATAGGTGAGTCAGAATATGACAGAAGGAATATTTAAAGAGATAATTAGTGAGAATTTCCCCAAACTGGAAAAGACTCTAATCTATACTTTTAAAAATCTCTGCAACACCCAAAAAACAAAAATGTATAAAGAACACACTGATAGGTATCATATAATTTAAAATGTTGGGCAAAGAGACAAAGAAAAATCTTAAAAAAAGAAAAACAGAAGGAAGACTAGACACATTACTTTTAAAGGAATAAGAGTAAACAGGAAAGAGGTAACTCATTTCTCAGTAGAAATGGTCAAATCAGAAGGCAGTGAAATGACATCCTTCAAGTGTGAAAATAATACAAAACTGCTAACATAGAATTTTATGCTCATAGGAGATATCCTTTAAAAACTGAGACAAAATAAGAGGTTTTCAGACAAACGAAAGCTGCCTTCCAAAAATTATTAAATAGAGATTTTAGGCATAGGGAACTCTCTTAGATGGCAGCACAAAATTTCAAAAGAATAAATAGAAATAGAGAGATCAAATAGGTAGGTATTTCTAAAAGTGAAATGTATAAATAAACATGCTTAAAAATAAATTTTAAAATTACTAGAAAAAAGAGCATCCAACATTTTTTGATTAATCCCAAGAAAAAATAACAAAGAAATAAAGATAAAAATAAAATAAATAAAAACAAACAAACTCAAACAACACAATAGCAGATATAAGCTAAAGTACATAAAATATAAATGGAATAAAGATTTTGATAAAAAGAAAAAGAATTTTAGACTAGATTTTAAAATTTGATATATGTTGTTCATAAGAGATAACATCTGAATATTAAGAATACAGAATGTTTAAAAGTAAAAGAATGGGAAAATAAATCACTTTTATTAGTATAAGATGTATTAACTATTAAAGGCAAGGCGAGAAGGATCACTAAAGATAAAGCGATATTTTATAATAAAAGAGGCATGTTAATAGGAATACAAGAATCTCAGAAAAGTATTAAAATATACATTTCATCTGATAATTAGGAGATACTTGTTGATCTTATGAGGTGTGGTCACTGCAGAAATCAAACTCCTTAGAATTTAGAGACAAATGAATGTGAACAGGAACAGGGAGCGTAGCCTATGCTGCCAAAAAGAAAGAGATAAGTTATAATCCCCCCAAAAATGAAGGTCTTATAAGAGAGAGGCTTAGTGTAAATTAAGCTTACAATATGGAAGTTTTTGAGACTTTTTGAAAATAAAAATATTGCTACTGAATAGTGTATTGTTCATCTGTGTTGCACCAGGCACACCAGTAGGTTGTGTCACAGCAGAGCACTGATCAGAACCTTGTCTTTTATATTCACATTCCTTATGACCTTTAATAACTCCTTTATCCTCTGAGCCTCTATTTCTCCTTTTATAAAATAAGAATATTAATATTGATCTTAAAGGGATATTATAAGAAGTAAACATAATTTTTACAGAAAAGTGTTTTGTAAATAAAGCATATCATAAGCATGACACATTATAAGATAAATGCAGTTGACAAATCTAACAAGAAACATGGTAAAGCACAGTGATAAAAGCATTAGAAAGTCTATTCCCTTTAGAATTTAATAAAACAAATTTTTGCATACACACTTGGATCAATGTCTATATTTTCATGCTGCCCAAGTGCTTTGCCTATGAAATATAAATATGACTTGGTACTGATAGATTTCCAAAGGTCCTGTATGCTTCATCATTTGCATTCTTTGATGCACCTAGGACCCTAGAGTGTGCTTTACCATGCAAATGTCATCTCTGTCATTGTAATCTGCTTGCCAGTTAGAGCCATTCTAGTCTGGGAATTCTGTAATCCCTGATACTGGAGTTCTTGAGTTTGTGCAGAAAGATAACCAAACAAAAAGATGTGTTTGTAGAAAGAAAATCCTATTTAGTATTATCTTGTCACAGAACATAAGCAGAAATATCCCCAGTATCTTTCCACAGATTACAGGAGCCAAGTAAGCACTGCAGAAGGAAAGTTGCTTGGCAGATACTAACATAAAATATTAAATCCTCAATGGTATGTTCCTGACATATTTTCAGCAAATGCAAAGACACTTGAGGACAGAACATAGCATTAAGTTATAAACTAAAGAACAAGGAACAATCCTGGATGATGAGGAAGTCATTTCTCCTCTATGTCTTGTCTTACAGAGCTCAGGAAATGTTTGATGTGGTTAATGATGCCAGAAGTGGGCACTGTCACTTCCCCTAGGAAAAGTTAACCTCAATTTAAGTTGGCTGCTGCAATTCCTCAGCATTCCTTGCTGTGCGATTTCTGAGAGCTCAGACATTTCCACTGGACGTGCATCCTCCCTTATCTAACTGCCGCGCTAAATGCAAAAGAAAACCACAGAGTACAGTAAGAAATAAGTGTGTGAGTAGGCAAGATGCTGAGAACACTAATCTTAGAGTCAGAAGGCACAAGTCCTAAACAACACCTCAACATGGTATTTTTAGGAAAATCACATACTCTCTTCACCTCAATATTCCCCTCTCTAATTTTTTAAGCCACCCCACGGGTCACAGACGATAAAATAGAGTTTTAGTATGTCATTTTAGTTCATCTGAAACTGAGTAGCGCAGAAATCCTGTCTGAGTAATTTGGGTTAAGGTCACCACAGGAAAAGCTTGTGTGATATGGAAAGCAGCTATGTAGAAGTAGCTCTTGCACTCTAAGGAATGACACTGGTTACACTTTGCTTGGCAGATTTCAATTTGTCCTCACTTTAATGTTCCAGGTACAGCCCTCCTTGACGACTGACCCTGCGGATTCAAGCATCCCAACAACCCTATGCCAACAAAAGGTGTCTCATTGAGGACTCAGAGAAGCAATATCCTGGAGACCCACAACCTGCACAAACTTGTATAACAGCTGGACCCAGAAGTGCCTAGCTTCCTTCAAGTTCCAAATCATTCATTCACACCAGGATTAATTACGAACTTTTCTCTGATTCCTTTCAGACCTTTACTGCCCAGTTCCTCTGACAATGGTGTGAAGCTTGTTTTGTATAATAAAGTTCTTATTTCATAATATTCATAGTAATTCTGCTTCTGTGATTCAACCCCAATTAATACAAAAGAAAAAATGAAATAACCATCAGTAAAGGAAGAATGGGTTTTATTTTGTTTTGTTTTAATCATAAAAAAATAATCCTGCAAGTCTATGCAGACAAAAAAAAAAGAGGGAAAAAGAAGACACTTAAAAATATCTCATAGTACATGAGATATTATGACCTCATTTGTAGGATATGGACCAAGAGTACAAATGGTGGTTCATGTACAATGTTACTAAAAATACATAAATTATAAAATGAACTATAACTTCCAAGGAAAAAATGTTCTATTTTCCTACCTGGAAAATTATATCTTAAAATTAAAAAAATTTGAAAATATTAATAAAGACATGATTTTATGTGGCTTCAATATCAAATTAGAGAAACTTTATAGTCATTCTAGTTATTAGACATGTTTTTATTAATTTCAACTGAAGAAAATCTAATTAGGCTGTAGTAAATGAAATTGTTAAAATTCTTAAAGAAATATTTATATTCAGAAACAATGAATTTTTACATATCACATTCAAACATCATAATGAGGAGAAACAAAAAGTTGTTTTTAGAAATAAAACTAGACTTCTACTATAATGTAAACACTAATGTAAATTGTAGCAATCTAGCTGCACTTTAAGAGAGTTGCTTATGTACAAATTTAATTTCATTATGGAGTTTTTAATGATGTAAAATGTTCTTTTGCTTCATACGTAACTTATAAACATCACTAATTTACTTGTATTTAAGAATATGATGGTGTGATGGTTAATTTTATGTTTCAACTTCATTGGGCCAAGGTGACTAGGTTATACATTATTTCTAGTTGTGTCTGTTCGTGTTTTCAGATGAGATTAGCATTTGAATTGGTTAACTGAATCAAGCTGATGGCCCTCCCCAGAGTGGGTGGTCATCATCCAATCCACCGAGCCCCTGAGTAGAACAAAAGGCTGAGGAAGAGAAGATTCATGCTCTTGCCCCTTGCCAGCTTGAGCTGGGAAGTAGTTCTTCTCTGGTTCTTGGACAGAGATTTATACCCTTGCCTCTGTGATTCTCTGGCCTTTGGATTCAGACTAGAATCACACCACTGGTCTTCCTGGATCTTTAGTTTGCAGACAGCAAACAGATCATAAGTTTTCTCAACCTCCATGATCATGCGAGCCAACTTTTTACAATAAAAAGTATAAAAAAAATCTGTTTCTCTGGAGAACTCTGACTAATACGGATGGTATAGTTCATATCTGACAAAAATTCCAGTCAAGAAAAACAGAAAAGTCAGATAAAGCATAGAGAATCCCTATTTAGAAGCATCAGAGAGCTGCTTGGTCCCGGAGCACTTGCTGTCCTGCTGCAGACAAACTGCAAGTAGAAGCCCGGCTCAGACACAGGGTCTCATTGGGGGACTGAAAGATTGGCAGGGCTTCGGGTGGTCTCCTGGTTGTGCAGTGACAAAGCAAATGAGACTTAACGAGTTTTAAGTGCAAAAACTATCTCCCTCAAGAGACTTGTCAAATTCTAAAAGTGATTTTAAGCCTCACACATAAAGGAGATTTATTGTATGCTCTCCTTCCTGAAATTAGGAATGAAACAGGGATCACCATTTCTATTTAATGTTATAATGAGGTTAGAACAATTACAATACAATTTTAAAAAGGGACGCAAAGGAAAGAATAAACAAATGGGATCTCATCAAAATAAAAAGCTTCTGCATGACTAAAGAAAACATCAGCAAAATGAAAAGAGAACCAACTATATGGGAAAACATACTTGCCAATAATACCTCGGACAAGAGTTTAATCTCCAAAATATATAAAGAACTTACACAACTCCACTCCAGGAAGATAATAAACCCCATTAAAAAATGGGCAAAGGACTTGAACAGACACTTCTCCAAGGAGGACATACAAAGGATCCAGAGACATATGAAAAGATGCTCAGCATCACTAGCCATCAGAGAGATTCAAATTAAAACCACAATGAGATACCACTTCACACCGGGCAGAATGGCCATCATAAATAAAGCAACAAACAACAAGTATTGGAGAGAACATGGAGAATAGGGGACCCTAGTGCACTGTTGGTGGGATTGCAGACTGGTGCAGCCACTGTGGAAAACAGTATGGAATTTCTCCAGAAAACTAAAAATGGAACTGCCTTTAGATCCAGCAATTCCACTGCTGGGACTATACCCTAAGAATCCTGAAACACCAATTCAAAAGAACCTATGCACCCCAATGTTCATAGCAGGACAATTTACAATAGCCAAGTGCTGGAAGCAACCTAAGTGCCCATCAGTAAATGAATGGATCAAAAAACTATGGTGCATTTACACAATAGAATACTACCCAGAAGAAAGAAAGAAGTAGCTCCTACCCTCTGCAATGGCATGGATTGAACTGCAGAGCATTATGCTAAGTGAAATAAGCCAGGCAATGAAAGACAATTACCATATGATCTTACCCATAAATAAAACCTAAACAACCAAACAAATAAGCAAGCAAAATATAAGCAGAGGCATTGAAATTAAGAACAACAGAGAGTGACCAAGAGGAAATGAGAAGGGATAATAGGAAAGGGTGAAGGGTTTTCAGGAACAACTATACAGGACACATGGACAAAACCAAAGGGGCGTGGAATCAGGAGATGGAGGTGGGGATGGCTTGGGTTGTGGGGGAGAAATGAGGGGAAAAGGCAGAAAACTGTGCTTGAACAACAATAAAATTTTTTAAAATGGAAAAAATATTTAAAAAGGAAATAAAACATGTTAGAACTGAATATAAGTAATACTGTACATATTCACACATGACTTTTTATAATTAGAGTAAATCAAAAGAATCTACAGAGAAACTATAACAATAATAATGATCATTAAGTCAAGGTCAAAAAAATACTTATATTTTTATATACCAATGTATCAGTTATTTTTTGCTGTGTAAAAGCCATCATAAAACTTAGTGATTAAGAAACAAGGATTTGTTGAATTCACAATTTTTAACAACAACAATTTGGTCTGGATCAGCTGAGCAGTTCTTGGTGTTTGACTCAGCTCCCTCATACATTAATGGTCAGCTTCTGGGCAGCTGAGGATTGACTGGCTTGGGATGGCCATAGCTGGGATGACTCCCCTCTGTTCAAGTTGCTTACTCATTCTCCAACAGGACATCCTAGACTTGTTTACATGGAAGCTAGGATGAATTACTAGACTTAAAACTAAAACAATGTCACTTTTACCACATTCCATTGGATGAAGAAAATCACAAGGCCATGTAGATTCTAGGGGTGGTGAAATAGACTCCTCCTCTTAAAGAAAGGAGATAACAACTCAAGTTACAAAGGTTACAACTAAAAAAGGAGATGGGGAACTAGGCTGATACATGTGATCACTGTATTACAATAAGCAGCAAAGATAGTATGAGGTCTGTCCAGAAAAAGTCCAGCCATTGTTAATATTATGAGAATGGTTTGCACAACATTGATGTAACCTGGCAGCCAAGGAGAGTGGACTGGAATGCCTATGTGTCAATAATGAAGATCTCACTGTATTAGTCAGTGGGTGCAGTAGACGCTGTTGAGTGAACATGTGTACTGTGTGGCCATCACATGCAAAATGACTGAGTAAATAAGGCAATGGATCCACATCAAATTTTGCATTAAGCTTGAACATTCCTCCACAGAAACTATTCATACGATTTAGAAGGCCACAGCTATAGACAACTGGTGATTGGCAGCTTCATCACAACAACACACCTGCTCATGTATCATGTCTCATGCAGAGGTTTTTGGCAAAACATCAAATCGCCCAAGTGACTTGGCCCCCCATAGCCCAGATTGGGTGCTCTGCTAAACTTCTGGCTTTTCCCAAAACCAAAATCATCTTTGAAAGAGAAGAGATTTCAGACCATGGATGAGATTCAGGAAAGTACAATGGGGCAACTGATGGTGATTGGGAGAACTATGTGAGATCCCAAGATGTCTACTTTGAAGGGGACTGAGGCATCATTGTCCTATCATAGTGTTTCTTGTATCTTGTATCTTCTTTAATAAATGTCTCTAGTTTATATGGCTGCATACCTCCTGGACAGACCTCATACAAAAAATTAAATATAACACAAAACCATCAAAACATAAAATACCAAACATCTGGACGAGATAGAGTAAGAGAGAAAAGATTTCCCTTCTAGCTGAGCAATGGAAAATACATGAAACAGTGTTTAAGACAATGAGCATGGGGGAGTAAAGGACAATGATCCCTGAGGGACAAGAATCAAATAAGATGATCCCTACAATTGTCCTCAGTTTACTGCCTTAAGAAAACACCTAGGTAATAAATAGCACAGGAATAAGCCTGGAATTGTATAGCAAGCTCCATGAGTTGGGGAAATAGAGTTGGGAGTTCAAGGACACTAGAAGTTAGAGTTTGCCAGACAGAGTGCTATAAAGAAGAGAACTACAAAGAGAAAGAAACCAGAAGAACTTCAGAATATATTATTGAGTATTTAGTAGAATACTGAAAAGCATATGTGCATGTATGGAAATACTAAGGCATCATTTGTATCTGATGTCAGCAGCTGTACTTGGCACAGACCTTCATGGTATGGCACCCAGTCACCTTTCCTTTCAAGGTCATAGGGCAAGAGATGTAGGACAAGCATTTATTTCTTTGTGGCCTAAATGATATAAGACACAAGAGCAGATGTACAGGGTTACAGGTCACCAGTGCCAGACCCCAAATGACAGATGGCCTGTTGTATATTCAATGAATTTCTGTGCCTGTGACATGCAGGGCTCCTTGGAACACAGGACCCAGAGCAGGGACTAGGGACTGTCCTTGTCTGGGTCTAAGGTGGCCTTGTTTCTGGTTGGAATTAGTTGGTGCATTTGGCCATGAACTAAGTAAGATGTTTGTTTTGTTTGTTTGTTTGATTCTACTACTACTTTTATCCTTTTCTTCTAAATATTTCCTTTATTTGCGAGGAAATGTTCCTCCCAAAACTTCATTTCTTTGCTGTGTTACCATCAGATTGTATCTAAGTAGGTTTAAACTCCAGCAAAAGGAAGAAAAGGGGGGGGGGGATAGAAATAATTTGGTCCCAAATAAATGTGGACCAGGTTTAAACCCACTGACTCCTTACTTTTATTACCTGTACCCCATTTTGTACACCGTATATTGTATATAAAGCTATAAAGGTCTAAGCAGAGGTTCTTTGGTAGGTGATGTTGATTCTTAAATGTCAGATTCAGGATTCTAGAAGAAAACAAATGCTATATACGCCCAATTCACTGCTAATTAGATGTGTTTGCAAATTGGAATTCCCTATATCATGGGAATAATTCTCTGTAGACTTAAGTACAGAGAAGTACCCGGAGGAAGGGAACGGCACTCAGAGAGGCATGTCACTAATTATCACTTCTTCGGGCCAGATCGTCAGAGGGAGGCATTTGGGGCTTAGCTGTATCCTGTATCTGTCAGCCAGCTGCTACCACCTTGCTTCAGCTCCCACCAAGGGAAGAGACAGGCCTTTTTAAAGAATCTTGTAGCAGTTCTGTGTACTTGGCTACAGCCTGCTCTGAGGAGTCTCCTGAGTAGACCGGAGACACAGCAGAACTGCTCACAAAATCCAAATGACTTGGAGTCGGGTGGATGGAGAGACAGAGAGGAAGCAAAAGGAGAAATGAGAAAATTGATTTATCCCTAGAGGATAGCAAGAAGTTTTATGGGCAACTTATTTCAAAGTAAAAGAGAAGATGAAACAGCTTTATGAACTGTATAACTATGCATAGAATATATCAAATGTCTTTTAAGAAAACAATTTACAAGCATTCAAAAGATTATGGAAAATTGAGGAAAAGTCAAAAAGAAAAAAAATAGTCTGACTAATCTAATTTCCTTCTATAACAGAGAAATCGGGCTGCTGAAACAATAGTTATAATTAGTCTGATTATCTGAAGGGGACTGACCACAGTGAAGATGCAAAGCAGGTTCTTTGTCAAAATTTTAGTCCTAGACACTTGGTAAATGTCTCCAAAATGGAGAAGATAAGAAAAGAACAGGGTTTAGCTTATCTTGGGTACACGACAGGATTCTTGGGTGCGATGCCTGTGTCATCAAGAAAAGTAGTGGTCCTAGTTCGCTCACTTGTTTGTTTTGTTGATATAAAGAACACACTGACAGTGACCAGAGGGGAGGGTGAGGGGGATAAGAGAGAAAGAAGGAAAAGGGTCAAGGAACGTGTATAGAAAGGACCCATGGACGAGAACAATACGGGGGAGGATTGAATGTGGGAGGTGGGATGGGCAGGGCAGGGGAGAGCAATGTGGGGAAAATGTGGACAACTGCAATTGAACAACATTATAAAAAGAAAAGAAAGAAAAAAGTACTGGCATGCACTGTGTCAAACTGAACTCTTCAAGAATGCTATGCCTGTTTCTCTTTCACATCCGAATTAATTACTTAAAAAAAGGTCAACTATCAGATTCTTGCATATGAATGGGAGCATTTTTGTCCATCACTTCTGTAACTGCTACTCTTGGAAATGTGCCTTCTTTCCTCCTCATACCCTTTACTCCCCAACATCATCTATTTATTTGGTCAAACTTTAAGTGAAGTATTATGTTTGAAAAAAAATTCCTTGATTGAAATGGGGCAGGAAAAATCCTAAATAAACAGAAGAAAAGTGAATAAAATATTAAAACTAAATTCTAAATATATTATTCTCTCCCCTTTCCCTCACTGCTTATAAGTCAGGCCCTTTATTGTTTCTTGTTTGAATCTCTGTAAAAGCCTCATATTCCTGGGAAAACCTGTTTACATTCATCCATATTTACTTTCAGAGATGTTTCATAAACATAAACTTGACTGCTACTCTGGTCCAAAAACCAAAACTCGCTTAGGCCCTTCACTAAATCCAATCCTTCTATCCAAAATTACCTCCCAGCACCACCAATCATGAATACCTTTGATTTCATAGCTGCATCAACCTTCTTTGGGTTTCCCTGACTTCACTCCAATGTCAGGCTGTCTGTCTCTGTGTGATTCCACACAGAGGGAATTACAGACTGCAGATGAGGAGAAGTATCTGTTTCAGAAATCACCTCACCACAAAACTGTTTTAACTGGTAAGTTATAATGCAATCTAAATTTGCATTTGAATATTAGAAAAATAATTTTCCATTCATTAACTTTAAAATCATCTAACTTTTTAAATAATTGGAGATTTGTAGAACATAGTAAAATACACTTCAGAATGTCACTTTTCTTTCCAGTGTTTTTGTTACTGTATACATGTTGTACTGAAAGCATATCACAAAAATAAGGTCATCCAAGGGGTAACATTTCTTTCATTTTTATCCTGCATTCCCATCCTAGTTTAAATGAATCTACTTATTAAATTCTACATGATTGAAACAATCTAAACCAATTCTGTGGTTATAGGTATATACTGCAAAAATATTCTGTGGACCTTCTTTTTATTTTAGAAGTCTACACAGGCATCTAAATACCCAAGGAAAAAAATTACTTGGAAGGGCCTTTTGAAATACTATAAGGGATTGATTGCCTCTAGCATAGGACCTACCTATGACATTTGCCCTTCTAAGCACTAAATCAGTCTCCAATATGAAAGCAAACACACAGCCACAAAAGTAAACATCTGGTTTCCATGGAAAGAAAACAAATTATTTTTAAGGGTCGATTATAGAAGAATAATTTTTCTATTGTGCATCAAAATTTTTATGCAAGATTTATAAGCAAATTTGCACTTTTAAGCTATATGTTATTTTCAATACAATTTTAAAAATATAATGCAGTTGATTTGGAACACTGAGCCAAACACTGTGGGCATAAATGGATTTATATCACTGTATGAAGAGAAGAGAATTCCTTCTCTCTTTATCTGTTTTGTGTATTCTTAAACCCTTACATATACTCTGTTCTTCTTTGAATCATGTGTGGACTAAATCTTTGGTTCACAGTCCTTTGTATTTAATAAACTAGTTAAATTTTTAAAGTAAATTAGAGGACACAGAGTTGTCAATTTCTTTTGAAAATTAAGTGGTGTAAAATAAAAAGCATTATGCATTATCATCATACAAATTAGAAAGAACTTTCCCCCAGTCACAGTACATCCCAAAACAGTACTGTGGGCAATCTTATAAGGCCTTTGTTTTTGTCATTTCTCACCACATACTAGTAAATATATTGTCGAAGACAGCCAATTGCACTTAAGGACCAATGTTTAGGAGCCATTGGACTGGGCTGTGTGAGACAGAAAGTTATTCAAGGCATTATATAATGCCTTTAAACTTTTGCTGCTGAGATAGTTAATGACTATAAAAAACTTTCATAGTGCTACAGAAAAAAAAAAGTTTTAACTGAAAGGCCAAGAAGGAACTGATTTTTTTCTGATGAAATAGATCTTAAGTGGCTCTGTCTTCAGTACAGTTGTCAGACAAAGCCATTCTTAGGGAAGACGCATCAAACCAGGCAGCCGCCGTGGCCACAAGGCTGAGTATTCTGCTTAGTTTGAGAAGAAGGGAGCTACATCACACAGCCACTCACATAATCTAGAAAGGCGGGCTGTCTGTAGTTTTTATAGCTTGAGCTTGTTGGAGGAAAGCAAGATACTCAGTAGAAACTGACAGATTAAAAACTCTGTTCTGAAGGCAGTACTTCACCAAGTGCCTAATGTGTTTAGAATAAAATTAAAATGCATTTTTGAAATTATCATTGAAATTATAGGTAATAAAACCAAAACCATTCTCAGAGTACCACACAACTTACTCTGAAACTGAGAAGAGAAGGTAGACTTCACTAGAAAGGGAATTCTCAACACTGGTTTGGAATTACTACCACTTCCTGTGAGGACCTGAAAACTATTCTCAGGAGCCCCTTATCATTGCTTACGCAGTTAAGTGTACAGAGCTCTCCTTTATTTGGGGTTCAGTCTTTCTCAGTGAGCCTTTAAAGGCTTTATCCCTCTCTACTTAAAAGACCTCCAAGAATTCTTATAAATCGATGCCTACAAATGGAAGACTGTCTGTTACATTTAAGACTCTCTCATCCAAATTGGGTAAAACAGGTAGGTAACACCTACTTTTAAAAATCCTAACTTTAATTCTCACTGTAAATGTTTGATGCCCATTTGGTGTAGAACTGCTACAATTATCATCATAATAAAATCTAACTTTATTTTCATAAAACCATGTTAACTAATTTCAACTTAAATTCATGTCCACAAATTAAGAGGACTTTTTTAAATATTTTATTTATTTATTTTTAGAGATCAGGGAAGGGAAGGAGAGAGAGGGAGAGAGAAACATCAATGTGTGGTTGCCTCTCACATGCCCCAAACAGGGGACCTGGCCTGCAGCTCAGGTATGTGCCTTGACTGGGAATCAAACCAGCAATCCTTTGGTGTGCAGGCCTGCGCTCAATCTGCTGAGCCACACCAGCCAGAGCAATAGGACTTTTAATGCTGTCTGATCATACTGTACTTGACCAGTCCACTCTCTTGGCCAGGCCCATGTCTCATGCCTTCTCTTTTCTCTTCAAACCCAAAGTATTTCCTTACCTATCCTGAAGTGCAACTGTGACTGTGCATCCTACCTCACTGAGAAAATTGAAGCAATCAGAAGAGAACTGTCTTTGACCTCCACCACCTGCTCTGCCTGCCCACCAGCATTTGTCACCCTGTTTCCTACCTTGCTGTTTGCTAATCCAGATGCCAAGCTTCACTCCTACATGTGACTAGTTGAGTTTATCATTTTCTGTCCAGTTGAGGATGTTGTTTCAGCAATTAGTCTTTTTCTTCTACTTTGGATTAATATTTTCTTCTACTTTGGGTTATTCATATCAGCAATATCACAATGAAATACTTTCTTCATTTGGCTGCTAGCACACTATTGTCTTGGTTTTCCTGCTACTACTTGGTTTCTTTTGCATTTTTTTGTTCGCTGTTCCCTCTTCTTCTTCCCAAACTTTACAAAAGTGAACATGCTCCAAGCCTTCTGTCCTTCTTTATCTATATCCATATCTTTTGTTACAGCATTCAGTCTCATTGTTTTAAGTTCTATCTACAGGCTAACAATTCACAAAATTCCAGCTCCCAGCTCAGAAATCCCAATACCTTTGCAACATCTGCATTTGGATGTCCAATAGACATATAAAAAATTAACATGTAAAGGTTACCAGATAAATGCACAATTAAGTACAAATTTAACAGGTGGCTTGCATTTTTACTTGCTAAATCTGGCACCCTTCCAACATGTCCAAAGCTGAACTCTTTCCCACAACTGTTTCCAATTCATGTGATGTCATTTCATCTTTCCAGGCACTTACTAAAGGCTTATAGCTACCCTTACTTTAGGGTCATCTGTATTTTCCTTTCTTTCACATTCCCCATTCCACAAAAAATCCACATCCTGTTGGTTCTACCTTCAAAACATAGACAGAATCAGACTGTCTTTCACTACTCTGTGTCCTATGTCCCCTTCCTCACTACCAAATCACCATTATCTCTCTCCAGCATCACAGCAGTTGACCCCTAATCTGGCCTCCTCTAATAGATCCTGCCCTCTTGCAATCTACTCTGCACACGGTGTCCAAATGATGCTTTTAAGACATGAGCTCACACTTAGAGTAAAAGCCTTTCTTACAATGGACTATAATGCTCTCCTTGCTTTTTCCTTTCTGACTTATTTTCTATAAATCTCCTCTTCTCTAGCCTTGTTTACTCTGCTTCTTGAACACATCAGGCAAGCTCATGCCTTAGATCCTTTGCACTAGTTGCTCCTTCTGCCTGGAGTGTTCTTTCCTCTAATATTTGAAAAACAAAGTCCCTCGCCTCTGTTAAATCTTTTACTTTAGTACCTGTTCTTGTTGAGGGTAACAGGATCACTCTACTAAAAATGCTACTTGTTCTTCCTCCCTCGTCACTTCTAATCTCTTTATTCTCTTCTCTGGTTTACAGCACTTATCCTTCAACATCTTTTTACTCAGGCTGTTTGTTCATTGTGTGTCTTTCTCCACCACAATGTAAAACTCGCGTGTACAGGGATTTCTCCCTCTGTCAGGTTCATTGTGTGCCCTTTGTGCTTAGAAGAGCACCTGGCACATCCATAGAATAAACCAATGGAAATTCAGTGTCGGCTTGGGATGATGGAGCTACACTTCTAAAACAATATCGGAGAGTCTGCTGGAAATTGCTATTTCCTCCAGGCCTTCTTGAAAGATACAGAACAAAGGAAATGCTACATCGATTCAAATATCCTTTTTTTTTTCTGATACACAATCAGAAACAGAACAACTTGAAAGGAGCAGGCATTTGATTCAGAATGGAACAGGCCAGTGGAAAGAGCTTCCTTTTAGCACCTCCACATGAGACTGCTGGGTCTGCTCTCCTAGATACAAAAACAATAACAGGAGGTTAAATAGGGCAAAGTGAAAAAATCAGCAAGAGAGTTTTGAGCACTTAACTAAATTTTGGAAAGGGGTAGGGGATAGTGGTGGAAAGAAGGGGAAGGGACTAGTCGAAGAACATGTATGAATAGTATACATGTATGAATAGTATGAATAACTCACAGGCATGGACTGCAGTGTGGAGACTGACTGTGGGACTGGGGGTGGGGAGGATGGGCAGAGGAGGGCAAAGAGGGAAAAATTGGGACAACTTTAATAGAATAACAATTTAAAATGATTTAAAAAATAAACAATAAAATACTTCCATCTAATTTTCTTTTACCATAATATTTATTAACTATATAAACTAGCTTCATTGTAAGACAATTTCACCCACATATGGTTGCAATAAACATTTTCCTTATCCATAATAATGTTTAATTGAAAAAATTCAACACAACATGAAATTTGAGATGAGTCTACATCTGTACAGCTCATATAAAGTCTAAAAATCAGCTAAGATATATCAACAATTAGAAGTTTCATAGATCACAGATTTGCTGATTCTTTTGTTCTTAGTCGAATAGAATATTTATTCAACAGATGACTACTGGCATTGTTCGAAGGCAGTAATGTATCTAGGCCATGTTTGCTTAGCCTAGCAAAATAATAAATTGTGCTGTGTTTATCCTTTTGTTTCCCAGGCCAACTGTTGGCTTTATTTAATACCCTCTTAACACACTAATAGCTCCTAATGGTCACATCAGCCATCATTTAAACAAACCATTAAGTTGAGAAAAGAAATTTCAATAAAGACAATTTACTAATTTGTTGATTGTTAATGGACATTAGCCCATTTAGGACCTTAGCTTAGACATACAGTTTAACTCAGAATCTATTTAGCTGTTTCTCTATACATAGCAAAGAGGCTAATTCAACATTCTCAATACTTTCCAAAAGACGTGCTACCTTGATTTTTTATAGGCAAATTAGATGTTTTCAATCCACAGCATACACACAAAAAAGAACCTGCCAAAAATAAATTGATTTTCAAATTAAATAATTTTCACACTGTTTATGATCAAGGATAGATTTACATGGGTCTTCTTAATCTCTTTCTCAAGTATTAAAGCACTGTTACTGCTATGTTAATTTTAGAGCTAGCCATTCCTGTTTTAGATTCTAAGTATCCTTTATACAATCAAAAAACATCACATCATTATGCCAGAAAAATGAAGTCAAAGACATTTGTAAATAAAATTTTGCCGTTCACTTCATGCTTGCCTTCACTGACAAGAGTTTAAATTGCTGAAGAAATTTTTTTTCTGTTGCACTTTTAAACTCCTTTTCCAAAGTTTTTAAATAGAAATGGAATTTGATTACTATTTTCAGAACAGTTATGCAAAATTTGATATTTGAGGTAAGAAAATTAATGCATAGTTCCTCAGTCTTAAAAGGTAAGTTAAGATACTCCTATGTTTCTTTTTGTAATTGAATTATTTTTGTCATAACTTTAAGACTTGTATAAGGCTTCCCAGAGGTCCTTTAATTCAGTGTAAACTCAATTACTGCATACATTGACGGACACCAAAACACACACATAACTGCAAAAAAACATTTAATTGTGCTCATGTTTTACACAGATGCTATTCACATTATTCAGTAATGGGGTAACTAGTGCACAATTAGACTTGGCATGTAGTATGAAAGCCAAGCCATGAATGAACTCAAGATTTCACTTTTTTTTTCTGTCTTTAAAAGTAAGTTTATTGAGTGATAGCTGAGGGGAATCTGAGGATTTCTGGCATTTTGAGGGTGTTGTCACCATACCCTATCATAATTTATAATTCTAAAAAATTCATGGTTAAGAGGCTACAGGTATTAAAACAACCAAATACTTAGGGATCAAGTTTCCTAGCTTTAAAATTTGAAAAACGGTCTATGGACATGTAGTGTTCTCACAACAAATTAACAGGAGCTCCGAAATGGTTCTCCCTCATACCATGAACCCATTTAATTACCTTAAAATTTAGAAACAAAATGTCCTGGTCATACAATCACCTAATTATCATGATTGGAACATATGATAGCTCAGGTGTATATGTTTTTAAAACTATAATGCAATATAGTGAAAAACTTAAATGAATTTCATATAGATCTCCAAATTTATTATATAAACTAAATGAAATGTCCATAAAATCATTTCTCTTTTTAATCTGTAAAAAAATAGTACTAAAAGTAGATACCACTGGGTAGCAGCCCTATGTTTAGGTATTAAATTTGCAAAGCTCTTCTTGATACTCCTTAGGAGGTTAATTATTTGTCTATTTTAATCTATACACTATATCCTAATTATATATTACTGTCATTCCATGTGTCATATTGTACTTTTAACATATATTGAACCATTATATAATATACATATATAGTTTTTAACATAAATATATAAAATGTCAACATATGATTTATTAAAAAATTATCAACATTTTCCACCCTGGCTGGTGTAGCTCAGTGGATTGAGCGCGGGCTGTGAACCAGGCATCACAGGTTCGTATTCCCAGTCAGGGCACATGCCTAGGTTGCAGGCCATGTCCCCCAGCAACTGCACATTCATGTCTCTCTCTCTCTCTCTCTCTCTCTCTCTCTCTCTCTCTCTCTCTCCCCCTCCCTTCCCTCTCTAAAAATAAATAAATAAATAAAATCTTTAAAAAAAAACACTTTAAAAAATTATCAACATTTTCCAATTTTGAAATGCCATAAATGTCATTTTCAACAACCTCAAACTAATCATTGTATTTACTCAAGAATTCAATTTATAAACATTGACTAAAATTGAATACTTTGTGAGTTTGCTGTGAGAATTAAATATGATACATAATACAGTACAGCACTGAGACTCCCTAAACTTTAGAAAACTATCTGATGTCAAGCTAGAACCTAGATGGTGAAGAGTTTGGAGCAGGAAAGCATAATTATGCCATGTTTTTGGAGGACAATGAATAATTTTTCACTAGTTAAGAAAACAAAGATCTTTGTATTTACACCTGTCTAATGCTGCCTCCCATTCTGCCTAGGAATCTGAGTCATGTTCAACTTGTTATTCTCATCACAAGGAAACCAGCTGGAAACAGAGTCCATTTTTCATTCCATCATTGGTATTGAAATGATAAGTTGGCAACTGTAATTGATTCTCCCTCAGATTTCACTACAAAGTCACCATGTTGATGTATCAAGTCAGAGTAATTCGGTTGATTGATTTTAAACTATTATTGGATTCAATGACCTTAAATTGCCTCTCTTTCCACAAAGCAAGTATTTTTAGCTAAGAGATATTCTATATGACAATATACGAACTTGATCCGATTAACCAAGATGCTGAGTTTTGTTTGTACTA
Source organism: Tonatia bakeri (assembly GCA_004024845.1). Lineage (NCBI taxonomy): Eukaryota > Metazoa > Chordata > Mammalia > Chiroptera > Phyllostomidae > Tonatia > Tonatia bakeri. Next base: position 48,439 of record PVIA01002218.1, on the reverse strand, counting down.
TGAAATCCACACCAACCATCGTGAACCGTGAAGACAATCACTAGGGGAAAACAATGGCAATGACGTGAAAAATCTTACAGACCAGAACTTGTTACCAACCCAGCTCTGAAATCTTATCAGTTGATTTTGTATTTACCAAAATTCAAACCATAGCCCCTTTGTTGTAGGCTGTGAGAGACAATTATAATGCAACCCTTTCTTAAAAAGGAAGAATCAAAAAATATTCCAAAAACATTAACGCCTTCTCAGCTCTGTCACCTCGTTTCTAATTGTGTACTTTGTTGTTCCCAGTCACATTGAGATTGACTGCAGCTTGGCTCGGCCCCAGCGCATGCGCACTCCTCTTCCCGCGGAGTCTTGGGACCAGGTTTTCTGTCTGCCTCAGTGGACTTTTACCTTATGCTCATCATCGTTATTTGCTTACTCTCTCTAAAGGACGGCTCGTTTTATTTTGTTTTTTCACTCAAGGAATGTAATTGAGCACTGTATTACATGCCAACATTACTCAAGGTCACAGGAAATCAGTAATATCTCACAGATTGGGGATAAAAAAGGCTGAGATTATAGTTTTTAACACTTTCTTGTACAGAGGAACACTGGATCCAACCCTTCTGAGTTCTCTTTTTATGCATTAAGTTCCTTCACTGATGATTTGATTACTTATAAGGAGTTTTCAGGGAACGTTTCACCCAGAATATCTCCTAATTTGGTTAAAGAACTCCACTAAACTTGCTAAAATCTTAAAAAGTGATTCTACTAGAAATTGTGTAATGATTGATGGAAAGAAAATGGCATTATAATATTAGTTCTTCCTTTTGCATGTATAAGAAATAGCTAGGAATTACTAAAGTATAATCAGTCTTTTCATTTTTAGACTGGATTGTAAAGCTGGTTTTGCCTACAACTGTAAAATTAAGATAATTTCACATTGTACAAAACATCCATAAATAGGCATTACACTCTAACATAGCCAAACCCAGTAAGGTAGAAGGTGAATCATTTTACTAGGCTTTAGGGTTATGGGAGAGGTCACAAAATGGAACCTGAGAACCATGAAAATTTCCCCGTTCCAAATAATTTTTTGAATTTTTATTATATTTTTTAATTGGACATTTTACATAACATTCTATAATATATCTTGGCTTACAAATTAGAAGAGCTGGTCTAGCGGCAAAAGAACAGATTTTCAATATGGGAACACCGAGTGGCTCCCGAGTGACGGCATTCCTGTCAGTAGTATATGTACAGTACACTTTCCAGACAACCTCATCCACACCACTCCCCATCGCCATGCCCGCCGTTTGTTACATTCGTGTTTATTACTTATCTAATCCCACAGGCATTTAAGTTTGTGGACCATGACCCACATTAGAAAGTGTGATATAGACAGAAGCCATTGAGTATTGAAATTCCAAGTAATTCACTGAAATCCCAAGTAATTCATTAACTGATGCAAGGAACAGGAGACTCTCCCAAGTAGTATTCAATCTGAAAGTCATTCTGCCCCTACCCAAATCCAAAAAATGGTTTTCATATATCCCAGCATATCTGAGCTGAGACATTTTATAGTATTTGTTTTTATAAAGGAAACATTTATTGCAAAAGTGAGAAATCTGTAGGAAAGCATGCCATAAAGTCACTGGACTTTATTAGATGGTTTTTGAATAATAGTAGAATTCGCTCATTCTAAGAATGAATTCTCTGAGAATCTGTTATGTGCTCAGATACAAGTAATCTGGCTAGAGTGGTTGGGTATGGTTTCACATGCAGCCAGCAAAGGATAACATGTGACCAGTAAGGGAGGTAGAAGGGCAGCTCCAAGGTGGCCTGTATCAACTTTATGAGAGTGTGGAATACAGGCGTAGCACAATGCCTTTCACATAGTAGCCTGCCAATAAATATTTTTGAATAAATGGATAAATGGATAGAAAAGTTAACTAATGAAAAATAACCCCCCAAATTGTGACTATTTGTTAGCAATTTCCTTCAAGGGTTACATTTATCCCCAAGTCCTCACTAACTTCTGAGCACCCTGAGAATCACATTGAAGTCTTAGCTGAACATTATTTCTATTTTGTTGAACAGAAGTTTATGCTTTGCTTATTAACTTCTCTATAGTTTTATTTCACAGGAAAAGTTTAATTCTCAGTTAATCCTTTATTATCTTTGGAAGGTTACTTGAAAAGGTGCATTTAACAGGGAAACCTACCTTTGATGCTGACAGACATTCCGGACTATGTGTGGGAGACAGCACACCTTATTATGTGGTACCTAATCTGGATCTATTTCCACTTAGGTATATTAAGCACTTTAAGTGCACTACAGCAAATCACTTTGTGATATTAACTATAAGTAGAAGAGGCACATACAATTAAATAGACTTTAATACAGATTTTACAATGCCAGACGTAAAAGAACCCGATGTTAAATTTTTGTCTTTCCCAATACTTCCCAGCTGGAGGTACTGGCCTCTCCTACCATGGACCCACCCCCGTGCAGGTTCTCAGCTGGCATGAGAAGGAAAGGTGAATGTTGAGCATCTGTCGTGTGGGCATCAAACCTCCTACTGCACCCCTGCCTTCATAGTCTCTTTACTTATTTCACTTGACACTTCACTTTCCTGCTGTGTTGAAAGTATTCTCTCAAGTAAGTGTATAGGGTACTCAAGTGAGATCTTGGAATTTCCTCTCTCACTCCCAAACCATTGTCATCTGGAGCCAAATTGATTGTCCAAACAACATTGTTGCATCCCACCTAATGCTAAGTGCTTTTTGCAGCTAAGACCCCTACTGCTCTGACTCAGGGGTGGACACAGAACTCCCTTTGATACTGGTATCTCCTTGAATAACCTCGAATTAACAGAGTCCTTTGGACAGTGCACTGTCTTCCACGGCTGGAATTGGCAAGAGATATAAGGCCACATTCTTTCACATCCTGGCTGATTTACAACACTTCACAACCTCATCTCAGGACTTCTCCTCAAGCTAGAGTGGTGTGGCCACACTTTGAAGCATTCCTGCTGTTCCAAACACACAGCATTGGGAGATAAATTTATAAAAAGGAGAAAAACAAACATCATCGGTATCAAACACAAAACAAAATGAAGCAAACAAAAAGACGTGTGGGAAATAGTGAAAGGGACTGAAGCCACTGCCTGCTGGGTTTTGAGTCAAAAACGGAATAGCCTTGTATCTGTCTTCCTTGAGGCAGTGGAAACCAGGCCCTGGAGTCAAATTCTTTGCCCGTGAAAGGAGAAGACATAGCTGCTGCCACAGCAGAGGCTGTGGCTAATATAAAACTGCAATCTAGGGAGGCAGGGGGATGCAGACAAAGCTAGATCAGGAAGCAACTCAAGCCACCTGCTGGTTTAGTCACTAGTTTGGAGATATATCCAACATCATCAAGGTGCCAGAGGCTTGAAATGTCATACCAGACCTGGTTCTAGATTACAAGCTCACTTTTTCCCTTTGTCTGAATCCCCTCCCCACCATCTTCACATACCTGAGCTCTTCTCATCTTGCAAGGGTCTGCTCGAATACTATTGCCTCCATAAATCACTTTCAGAATTTTTACTGAGCAAAAGTAGAATGTCTTCCCAATAGTTTCTGATATATGTATCTTGTGAAAGCACATTCTAAGTATACGCCACCCTGGTATATCTGGCCTGCATATAGGAAGACCTCAGGTTGAATTCTGGGCAATGTTAAATAACAAACTAAGCTCTCATTCTGCTTATGTGTAAAAACTGGATTGTTCTGAGGGTCAATAGTAATGTGAGTAAAGCCACTAGTACTGTGCCTGGCACAGAGTAAGTCTTCAATGAATTTGAAACTACAGGTCTGCTGGGCAGTAATACTGGAAAGAAACCTACCTTGAAAGAATAAAACATTCCATTAGTAAAATCAAGTAAAAATCATCCAGTCTGTATCAGAAATTAGTCGGTAATATATGTGATTTTTGAAAAAGATACCAATTCAAACCCATTAAAATGTTATTTAAAAAGAGTGGTGGAGAGGATGTGAAGACATTGGAATCCTCGTACACCGCTGACAGTAATGTGAAATGGCATATCCACTATGGAAAACAGCATGGAGTTGCCCCCAAAATGTTTAAGAACTGCCCTGTGAACCAGCAATCCCACTTCTGGGTGTACGGCCAGAAGAACTGAAAGCAAGGACTCAGACAGATATCCGTATGCCCATGTTCATAACAGCACTATTCATAGTAGTCAAACAGTGGAAGCAACTAAAGTGCCCATCAATCATTCAATGAATAAACAAACTGTTGAATACACATACAATGGAATAATATTCAGTCCTTAAAAAGGAAGAGAATTCTGACCAATACAACAACGTGGATGAACCCTGACAACATTATGCTAAATGAAATAAACTAGTTACCAAAGGACAAATAATTCTATATTATTCCACCTGCATGAGTTACCTAGAGTAGCCACAATCACAGAGACCAAAATAGAATGGTGGTGTTTTGGGTCCAGGGGAGGGAAGAATGGATATGGAGGTGCAGTTTGGAAAGACAAAAAATGCCCTGGATGTGATGGTGGTAAGGGTTGCCCAGCACTGTGAATGTACTGAGTGTCACCGAATTGTACATTTAAAGTAACTTAAGTGGTAAATTTTATGTTTTGTATGTTTCAGCACAATAAGCAAAAAAGATGGTAAAACACGGTGGGATCAGAGGTGTTCAACAGAATCACACAATTCTGCTCCATTCTTTTCCCTCCCAGCAATTATACTTCTTATTGCTGCTTAGCTCTGTTTCAATGAGCTTATATGACTTCCTTATTCAAATAGGAAATTGCATCGTAGACAGAATGCAGACTATTAATCAGAGACACACCAAGAGTATTTTCTAAGTACCCCGACTTTCTGGATTAGTTTCTAATACCAATCCCAGACTGCCTGGTGATGTGTTACTTGCAGGGAAGAGTGAAAATGAAAGTTCACATTAATACCTTATCTCTAGTAAAAATCAACCATGGCTTACAGGAGCACTATTCTGAGCATTTTCTGCAAAACAAACATAGACACACACACACGAAGGGTTAGCTGCAAATGACAATGCAAACAGTTCTTTTAATATAAAACCCAGCAGAATAATTGTTCCAAAGGCAACAACCTATGCAGAGTAATAGAAAGTGTTTTTAAAAAACCGTCTCCTCAATGGGTTACTAGGCCCAGCGAGCACTTTCTGTGGTGCCAGTGGGGAGCACCATTCTATTTAAGGCTTCTCTGCTGGGAGGTTTTTCTTCTGGTGTTTGTCCTGTATTTATTTAGCCCATCTGAGAGCTGGTCCCTTACATGCCTTTTCTTTTCTGAAGTAAGTCTAATAGTCTTTTTCCCCTGGGCAGAGACAGGAGATTTATGTCTTCCCATGGCATGCACGCTCCAAGGACCACTCAATAATCAAGTAGTTAAAATATATAGGACTCTTCATTGCTCTTTCTCATTTTTCTTGCCAAGTCTGCTACTTCAGAGACTCATTTTCTTGGATTCTGATTATTTTCTTTTATTACCCACATTTCCTTTTACTACCTCCACTAATTTGTTTCATCCTCAAATTTTTCTTCCACATTCCTCCAGGATACCTTCTCAGGTTTGGGGGGCCATGTTAGCCAAGGCCTGTGAGGAAACCATGGGCAAACAGTCCATTGGGCAGAAGGAGATGGTGTCTGGCCCCACACTGGTAATCAGAATGGATACAGGGGCTGAAACTGTGGTTTTGGGTGCTGAACATTGGCAATGACAAAGGATTTCTTTTTTTTTAAATATTTTATTTATTTATTTTTTAGAGAGGGAAGGGAGGGAGAAAGAGAGAGAGAGAGAAACATCAATGTGCGGTTCCTGGGGGCCGTGGCCTGAAACCCAGGCAAGTGCCCTGACTGGAATTGAACCTGCGATGCTTTGGTTCTCAGCCCGCACTCAATCCACTGAGCTATGCCAGCCAGGGCAGGATTTCTTTTATATGTCATGTTCACCAACCTTCATCTGGCAGTTAGAAACTGGTCTGTCTTTATTTTATTTTGGTACACTCTCACATCACAAATCTTATTTATAACACATTATTGGAAGCTCTCAAGACCATTCCTGTTTCCAGATTTTATCCATAACGCACAATAGGGGCAAAAGACAGTGGTGAAAGCAGAAAGGGAAAGACAAGTATTAGATGGTTGGGAAGAAGAAGAAGAAAGGGAAGAAGATGAGAAATATATGCAGTACCCATTCTGGGAAGATGACAGGAAGGACTGGAAGTAGGATCCTAGGCCCTTGCTACCAAGCCATCCTCTGTCCTCACAACAGTCGAGGGACATTCACAAAGATGGGAAGGTAAGCCACCTTGACTCCAAACTAACTCCTCATTCTTCTCTCCAGTGACTTGGCAAACAGAAATATTGCAATTGTTTGCCACTAAAAATGGTTAACATTACTGAGATGTGTGAATTATAGTGAATAACATAATGTTATCATCAGCTTTACAAATGAAAGCTGATTTGAGTAATCACTGTGTTCTTTTGGAAGCAAAAGGGGTAGAACTAGTTTGCAAGGAATTGTGCTTATATGGCTGATTGTGGTGGCACCACACATACTCAAGACTGATAAGAGTGAATGTTTAAACAGCTTCTTTCATGGCCTATGAGCTTAAAGCACACTTCTGAAAGTACCTAGCCCCACCCCCCATCACACATCCAAAGGCCTACAGCTTATACTTCTTTTTAAAAAAAGATTGTATTTCTTGATTGGAGAGGGCAAGGAAGGGAGAGAAGGAGAGAAACATCAATGTGTGGTTGCCTCTCATGTGCCCCATACTGGGGACCTGGCCTGCAACCCATGTGTGTGCCCTCACTGGGAATCTAACTGGTGACCCCTTGGTTCACAGGCCAGTGCTCAATCCACTAAGCCTCACCAGCTAGGGCTACAGCTTTATACTGCTAATTTTCTGAAATACAAATCTTAGTAAATAAATGGGAATCTGTGGCACATCAGTGAATATCATCCTCTATACTATAGTGGAAAAAAGAGGTCGAGACAAGCTGCTTCTTGCCTTCCATCTCTCCCCCTTGCCCATGTTTCTTGTGTGTCACTTGTGTAATATACCACAATTATAAAGCACCACTACGGGCCTTGATTCTTATTCCTCTGAGGTGGAAAGTTGTTACCCTATTTTACAGACAGAGAAAGAAATCCTCTTACACAGTATTCCACAGGTAACCTACCTTTCGCCTGGAAGACTGCTTCCAAAACACAGTGTTCCTCACACTCATGTCTTCCTAAATGTCTTTTCCTTCCCTGTTTCTTTCCATTTTTAAATTCAAGCCAAGCACCTTTGTCTGGCTTTTAATCTCCCCTTTCCCACTCGGCCCCTCAATCTGTGACTACATGCTGCTTATCCAACCTAAAAGTTACTGGCTTTTAGTTAACAAAGAAGCATGTTCCTAGAAGGAGGAGAAAGATCTTAATGTAAAATTAAACACGTATGAGCATTTAAGTGTGCCAGGCCTACCTCCACAAAGCAGGTACTCTAATTATAATATCCCCATGGTGTTGATGAGACCACACATCTATTGAGAGAGAAAAATGTAGTTTGAACTGAATTCTCCATCTTTCACTTTCACTATAGGATCTTCCCATGAGCGTCCCACAGGTCTTGTTGATGTATTCTCCAGAAGCAATCATCTAATATTTCTTTGAGCTTACCAGCCCACCACTAACACACTGCCTGAGAAGAGCAGACAATACTGGGTGTTTGTAGCCGTGACTGGGAAGATGGGTTTAAATGTGTTTTAGGACAGTCAAAAGTCAGCATCACTTGTCCAGGAAAAGTATTTTCAGTTCTAGTTTTTAAAGAAATAAAATCAGTGAGGGGGCCTCACCTTTCTAAGACTAAATTCGGCTTTCAATTGTGCTTATAAAATTGAGAGTATTTTCCATACTGCTGTAGGAAAAAAAAAAAACCTGCAGAGAAAAAGAGATGAGAATTTATTACACTGCTATTACTTTGCAGCTTTTTATTATTACATTTCCTCTTAATTCTATTGAAAAATCCATACTCTGTTTGAAAACAGATTTTTTATTAGATTTTCAACTTCTGTGAATGCTCTCCACCACATTTAAAATATCACAGCATTATATTTCACTCCTGGCTGAGGACAAAGGAGGAGAATATAGTCTTTTTTAATCTTAAGCATCTATTTCATAAAAATTGGCAAACGTTCTTTATACATGGTGTTCCCACTTTTTAAAAAAATCTAGTTTTCCTAGTACTAAACAAAGTGTTACACAAATAAAAGTGTAAGTTACTTGAACACGGGTTTTAACAGCCCAGATCCCCCTGAACTTTCTGAACTGAGCACCAGTATTTTTTAATATAGCTCCATACTGAAGTTTATTAGTACCAGAAAGACAGCCGAGGACAATAAAGATGATCAAATAAGTAGAGAATAAAGCAGGGTGCAGATCCTTTGATATAGTTTAGAAGGATTAAGTAGAAATATAAGAAACAGAAAAATTTAATTATGAACTGAAGAGGCAGAAAATTAAATTAGAACAATATGGATATGGGAAAAAGAATGAAAAAGGAAACGTTACTGTAGCCTCCCCCCACCTCCAGCACCGTGGTTTTGCTTTCCGTGGTTATAGTTACCTGTGGTCAGCCGTGGTCTGAAACATTAAGTGGAAAATTCCACCTCACTTCATCTCACCATGTAGCCTTTCATCATCTCACGTCTCACAAGAATAAGAAAACTGTGTACAGCACAAGATATTTTGGAAGAGACAGACTATATTCACATAACTTTTGTTATAGTATATTGTTATAATTGTTTTACTTTATTATTAGTCATTGTTGCTCACCCATTACTGTGCCTTATTTACAAACAAAACTTTATTATAAATATGTGTGCGTAGGAAAAAACATAGTGTATACAGGGTTCAGTACTATCTACTGTTTCTCATGGTTTCAGGCATTTCCTGGGCTCTTGAAATTAATCCCCCACAGGCATTCTGGATAAAGGCACAATGTCAGTTAATATTTATCTAGAAAGTTAATCTTGGCATTAGTATTATAATAAGTAAAGAAGGAGAAAATTTTAGTTCAATTTAACCAAAACTTAAACAGTATGAAATGTAGGAAAGTTATGTAAGACCCAAGTTTGAATTCAAACATATCCCTGTCCTTACTAAGACCTCTATCTAATACAACAATAAAAGAAATACACAAGCTTTTAAAGTTTAAAGAGGAGCATGATCACTGTTCCTAGGTATAGAACAAATAAATGTGATATGGAGGCACTAGGTCCCTATTAAAGCCCATTACAGGATTAGAAAGTTAGATGATAGAATTTCAGCAGAAAAAGGAAAAGAATTGATCATGCCAACTTTTTTATTCTCTCACTGTGGAAACTGAAGACCAGAGATGTTAGAAGCTAAACTCTCTTGAAGAACACACAGTATTTGGTGGCCAAGACCTCAGGGTTCAAAGCTCCAGGTGCTGTATGTTGTTGCTAAACCCAATGTTGAAATAATACTTAATTAATAAACATGCTCAGCTCCTTTCTGGTGAATATGCATGCTGTCATCACATATTGTTAGCTCTTCAGTGAAGTTCAGGATTCCATCCTCAGCACCATAGAAAACATTTATGAATTACATTAACTTTTATAACTATGTGATAAATTTAGACATAGTGACAAATCAGTCAAGAATTTGCCAAGAACAAGGCCCTCTCACTCACTCAAAACTGTTGCACTAAGTCGGTAGCTGGAGTCCAAATTACTGTGAAGCAAAGAGGTATTGGATATGGACAAACAAGGCTGAAGGAAATGAAGATTTTGATGGCACAGAGCTGCACACATTTTAATAAAAAGGAAAAATAAACTAGGACAAAATGATTCATCCATGAAAATAAATGAAATAAAAAGTGACTGTTTCTATTATTGAATTATGTTTGCCTAGCGATTACCTCATTTCCTTTCTTGGAGACAATTCTCCTGACATGGCGTTGAGATAAGGCTTCGACATCCAGGGACCAACTCCTGTCCTAAAGGTCCCCTTGCCTTGAAACCACAGCAAGGCTCTTGTTACCACACCCAGGGGACCCACATAAGAGCCAAAGCCACAGCCAGGAAAATCATGGTGCAGGCACACATTTGTCTCTGCCACTCCCTGCTTTCCCCTCCTCTGCTCTGCTTCCATCCAGCTCCCTCACAGTCAGGATCCAAGGTCGTCCCCAAGTCCACTGGGTCTCTCTGAAAGGTCGGCGCACTTTAATGTAAGGTTGTTCACTTTGGTGGAGGAAGAGTATTTAAGTAGACTCCAAGAAAAAAAAATCCTCCCAAGCTTAATCCCTTATACATGCTAATTCTAAAATGGAAGAGAAATCTCTGAGTTCTGCATACCTCAGAGGAGTGACCATCAAACTTTTAGGCTCATATATCACCTAAAAGAATTTTGAAAGTCTAAATGACTCTCATGTATTTTTAAACTGAGAGTAAAATGTTTGCTTAAGTCAAAATACTTATGAAGGATGTAATTTTTAGCATATGGCAAATATTGAAATTTTAAAATGTGGTATTACACTTTCAAACATTTATAATAGTAATTTGATACTCACTGTTATCCATTTAAAAATACATGAAAAAGCCCTTCTGACCATTATCAGAAATTTAACATTTTATTCTCTCCTTAAACTTGCATTATCATTCTACTTGTCCCACAGAATTTTTTCCTAGAGTAATATGTTATTTTTCTTGAATGTTTATTGTTACTCCAGTTATCATGCTTTCCTGCAAATACATATGCATATATTATGTACATATATGATGTGTAATTATGTATTATGCAGAATATACCATATATCACATATACACGAGCATATAAATATATATTTTGTGATTTTATTTTCAGAAACTCAAAAGCTCTACATGTTAACAGAAAAAATTTAATTTTATTTTTTTAAGATTTTATTTATTTATTTTTAGAGAGAGGGGAAGGGAAGGAGAAAGAGAGGGTGAGAAACATCAGTGTGTGGTTGCCTCTCACATGCCCCCAACAAGGGACCTGGCCTGCAACCCAGGCATGTACCTGACTGGGAATTAAACCAGCAGCCCTTTGGTTCACAGGCCAGCACTAAATCCACTGAGACACACCAGCCAGGACAAAAAAATATTTTGTATTTCATTATTGCTAATACACTATTAGTCAAAACAATATAAACATGGTTGATAATAATTAAACAAAAAAGTCAAATTTGATTGGAAATGTGTTTCGTAATATGATGTATGGAGGTTTCACTACTTAATCTATATGTGTAACCATGGGTGAATATTACTTATTGACAAAAATGAGGAAATTTAGCATCAATTCAATTTTTTATTTTTTCATTTTTTTAGATGTAAGAATTTGGTTAAGATTAGATGAGAATGAAAGGAGTTTGGCTATGATAATAACTCTCAACTTATTACATTACTTCTGAGTTACCTGACAGAAATCATCACAGCCAACAATGCAGTTGGGTCCTCCTTCAATTGTGTTGAAAACAAAAAAGTAGAATCAAATTCCCTTGCAAATAGGTTTGTTACTATGCAACTATAATTATTCACTTTCTTAGTGTCTATGTCAATATTTCCCATGAAACCTTTATTCAGTATCCCAAAGGTTTTACACAGTGGAGTGATCCACCACAGTGTGATGCTGGGCAGGTAAGAGATTCTCCTTGCTTCTGCAGAGTACAAAAAGAGTGTGAAAGATGGAGTGGACACTCGGCTGACTTTAAGCTTATTCAAAGACCATCAGTCTTAGGAAAGAGTATATAGAACTCGAATTTCTAGAAATTAATTCCTTTGACTCTCTTAGTATCTTCATACCCTTTGGAAAATGTTTGTGCTGCCCCAGGTGTACTCACATCCAGTGGGAAGGAAGACTACTGCCCTGTGTCATCACTTAACAAAATAGAGACAGAGGTAAAATTTGACTTTAATTTCTCTAATTTCCCTGTTTTTGTTTTATAATAGGCCTTTTACTTTCCTCAGATTCTCTGAAACCATACCTTTTTTTTCTCCTGACCTTTTTTTCTACTGGAAAAAGACCTAAAACTCTTATTTTAAAACAATGATTTATAATAGCCTAAAGTGATATATTTTACACAATTTATGGATTTATGTGTTAGGAAAAATCAACACCTTAATATTAGAGAAATGAACTTTTAGACCTTAGTCAAACAAGACAGAGATTGAACAACCGATCTTCATCTGAAGACTCTTCATATAAGAGCGATTCTGCTCAGATCTCACTTTGACTCATTGGTTGCCCACTGCAAGCAATAATAATATATACCTGCTTCAAAATATTAAAGACAATGTCACCCATCATTTGATACTCAGTGTTTAAGGGTATCACTGAAAAGTGAAGTCTTTGCAAAGAAGAGGGTGTTTAAGCTAAGCCCCAAACAGTGGTTTCTAACTTTGTAAGAGTCTAGGCACCCTCAGAAAAACCTATTTGATTCCTTGAGGGTTATGTATAGATTCTTCTACATGTCTATAGCCTTCAAGCATAGACTATCTCCATACTTCAAAGGACAAGTGTAGACTTGAAAGGTAGGTAAACAGAGAAGATTATTTCATGCAGAGAAGATAGCATGGACAAAAAACAAAATGGCATTATGAGATTAATTGCAGTAAGTTTGTGTAGAAGGAGAACAGGATGTGAGGAGTGTTGAAAATGATATAAAGATGACAAGCTAGACTATGAAGGATCTTAACTGGTTGTGAATATATTTGGCTTCATTTAATGATAGTTACTGGAATGTTTGGCTAAGAGTAGTACAATGTCCAGGTAACTCTTTGAAAGATGCCTTTGGTTGTAGTGTGGAAGTTAGATTAAAGGGAAAAATATTGGAAGCAAAAAGGGTAGTTAAACACTACTGAAATATATCATGAGAGTTATGATAATGGCACATATTACACAGTAGCCATGGAGGAGGAGGAGTGCATTCCAGAAATATAAAGAAGGTTGAACTGGCATGACTGCATAATTAATAATATGGGATATTGAGATAGGAGCAAGAGAGCTTGAAATTAGCGTTGCTGTTTTTTTCTTTCTTTAATGTCTGTATGATGACAATAGCTAGTATTTACTGACTGCCTACTCTTTGTGAAATAGCATGCTAGACACTGCATTCATTTTTTTCTAATCATTATCACTACCCTGCAAGGTCAATTATATTGCCCCATTTTAAAAGAGAAAATTTTGGCTCAGAGGTGATAAAAACTTATTTAAGATGACATAATTAAATGGTACCCAAATTATAATCCAAAACAGATTTTCCTAACTCCACAATCCATTACTTAAGGAAAAGTAGATATTTAGAGAATGATAAATTGCTATATATTTATATATAAATTACAATTTTCAAAGAATTGATACATCAGTTTTCTCTTTGGGTCCATAAAAATTCCCACTTCATTGGAAGATAAAAATGATGTATTATTATCAATGTCTATTTTATAATCAAAATTGACTTGCTCAAACTCATATAGTTCCCTAATGTCAAGGGTAATTGGTGGGTCTTCTTTCCAGGCCTTATATTGTTTCTCTGCTATATCATCTCATATTTTTTCTTCCTCATAGCTACAAACTGCTAAGCAGCTGGCTAGTTTGTGAATGTAAATTGGTATCAAGGGAGACTTGCCGTGAATATAGAATTAACTCAGCCCAGCTTCTTCCCAAGTTTGACCCATGAATGAATGTCACAAAATGATGGGACAGATGGGCATCTGAAAGAAATCTATAGACTCTCAGTTCCTCTCTCTTTCTCACACTCTCTCTCATTTTGTGTGTGTCTCTGTCTTACACACACACCATTATGCCAACTTTTGCCCTATAAAACATAAAACACTTGAACCTGATTTTTCTAAGTCCTTTGAAAATCCCAGTTTTATTTTTAAATCTCATTAGAGACTGAATTCATAGTATTAAACTTCTGCATGAGAAATTTAAGCTAAACATAAGAAAGAATTTCCTGACATAGAAAATTATGAAATATAAAAATGGCCTGCCTCTAGAGATGATAGCATTTCTGTCTTTGAAAGACTATAAAATAGTAGAGACTGCCCTTTGGATACAGGGGTTTAGATATGGTTCTAAATGGAAGTGGCCTCTTTGGGAAAGTGGTAGACCAGGTGACCTTTCACAGTCTCTTTTAGTCTCTAAATTCAATTACCCTGTAATCCTATTAAAAAGATCAAATATATTTAATAATGTCCACTCATACAGAGGTCAAGCTTCTGGAAACCTCAGGGGTTGATATATAGCCTTAAACTTCAATGGAAAAAGAGAAGAAAAAGGAAGCTCTCAAGCATGAAGAAATATTAACTAGTATACTCAGAACAGCATATTATTCTACTGAAAAGGTAGAGCCAACCTCAGACCTCTCTGAGACAATTATGCGTAAAAGAAGACATTGGATAACAGTGTAAAAAAGAAACAAATCTAAAAGAACAAAGAGAAGCTCATTCAGCGCATTTAAAAAATCAAAGTTTTCTATATCCCAGGGGTCCCTGAAAGTATCACTATAATGCAACATGGCTAAATTATTGTTTCATGACAATCACCCCAATTTTGCACACATAAAAGCTTGAATTATTTCCAGTCTTGATTGCTTAGGAAGATGGAGATATATTTTTATATATAATTTTTTAATTTATGTTTAAATTTACAAAAAAAGTTTTAAAATTTAAAAATTAAGACCTTTAAAGGAGTAAGCCTAAAACATATGGAAAATTTGTTTGTATGAAAGACTTTATTCTTCAGTTATGCCAGGTATATGTGGGTGTTTTATGGTCTACTATTAATAACATATCTTGATAATCTGTCAGTAACAGAATAAAATCAATGTGACAACAAAAAGGAAATCTCTAAGACAATGGGTATTGTTTTAGAGAGTGGTATGGCAGTTGCTTGAGTTACTCTTACCACCTACTTTAGCTCTCTAGTTCTGTTTATGTGTTAGGTTGTTTCAGATACACACTTCCCATGAACTTATTCTTCTTTACTTAACTTTCAAACATATTATTTATTTATACACCATTTTTTCCAAAAGAGTTGAGGCAGCTTATAGAAAAATTTACAATAAAACAAAACAAAAACAAACAAATGGGAAAATTAGAATAAAAAATAGGGATACTAAAGCAAGTTGAATCCAGGCATAAAATTAGAACATAAACTATACCCTATTAGATAGATAGATCCTGTTCTGCTATAAATTGTGAGATAAATTTGTCATGCTTTTTTTGTTGTTGTTTAATTATCTATTATCAACTTAGCCTTATTATCAGCTTTTCTAAAGTCTTCTGTGTATTGCATAAGAGAAGTTGAAAACACATGTCTCTAAATCTCTTCCCATATTGTTCCAGTTAGTGTCCGCCACGGAGAACTCATGTGCTTTTGGGAGGCAAAGGCAAAAAGAAGTCAGAGGGTATGGAAGCCGAGCCAGACAGGAGAGTATACAGCTTCCTACTGAAATTTTTGAAAATCACTCACTTTACTGTTGCAAATTGAAATCCTCTGTAGTGACAAACTTTATAACCCATAGATTTTCCAATAGTTGTGTAAACCTTGAACTCTACAAATTATAATCCTTTATATTTGGAAAACATAGAGTGGCTCTGTTTTCCTATCCAAATCCTGGATGATATACTTCCTTAGACACCAAAGCAGACAGAAAGCCACCTAGTCATTCAATTCACTCTCTTTATAAGACAAACACAAACCATTACCTCAAAAGAATCCCAGTTTTTCCCATTACAGAACACTGAAAGCAATTCTTCCTAGAGTTCTCATAAGGGTGTATTGAATAAGTACTTGATAAGAATTTTACAATATGTATAATAGTATCTTTCCTATGGCTTCTTCTTCTAATGGCATAAATCTGAAATTCAGTTTGGTACAAGCATGACTACAAGGGGCTGAAAAAACGCAACACACATGTAGTTGTCTGATAGGCTGGTGAAATCCAAATATGAAATTTAAAACAGCGGAAAGGGTAGATTTATAGCATGACCTTCAAAAATTATATCAATACTCTTTCATATTATACTATAAGGAAATATTACCAGCAATAAGGGAAAAAATAATAGAACTCATGAAGCTTCAAATATCAGACAATAATTTGCAAAACTGGGAAAAGTCAGCTTTAAGATTTTGATTTCTACAACCTTACCCATGAAATCCATCCTTCAGGTATTTATGCATACCTCAAGAATTTTCCTTATTAGTAATTCAATTAAACAACTCAATAATAATCAGTTAATAATTAGATTTTAATCTGAAAATTTCTCAAATGATCTCTTTACTAGCCTTATAAAGAGTTTTTTAAATCTTGCAATCCTTGTCAAATCAGGCACTAGAATAACAGACCTAACTATTGAGGCTAATAAAACTGCCACCCATTTGTCAGCAATTTTGGACAAGAATGAAGTAGGTAATAATTTCAGATAGCTGAAGATCAAGACCAGATTTAAAGTCCTTCAGCCCACTTCCATTTTCTTGTTCCCTTTATCTCTTGCCACTTCCACTGCAAGAACAAACAAGCCCAGCAATATCTCTGCCAAGTATTCCAGATTAAACTTAAGAGAGAAATGGTTATTTTCTTCACAGTTCAAATCTTCCAAACTAGGACAATACTGTACAAAAAGAAGTTTCCAATATACATTTTTTATATTTGACATTGAGGCAGAAGAAAAGAATAAAATATCCTAAAGTTTCGTGTGTCTCTATCAAGTTATTTTTCAAATACATAATTTAGTAAAAATATTTTCATGTTGAGATAGCACTTATCCCTCAGGATATGACCTGTAAGAACTCAGCCCCACTTCCTTAGTAGCTCTAACCATCAACTCTAATGCCACTCCTGGCATTCAACTAATCTAACATAATTATTATCTCCTTAAGTAAACATTTGTTGAGTATCCCCTCTATGTTCAGCACTGTTTAAGATTCTGAAGATACAGTAGTTAACAGAGCTAACAAAGAAATTCCTTATTCTTAAAGCTTAGATTATATTGAGGAAAAAGAAACCAAAATTAAGTAAAACTCGTATGTGTAAAATGAATGTAGGTGTTAAGAATAAAATCAAGGTAACAAAGGGGAATAGAACGTTTAGAAATAGGAAGGAGGAAGACACACGCTTGCAATTTCAAAGACCAGAGGGAGGTGAAAGAGCAAGCACCATGAATATCCAGGGAGTTCTTGAGCCTCGGGGGAAGAAACACTTGGCCAAGTCTTTAGGGTGGGCAATTCAAGCCTAGGTCAGTATGAGGGTAAAGCTGTTATCTGCACACTTTGGTATTTAGCTTTGTAGCATTGGTGCTTCAGGAAGAAGGAGTGAGAAAGTGACCACATGAAGGACGAAACTGTGCACAGGAAGTGCAGCACCTAGAGGAGTGGAAGTAAAGGCTGGGGATGTAGCTGTTCAAATGATGGTTAGGGTCCACATTGTGAGAAAGAAGCAATGTGTAAGACTCAAACTTGAGTCTTACACTAGGCTTTGCTATTATGTGAATAAAAGCCAGCTAGATGCAGACAAGGGAGTACAGTGTTATTGACGAAAGTTAGAAATTGCTCTCTAATTATCCCATCATATCAATTACTGTATTTCAAGTAGAATACAGGCCATGGTTAGAGATGAGATACCTCATAGCTTAGTATAGGTTAGGGCTATAGAACTCTAAATTCTAATTCTAGAGATGGATAGTTATTATTGGATACACTGGGTAGATAACTTTTTCAGATCTCAATAATCTCATCTTTAATAAAGGCATAATACCAAAAAGTGAAGAGGTTTCTAAACATTATAAATGAGGTAAGTAAATTATCTGGCACATGGAAAAATCATACTAACTGATTTTTATTATAATAGGGTGACTCTAAGAAAAATTTTAAAATTAGTAAAGTTTGTTTGTCACCAAGAAGGATTTCACTGACTGTTCTGTATCCTCCTGTCTGACACACTATTGTATTAACAGAAAGTACTTCCATGTATCACAGTTAACAAGACTTTTATTAAGTCTTCATTCAAAAGAATGAATAAAAGTAGAGATTTTTGACAATGTGGCAAGAGATAAGAGATGGCATAACTGAAATTAATATTTTAATATGTCATACCACAGAGATGACCACCTAATTTGTCTACTTATAGCCTTAGTCTCAGGAACAATTTCTTTATTCTTTTCCCTCCATTTTGCTGTGACTAATGGTTTCCCTCTCTATTACAGTCCTCACTTGCAATGTTACAGGGTGGTAAATCACCTTCAAGAGTTAAGTAAGGGAAAGGAGAGAGAAGAGTTGCTCGACAGGGATTCAGCCAATCAATGGTTACTTAATAACCACTGACTATTCTGTTCAATTCAACAAACATGAGTTATGTCAGACAATGTGCATGGGTATAATTATAAGAATGTTTTTTGACCTCTAGGGACATACCATCTGGCTGCAGAGATTAGAGTTAACCACATAAATCAGTTAGGGAATAACGACAACAATAATAATATCTATTTTAAGCCCTTGCTATGCTAGATGTTCTAAATGTGCTAAATCCAACCCCTACAATGAACTTAGGAAGTAGACATTTTTACAGTAATTTTATAGAGGAATAAATGAATTTAAACAGGTTAGGTTAGGTAGCTTTTCTATTATATGATGGTATGTAACACTGCAAAAGAGTAGATCAACTCTGAACCTGACACGTGAGTGCATGTACCATAGATTGTCTGGAGGGCTACCCTGCACAGAATAAATGACCAAATAAGGAGGTAACATGTGAAAAGATGAACGCTAAGGAGCAGAAAAAGAAAACAGACCAATTAAATTAATTGATGTATTGGTCAATAGATACATGTATTTTGATTATATCTGTATAAGAAGATATTTACTATGGAAACAGGCTATGTGATTTCCAGAGGAGGCCAGAAGTCCCATGATCTACGATCTCCAAGTTGGAGAATCAGGAAACCTGGTGGTGTAATTCTGTCCGAGTCCAAAGGGCTGAGAACCTGAGGGGTTGCTGGTATAAAACTTGAAGTCTGATGGTCCCCAAACCAGAAACTTTCATGTCCAATGGCTGGAAAAATTAGACATCTCAGCTCTAAAGGGAGAGTGTTGTTCCGCAGATTTGTTCTAGTCAAATCATCAATGGATTGGACAAAGTCCTCCCACATGGGTGAGGGTGGTTCTTCTTTACTCAGTCTACTGATTCAAATGCTAATCTCTTCCAGAGACACCCTCATAGACACACCCAGAAATAATATTTTACCAGCTCTCTGGGCATTCCTTAGCTTACCAAGTTGGCACATAGAACTAACCACCACATATGGAATATATATTGTGGTCAAGAAACTATGTGTAATGCTATGAAGATTCTAACAAACATTTTTAACCTAAGTGGGATGAGAAGGAGAGCAGAGGAAAATTAAATAACAAAATGTTGAAAGTGCTGCTTTAATACTAGGAAATAAATACAAGAATGTTCATAGCAGTGTTGTTAATAGAACTAGAGAAAACCAAAATGTCTCTCAATAGACAATGAGATAAATAAACTGTAGAATATTCCTAAAATGAAACTTTCTACAGCATCAAAAATAAGTTTACTACTGCTATGTGTAATAATACAGATGATCTTCAATAGAAGTGTTGAGAGACAAAAGCTATTTGCTTTTGAAAAATAAAGGTTACATATAATGTGGCACTACTTATGAATTTAAAAAAATTCTAAACTAAAAAACCAGTTTTTAGAGATACAATGTGATCAGATTTTTGGCAGAAAATAAGAGGTGAACACTGGGAAAAGGTACACAATTGTTTCAGTGATACTGGAGAAGTTCATTTTCTAAGTGTGTGCTTCTAGGTGTTACGTGATACATATATCATTTATCAGCTGTTTCATAATAAAATTAAAAAGCAATTTAAGATAGAAATAAACACATGAGTTATCATGTGTCACAACAAAACTAAGCAGCTAATAACAGTATGATTTTCATATTAAGTGCTGGGAACTGAATTCATTCAATCCTCACCACAGATCCTTAAGGTAGACATTATTATCCTCATATTATAGAATAATAACAGGGACAAATCAAACACAAAGGAGTTTAGACTGGCCCTAGAGTTGGACAGTAATTGCTACAGGAGTTCAAAGGAAGTCACGTGCTGGGTGGGAAGGTGAGGACATTTCTCTGGAAAGGTATGCTTTACGGAGGGAAGGTTGAATTTGATGAATAAAATGAGTTAGTGATTTACTTCAACCCCTACAACAAATATTTTTCTCTTTAATTCATGATAACATTTGTTTGAATAAAATATTCTACAAAAAAGATGACAAAACCCGTGAAAGAAGAGCAGCTCTGAAGACAGGGTAGAAACTGAGTTTCCTGTTTATCCCCTCTCGCTCCTCCCCACCAGCACACTCACACTCTGAATGCTGTTCAGAATGTGACAACAACTGGGTGGAGGTAGGTTTCATCTTCTCCTTTCCCATGCCTCATGGCTACCTGGAGGGATACTAAGTTTCATTATTAGATATTATTGAACCCAGATGTAAATCAAGGGAAAAGAGTTGAGGCTAGAAAAGCAGAAAGAGGCCAGTAGGTCCTTTGTGGTCTGATTTAGTTCACTGGGACTATGGTTCCCGCACGGGAGCTTCAGGACACAGCCTCACAAAAACAAGCAGTGGTTTTCCTGGAGCATCCCCCACTCTGCATGAATCTCTTAATTCTGTAGCAGAAACAAGGCACCGTTCCTAGATGGCCTGGTGGGGAGATCTCGGGGGAGAGATATTTATGAAAATATCTTTTCGTAGGGACCCATAAACAAAAAGGAGGAAGATGTTTCTCCTGGATTAAACAATGTAAGTAGACAAAATAAAACAAACATAAAATAGAGGTAATACCATATGTACCAAGGAGACATGTAGAAAGCTATTTCAGCTAGTGTAAACAGTATAACAAAACTGGAAAGGCTGGCTGATGGAAAGAAAAGCTAACGAGTTTAAATTTTTATCCACAAAGCGATGGAAAGATACTGAGATATTTTTGGCAGAGCAGCCTCGTGTGGTCATAGTAAGGTACCTGGTTTCATCTCCACATCCGAGTTTCCATTCTTTTCAAGAGTGAGAAATTTTACCTGTAACCTGCAACACATTGATGGTGAGTAAACTGTCTAACAGAGAAAAATAACCATGAAATCTTGTGAAAAACAAGGCTAGAAAATCATCTCACTTGGACCACAAAGTTCAAAGTCAAGCTGAGATTGTAAAGAATATATCCATTGACAAACAACTTTCTTTGTCAAATACACCAGGTGGAAGAGAAACATTGCAAAGGAGAATAAAGGTCATTCTAGACACAAGCCTAGAAGCCCGCTGTCTATTGTTATTTGTGAATGTTTTCTTAACATTTAATTAAATAGTAAGTGTTATTTTCAATACCAAGTTCTGCAGATTATAAGAATATTTTTACAGCCATGCATTTTTCTAATACATATATAAACAATTCAGCATTTGATCTATTTGGTACCAAGCAACTTCGACCTTCATAATGCTGACATCTTGTTTTGTTAAGGCACAGGCACAGTTTATGCCACAGGAAAAAGGAGACTTAATTGCTGGTCCTATTAATTCACAGTTTCTGTTGTATTTGACAATTTTTGCATTTTCTTTGAATTGAAGTAAAAAAGAGACGTATGCACACAGCATGTTATTGTAAAAATGACCCATCGCCTTCTCTGATCTATAACATTTAAAGAAGAGAGTGTTTAAAAATGTCAGAGTACTTAAAAAATAATATTTCTGAAATTTCATTACACAGGGTCACGATAAACCATAAAAATCAACTTCAGTGTGATTTTCTGATTCACTCTTTTACTAAAGAAGACAATTGCAGTTTGGTTTACAAGAAGGAAAGATAAAAACTGAGAAAAATAAAAAATGACATGGAGAACTGGAAAACAGCTCTCGTGTATTCTTTCCTTCTCTTTAAGAAAATATATTAACAGCATTGTTCTACAACATTCCTTGTCACAAATTTGGTTAGGATCTTGAATTCCAGGTAGATACAACATATAATTTCTATCATCATTAAAGTAGATATTAAATGAGTAAGCCATGTGGAATTCACATGTAACTGATTAATATCTAATACTCCAAACCAGCAACAAACAACTGGTGACAAAAAACAACCAATTATTTAAAAATAACCTTCTGTGAGTAGAATTTACCTAATTCCTATTATTTATTCTTCATTTTTTACAGTGCAATAAAATGTTATGAGGTCAGTGCATATTCACCATATGTATCCTTTTTAGTGGGTATATTTATTAGTATTATTACTGAATTGTGTTAGACATAGTTTAAATGCATATTGTTTTTCTTGCCCTATCATTTTTTATAGCACCTAAATATAGTTTTAAAATATCCTATCTTTTCCATCCCTGGCCAGTGTGGCTCAGTTGGTTGTAGCATTGTCTTGTAAGCTAAAGGGTTGCGTGTTCATTTCCTGGTCAGGGCACATGCTTGGATTGCAGGTTTTGTCCCCAGTTAGGGCATGTGCAAGAGGCAACCCATAGGTGTTTCTCCCACATAGTGTTTCCTTCCCTCTCTCTTTTCCTCTTTCCTCCTCTCTCTAAAAACAATAAACATGTCCTCAGGTGAGGACTTTTAAAAAGTTCTATTTTTTCTAGATAGTCACATGCAAAAGAGTAAAGCCTGTCCACTGTCCTACAATACACCAAAAAAAAAATTAACTAAAGTAGGTTAAGGATTTGAATGTAAGACCAAAATCCACAAAACTTGTAGAAGAAAACAGGCAGTAAGCTTCTTGACATTAATCTGGTGCTAATTTTTTGGACCTGATTCCAAGTGTAAAAGCAACAAATACAAAAATAAACAAAAGGTACACATCAAGCAAAAAAGCTCTGAACAGAGAAGAAAACCATCAACAAAGTGAAAAGACAATCTACTGAGTGTGAGAACATATTTGCAAATCACATATCCAGTAAGAGGTTAATATCCACAATATATAAAGAACTCATACAACTTAATAACAAAGACAAACAAAATAATACAATTAAAAAATGGGCAGAGGATCTGAATAGACTTTTCCAAAGAAGACATATAGATAGTCAATAGACATATAGATAGTAAATAAACATATAAAAAGAAGTTCAACATCACTAATCATGAAATAATGAGAAAGTGCTACGTACAAACCAGGAAGAGGGAGGACACTCTCCTGACCATGCTGGCACCCTGATCTTGGACTGCCAGCTTCCAGAACTGTAAAAAATCAATATCTGTTGTTTATAAGCTCTCCACTCCATGGTATTTTGTTATAGCAGCCCAGATGGACTAAAACAAATTCTTGAAGGTAGAGAGGTAATCAGGGGCCCGATCACCAAAGGCACTTTATCTGGAGCGTGGTGAGCACTCACTGGTGTGCACTACAATGTAATAACTTGATTGGATTCCAAAGTGAAGGATCTAGGGCCAAAGTGTGGAGAATATATTAGACAAAGATGAAGTTGGAGACAATGAGCTCAGTTAAGAGGCTGTGCTATAAACCATGTGTCCTGGACAAAGGTAACGGAATCTTGAAGAGAAGAGTGGAAAATAGCTATGACTTTGTAATTACTTAGGTTTGAGAGGTGAGGAAAATAGAAGTATGGGGAATGATCCCTATGTTTGGTTTAGGAAGCTGGGTTAATGCTGCTAACTGAGGGGGTATGCCACTACCCAGAGATTTGTAGAGAAGATGAGGTCTGTTGGTTATTGCACTCCAAGACATGTATTGATTATAGTGGGCTTACGAGTACATGGTGATGTTTTCTCCATTGGAACTGCCATACTTCCCATTTTTAGGAATCTAACTGCTACCTTTAGTAGGCTATATTTCTGAAGACAACCAGTAGGATTTGCAATCAAATCCCTCTGGCAGCATTTCCACTAAACAATTCTAGTATTATTTTCTCAAAACAACTGGCTCACTAGTGAATACAGCCTATCTACATATATGAGGTCTGTCCAGACAGTATCCAGCCATGTACTATGAAAAATAGAGACATTTATGGAAGAAGATACAAGATACAAAAAACATTGTACATGGGACACTGATACCTTAGTTCCCTTCAAAGTTATGACTTTCTTAAGGAAATCTGATTCACTGATAGTGACTTGATACAAGCATGATGTTCTTTCTGCTCTGGTAGCAGAAGTCACAGAATGAATCTTGCTACATGTTTCATACCAAGATCTTACATAAAAATCTCAGACATCAATCCCAGATTAGCTTGTAGTTCTCCCACTGTCAGTTGCTTGTCTTCGTTGATTGCAGCCGGTACATGGTCAACATTCTCAGGCGGTCTGTTTGTTGCAGGCCTTCCAGAATGTGGATCACTTCCAACAGATTCTCAACCATTTTTGGAGCATTTCTGCCACACTTTTATTTGTGCTGCACTCATTGTGTTGCCCCTAAAGGCCTGCTGAATCATCTGAACAGTTTCTGTAGAAGAATATTCAAACTTAATGCAAAATTTGATGCAGTTTCATTGTTCTACTTGCTCAGTCATTTTGAATGCAATGGCCACACAGTACACAAGCTCACTCAATGGTGTCTACTTCCCCCACTGACTAGTACAATGAAGCCATCCTTGTTCACATGTGTGCATTCCAGCCCACTCTCCTTGGCTGAGAGGTTACATTGATGTCATGCAAGCCATTCTCATTGTATTAACGATGGCTGGACTTTTTCTGGACAGACCTCATGTTTACCAAACTGGTCACTAAATGAGGATGAGGATGCTATAGTCTCTAGTACTCAAGTTTAAAAAAATAGATTTTTTAATAATTGAAGTACAACTGACATATGTTATGTTTCATGTGTACAACATATTGATTCAGGATTTGTATACATTGAAAAATGATTACTACAATAAGTCCACTTATCTTCACTCCCATACAAGTTTTAAAAAATCTCCATTTGTTGTTTTCATCAAACTGTCATAAGTTCTTCACCTCTAGTACCTCCTTTCTAGTTAAACAAACAAACAAACAAAAACAACAACAACAATAACAAAATCCCTCATCTATGTTATACCCTGAATCCTCACACTGTGTGGCTCCACAAAGCTCTGGATCTGCCAAGTTAAGTCAAATCTACAATCAGTTTTATTTCAAGAGTCTGCTCCTTGCAAATCATACACCTCACTTTCAGACCACTGCGTCTCCTGGGGCTTTAAATAAAATATTTTTGTTGACTCAGTCAAAATATTTGTTTTCAGCTGCATTCACATTCCCCTTTGTATTTTCCATTGCAGTAAGTCTCAGCTTTATAGCCAAATGTGAGTGGTGGAAGGTTGTAAGAAAGGAAAAAAAATACACAGAAAGAATATTTAGGTGATATTTCAAACTAGTATTATCCTGCTGTGCATTACCACCTTCCAGTCCTATTAATCACTCTGTAACACAAGGTAAAAAATAAGGCACCAAGACACAGAGAATATGGTGGGTGAAGATGTCGCTTGACTCTTGGGTATTAGGGTATATACAGAATATTTCCAAGTTTCTGCTTCCTAATTCCTTCCTTTTTTAGCTCAAGTTGGTAACTGGAACTTGTAATTGCACTAAAGCCAGTGCCCAGCATGGCTATGTCTGACTTGTACGATGCATATGGAGCCAGGCTCTATGATGCCTTCTTTCCTTTCTTAGAAATACACAGCCATGACACTTCATTTCATTCTGTAAGTTCTGGACCCATAAGCAAAAAAAAAAAAAAAAAGTGGCACAACCATTTTTATTCCTATCATAAAGTGGAAGACTTCAGGGATTTTTTTTTTCTTCAAACTGCTTAGAGTAGAAATGCCAAAATTTACCTATGGTGAACTTTAACTACAGAATCTGCTTGTCTAACTATATTTTGGACTTGGATTTTGTATGTTGTTAATACAGAGAGAGTTATCATTATGTGTGTCATGCAGTTTTGATGTTTGGTCCAGTTCCTGAGAATCTGAACATCTGAAAATGGTACCTAACCACATTAGCATGCTGGAAATTCTCAGCCCTGATATAAGTGAGCCTTCCATGGAAAGAGGCAGCGTGTGCCTTTGTGACAGCACAGCAGCACATCAAGAGATGATACACTGAGTTAAATTTGATTTCGCTTCACTTTAAATTCTCATCTGAAGGAGGCCTGCCATTTTCGTCATGTTAAAATAAATTACAGATTTACTATTTTGTTTGTTGCTGTGACTTGTTAATTAAATCACAATGTGGTTGTGTTTATTAAGTTACAAATTATACCTTTTGGGGAAGAACAAGTTCTGAAGTGAAACATGTTTACTTGATGTTTTCCCTCCCATCTGCCTTAAGGGGAGATATAATTTAATCTAAAAAAGCAAAAGGCAAGTGAGAGGAGAAAACATTGTGAGGAAATTTCTTCCAGCTGAACAAAGCTGCAACATTCTAGAGGCAGACAAATGGCTACGGATGAAAAGCTAACTTGAATCTAAAATAAGATTTAAAACTAGAAGAGTTTACCTTTCAACATCTTTTCCTGGACTTTCAAAACTTTCTAAAACATAATGAAAAGTTAAGGGCACCACATTGTGTCTTCCTACTCTATCTAAATGTCTTCCTACCACCACACTAAAAGCTACCAGATTTTATGTACGGGCCAAGAGCAAAGTGATACCCAACTTCACTTAGGGTCTCCAGTAATCAAAATTGTGTGATATTCTAGACCTGTACTGTTCTACATGGTCACCATCAGCAATGTGTATCTATTTAGAAATTTAAATTAGTTATTTAATAAATTTAAAATTAAAATCAAAGTAAGAATTTAGTTTCTCACTAGCTGTCTTTCAAGTGTTAAACAGCCACATGCAGCTACTAACTTTCAGACAGCATAGATGTAAAATAGTTCTATCATCAGAGAATGTTCCACCGGACAGCAATGTTCTAACTGCACATTAGATTGAAGTTTATCTTTTGTAGGACTTCTATGAAGCACTCTCCAATAAGACCTTCTGTGGTGACAGAAATGCCCTACTGTTGGGCATTTAGTCACAAGAGAAAGGACAGACAACAGGAAGAACTTTCCCTGAGGCTGAGACTATAAATATACCAAAATAAATACATACATACATTCATGCATGCATTCATACACATATACCACCTCTGTTTTATGACTTAAGACACATTAGAATATTCTCTTAAAATATGTCACCTCTTGCCTGCCTACACAATCTAAAAATTTCCAGTTTTAGTCAATCTTCTGAGTTAAGACAATATAAGTTTTATTAGCTGTGTTATATAGAAGTGATGATCCATGCCAACCATAAACACCTTCACCCCAAGTAGAACTTTCTGTGATGATGAAAATGCTCCATAATTGCACTATTATGTGGCAGCCACTAGGCACATGTGACTATTAAGCAAGTAAAATGTGGCTAGTGCAACTAAGAAAGTAAGCTTTTAATTTTATTCAACTTTAATTCATTTCTATTTAAATAGCCACATGTGGCTCCTTGCTAACAAACATTACACAACACAGGTCTGTAGGGCAGAGCTGAAGGAAGCAATAGGCAGGTTAGACTGCCTATTGTGTGATGGGCAGAGCTGAAGAAAGCAATAGGCAGGTTAGACTGCCATGTGTGATGGGCAGAATGGAAGTGTGGCTCCAAGATTCCATCTCCCAGTGCATGCACCCATATGATCTCCACCCTGAGAGAGAGCAGGACTTGTCAAAATGCTAGGATTTCACTCTCATGATTAAGTTACTATTTAGTTAACCTTGAGTCAGTCAAAAGAGAGAATACTCTGGATGGGACTGACCTACTTAGGTGAGTCCTTTCAAGGGACTGTGCTCTTCTTGAAGAGGGAGATTTGAGCACGTGAGGATGCAAACTGATGTGTTGTGGAGAGTGTCATGAAGCAAAGAAGAGCGGGTGGTCTCCGAGAGCTGAAAGCAGTCCCTGGCCAGAAATCAGCAAGAATAGGGCCTCAATTCTACAGTTGCAAGAAACTGAATTCTGCCAACAACCTAAATAAGCTGGAAAGAGAACTCTGAGCCTCAAATGGTATCACAGTCAACACCTTGACTGCCACCTTGGGAGACCCTGAGCAGAGGACGATGTTAACCTGTGCCTAACCCACAGAAACTGTGAGGGAATAAGTGTGTGTTGGTTTAAGCCACAAAATTTGTGGTAATTGTAGTGTAGCAACAGAAAACTAGTACAGAGAATTTAGGCTTAATCAACTTAAGGGAACATTTTTTTAAAAATCTTTCAGCAGAATACATAAATTTATATAATATTTTCCATTATTAACTGTTTCTTAAAGTAGATATTAATATATTCCTTTGAAATTTTGTGAATTGAAGAGAAGGATAAGAAGGAACAAAAGGAAAACTGCATGACAATGACGAGGATAGTGGTGATGACAGTAATAGCATTCAAAATGATGACGCTGATGATGCTGATGAAAAAATACACATTTACAGAGTCCTGCCATGCTTTGAATAATGGTGTGACCAATGAGGCTATACTCTATATTTATTTCAATGAATAACATGGGATGGCTGATAAAATTTTCTTGTCATCAATGGGAAATACCAGCTTTGAACCAGACACCATTCTATTTTATTCACCAGGTAACCATTAGTATACAAAATACATGTTTGAGTTCAAAACATTATACAGTTAATGTGGGAACTAAAACAAAACAAGAGACATTTTAACAGAAATTCATATTTGAAAATAACCTCAAGTTAGCATTTGTTTTTTTACATTTACAAGGACTATTTCTAACTTCTTGTATTGGAAGACTAAAGGCATTAGGATAACCTATTGTTAACCTCAAACACAAAGAATTATAAAGATATATAAAAATTTTAACCTCTCCATTGATTTAGTTTATTCATTTTATAAAATTAAATGTTGAATGTGAATCATAATATATAAAAAGATTTTCATTGTGAAAATATAGTTAATTACATGTAGGATAACTTGACCCAATAAAAACTTTATCATTTATATACCTAAACACAAAGACATAATCTCTCCTTTTAGTAAACCATAAGTAGAACACAGTGTTCATTTACATGACAATAAAAAGATAAAATGTAGGTCAGACATTCAGAAAAATAAAAATAAGGAAAACATATCTTTATCATTTTTTTTCAGAAGAACTAAGTGTACCTGGTCAGTCCTAGTTCTTTGGAACAGACAAAGATGGTATGCTGATGATAAATAGGAAGGCAGACCAGGCTACCAGCAATCTGAATAATAGGATGAGGTTAGCCAGATTATTCCATCTGTAAATACTAATATAGCTCTATTTGCCTCAAGTTGGATGTTCATAGACTAGACAATTTTTTGAGGTTCTGAGTTGTTTTTAAATCCTTGTCAATCAAAACCCTAAAATTACATGGGTGTTATTACTCATAGGACTCTTCTCATCAAAGATCAGTCGAAGTGTGGATAATGTTTAGGGCTATTTTTCTTCAACCCAATGCATACTTCAAGCAGAAATACTGCATGCTACTATTCTAATCCTAAACTCTGGAAAGGAACTGGACTGCTCTTGCCATCTTTGTTATTCCAGGAGGAAGTTAAACCTTTAGCTTGACATCATTGTATCACAAGGCAGCAGGAAAAATATCAATTCTGTGTCACAACCCACAACACCGAACAAATGTTCTCTTCTTTTGTACATTTGACTATCTCTGCCTTAGAGAAAGAATACAGCCTTGATAAAGACATCTGCTCCTTATTTCTGATAGAGAAATGCTCTGCCCTGGAGGGCTAGTATATTGTGGTTGTGTCTGGGGAACTGAGAGAAAAAAGGCAAAGGCATCATCTTTCTCCATGACTCCTAGTCAGTCTCTTTTATTTACCCAACAATTGTTATGGAGGACCTACTCCATGGAGACATGGAGTTACACCATGGAGACACGTGGTGGAAACGCATCATCAGAGTAAGTTTCAGAGGTTGGATGTATACCAGTGTGCTTATAGTTAACAATATTGACCTGAAAATTTAAAATTTCTTAAGAGGGTAGCACTCATTATACATTTTACCACATTGAAAAAAATAGTATATCTTATATTTGTCATGTAAATATGTAAAAATTAAATAATGAATAATTTTTGGTAAATTAAAATGGGGGGAAGCTTCAGCAACTTTGGCCCCTCATGGCTCATAAAACCATGTGGAGAGTCCAATATTAACACATAAACACATAAAAGTATGTGATTAGAAATGTAACAAGTATAAAATGCAGAAAATAATAGATGGAATCCATTTTAGATTAGAGAGAGCTTCAATTAAAGATTTGCAGTGGTACCAACATGTCACCTAAGGACAGGTAGGTGCAGGAAGAGGTTCTGTGGATGGGAAGGAATGTTCAAAGCAGAGGGGAGAAGGAAAGACTGCAGGTGGAGGCCCTATTCACGAATGAGCTTTATGCATTTGGGAGCTAGAGGGTTAAGTGTGATGGGAGACAGCAGATGAGGAATCCTGAGAAGTGGCTAGAGAATGAGCGAGGGCCAGACCATGCAGAGCCTTGTGGGCCACTTAAGGAGTACAGATTTTTCCTGGGAGCAATCTATTAAAGTGTTCTAAGCAGATGAGGTTCATAATTCAATTTATATTTTAAAGGAAAGTTTTGGGGGAGATATTTATGAAGGTAGTAGGGCTCATTACACCTAAATTATCTTGCTAGTTTAAAAAGCTTCTTGGCAATATATTCTCTAAGCTCATCCAGTTGTCATTACACAGGTTTCTGACTTTATGAAATGAGATTGTATGTGAAGCAAAGGAAGAAGGACTCACGTGTCATTATCTTTTCCTCAGCCTGGGCTTTCTCCATGCATTAGCTAGTCCAGCTTTCTCAACTGTAGCACATTGAATATTTGGAACTGGATGATTCTTTATTGTGGAGGCTGTCCTGTGCGTTATAAGGTACAATGTTCAGCAGTATCCCTGGCCTCAACACAACAGATGCCAGTGGCACACTGTTCCCTCCACCCTAGCTGTGACAATAAAAAATGTCTCCAGATGTTACCAAATACCCCCAGAGGGCTAATATTGAGTCCAGTTGAGAAATGGAGTCAAAGCTAGTTGTATTCAAAGAAGAAATGCTATTATCTTAATGTATGTGATTTCTGCAGGAACCAGCAGCTACAAAGGACTCCAATAGTATTTTACCCATTCTCACAAACCACAGAGGAATTTATTCCTGAGTGTCATCAAAATTACCTTGAATTTCTTTGCACCTAAGTTATACATCTCAGTCCAACTTTTTAAACTCATTAGAAATGGGTTGGTGAAGTTATTTGGCTTTATGAAGAGCACTATTCTCACCTTCCCCAAGACTCTGCAAACACAGATGGAGCAAAGAAGACCCTGCCACTATTCACTGACTTACTTCTCGCTCTACCTGCTCTAAAAGTTTCTACTTGACACCTTTATTTCAGAGGATTTAAAATCTACTTATCGTTGAATGTCTCATTTAGAAAGGCCCTGGAGATCAGTTATTCCAAACAGCTCACATTAGAAGATAAATTGGATTATAAGAAGTGTGACTTGTACAGGCTCATAGCCAATGCATTCTCCCTGATGGGGAAACAAAAAGGAAGACCCTTTCCAAATGTTTGATTGACCATCCTGCAGTCAAATGTTCCCTGCAAACAAACTGCTTTGTGTGGCTTGAAGGATTGAATGTGGCATAAAACTATGGCTATATCTATTTGGAGCCACTCATATGGAGTATTATATCTGCAGTCTCATTGAATAGAACCATTTTAAAGCCTCTTTGTGCATTCAGAATATTAGTGGCATTTCCATTTCAGACTTATGTGATCTTACAACAGGAGGAGGGAATCCCCAGTGCAGGCAGAAGCAGCAGGTGCTTCTCCCTGGGGACCTACAGAGAAGCCTGTTTAAAGCATTTCCCCTCCCCTCACCATAGTGCTTGAAGTTTTTATTACTTGGGTCCTGTCTCCTCAGGTCTCTGTAATGGTAACAGTGGAATCACGTTGAACCCAAAGAGCTCACTAAGTTGACCAAACATCATCAGCTAGCTGGAAAGCAACTTGTGTAAAGATAAGTGCATAGATTTGGAGGCAGGTTTTGAGGGCTGGAATCCTGGTTCTGCCACTGTTTGGGCAATTATTTAATCTTCATATACCTCATTTCCTCATTTATGAAATGGGACTACTAAGCCTGGCTGCTCTGAGGAACAAATGAGTTCATATGTGTGAATACAAGTTAATATATGTGAGGACAGTTCCTGGAATGTTGTAGGTAGTATATTTATCTTATTTTCATTACTAGTTCATAGAAAACTAGCTGTGTATTTAGGTTCATATATTTACAAGGGGAATCAAAGAATGGATACATTTGGATGGAATAAAACAAATCAGCAAAAGTCTAGAACACAGGAAACTGGTTAGAGACCACAGATCAGATTAAGATAAAAATCAATCTCTAAACATTAATATTTGATGACATCCTAGTATATCAATGGTCTGTGTTTTACCTTAAGAGAGAGGGAAGGAGTAAAGAGGTGGAAGAGCTAATTTCATTGTCCAGGGGACCTACACCTACATGAAGAACTGAACACATTAAAATGTATCTAACAAACAGTGTCAGGTACAACAAAGAACGTAGTAAAGAGGAAGCTACGGGGAACAGAAAGAAATGCCATGGAGGCAAAAAACCAGAGGTGATGGCAATTTATTGGGGTGCTATAATGGTATGCCTTGATCAGACATGGGTTCCTCATAGATTATAATAATGAAAAACTTGGAATACAACCTCAATCAGTAGGCAACCTTCATCAGTAGGTGCCTCATTACATCATAGGGCATATGTCCATTAAAATTGATAACAAAGGATGGCATGTTACTGTGGGAAAATGCAGGTTATAGAATAAAGTGTATGACATGATCCACTTTTATGCAGTTGTGTGTGTATACATTATCTATGAATACCTACAGGTGAGAATATGTCACTGTCAGTAATTATTTCTTTAGATGGGAATCTTTGGGGGTCATTCATACATTTTTATATCTACTATTTACTTTTTTTACACTAAATACAAAAACTCATATTTAGGAGAGAAATTGGGAGAGAATGGGAAAAATAAAAGGAAATGTGTTTTTCTAACACTGACCAGGCATATTAAAAAGCTGACATGATGTGCGTTTTATTTTGTAGCTCTCTCAGAATTTATTCTAGGGCCACTCAATGAACTTTTTATATAGTAATGACCTTATATTATGAAGTTCTTGAGTAAAATTTGGGTTAGCTCTGCATGCTCATTATTTGTGAAAGTAGCCAGAACAGCCAACTTTCACAGCATGAAAAGTATTGATACCACTGATGGATGAAATGTTTTCTATGCTCTGAAATGGCACTTTAAAAAGGCTACAGAAAAGCTGCAGGTTTCCTGGCCACTGGACTATATATAAGGGTCATTCAAACAGTAAGGGTTCCAAATGCTAACTCTCTAATCAGAGAACACAGCTGGAGAAGAAGGAAGCAGTTGGAAAACACTCAAATTTCATGGCCCAAGTTTTGTATTTAGTGCTGCATGCAACCTTGCAGCAAAGAAAGTTTTTTGAGACACCAGAAAGTTTCAAACGAGTTAGCATCTCTCAACTGAAACAGATACTATCACAAGTTAAACATTGTAAATACTCCTTCTTTGGAAGGAAATAGTTCAAACCCTGAGTAGACTTTACACCAAATCACCCCTTTTCTCTGCATCGTCATGGACCAGTTGAAATCAACTAAACTGAGAAGGAAGGGAAATCGCTCCTTTATTTTTGTCTTCCACCTTCACCTGTTACCAGGTAGACCTGAGTCAGGGGCCTCCTGCCTCGGTTCTTGTCTTGCTCACCAGAGATGAATTCAAATGAGAGACAACATATATAGTGGAAATGAGATAACACATTTCTTTATGAAATATAAGGAAATAAGGTAGTGAGTTTGTTAGTAAGTTTGTTCCATGCACTTGAGCCCCTGGCTACAAGTGGGTGTTCAGCTAATCTGAGTGTGCTGACTGTTGGGGTTCAGGAGTTATATACTGTAGTCGGTTTCTAGATTCTCCTTCCTCCTCTCCTTTTTAGACCTTGGGACAGTCACAAAGGATTTCTTTCCCAACTAGTGAAAAATGTACACACAGAATTTCAAATGTTCCCCTTCTCCTGTGCTATCATTATTTTGCTTGTGATGTTTGGAACGCCTGACAATTTTATTAGACCAGACTCTGGACTGCTGAATGAACAGGTAAGCCATGTCTCCTTCCTCCTCTCTGACTTAATTTACTACCTATCCTACCTCACACTTCCAGGATTAAATACACAGGAGTTAATAGAGGCATTAATCACATCAAGGGATATCTAGATTTCAGATCAGCAAAGATTGAGATACTTAGTTTAAAATTTTTTCTTCAGGATAAAATGGCAAGTGCTGACAACTTGGGCAAGAGAGAGAATTGGGAGCCTTACAGGATCCTTCAGACAACACAACACAGGTGGCTACCCACCACCCCCATCCGCTCACGTCCACTGTGCTTAGAAAGTGAACTATTCATAATGTCTTCAGAAGGCCCAGAGAATTCTAAGTGGAGCAAATCAGAAAACACTGACAGACTCATCAAAAATAGTCCTCTTTTATGTTTCCAATGAAATGTCTAAACAATTTAGTTTCAGATGAGCTCTAAACTTATGGCAGCTCATCAAACTAAATTCTGTTTGGATTCCTGTTACACATCGAAGTATATATAAATTCTTAAGAAAGAGCCCAGTGCTTTGTAGTATGTTTAACATATTGAAGGAAACATTCTTATTTGTAGGAAAATTACACTGTCTGTAACAAACATGTTCATTCTAAATAGATTCCTTCACATGCTGGAGTGTATATGAAAAAAATTAAAAACTGAGATTCTGTGTGAATTGACAAAGTTCTTTTGTACCTTTTCTTCTCTAACTCAACTAAGGGCCGATTTCATATGTTGGGATCATTCCGTTACTTCCCTCTCCATGTCCATTTTTTAAGCAAAACATCTTTTCATCTTCCTTTAGGCTTTCGTTCTCTTTTCTGTACTTATCTTGTTCGAACTTATCATTTTCTCCAGAGCTCTCTATCATTTCCCCCCAATCCTATTTTTCTTGCAACCCTGTGTTTTCCCTCTTGAAGAACCCAAGAATGATATGTTCTTTTTATCCAGGTGGCTTCAGTTTCATCATTAGTCTTTTTCTTCTTAGTTCCAATATGCACTTCCTGTTCAGCTAGTAAGCAAGGACAGAGAAAGTCTGTACATACAACTTTGACTTCGCTTTATGCTTTCATTAATTGGAACTGTGATCTCTTCCATAAGCAAGTAAACTAAGCCATCAGTATAAAATGAAGTTACTTTTGCTCGGGTCAGATCTCTCAGTGTTGGCTTCCTAAGTCTAAAGGTGGGACATATCATTTCCTAGTTAGAGTAAAATCTGCAGTGAATCTCTACCCTCTTCAGATTGGCCCAGTCACTCCTTCCATAAGGTACCAGCATCTACAATATCTGGGCCCTGCTGATTCCTTAGGTTCCTCTTCTCACAATTTTTCTATTATACTTTCTGCTTAAATTCTGGCACTTTTCCAAAACACCATGTTCTCACACTCTGTCAACTCTGCTCCTCCTTTCCCCCTTCATGGAATAGCCTTCCCCTTCTGTGATTTAGCTCAAGTCTCACTCTTCTGAAAAGCCTTCTATTTCCTCTCCCCACCAACCCCAGACTGGATTGTTCCCCTCTCTCACACAACTCACCACCAGGTTCTGGTAGTGGTGGTGGTGGTCTTCCCCCAGTGGACTCCGAGCCATTCTGAGGAGATTTTGCCCCTTATTATTTATCTATACCACAAGAATTTAGCTGCCACAAAATAATGTTTGTGGGAGAAATTTATTTCTACTATGAAAAGACAAATGAGACAGGCCTCTAGAAATCTTCACTGCCATACGAAAAGATCACCATAGTTAGTAATCTCATTATCTTGTAAGTGCTTAAAGGGGAAGAAGGTCAAGTACATAGGTCTGCTTGCAACTTTTGGAAAACCTTGAATTATGGATCAGACACCTCCATTTTTGCTTTGAACTTACAAAGGAAGGGAGCTAAAGGCAGCTAAGATTAAGGTTTCTTACTGTTTCTCCTTCTCAGGTGGCTTTTTGCCTCCAGTCAACAGAAGATATTTCTGAACCCAGAAACCTGGCTACTGTTCCAACAGGTGTATTTGAGCAAGACACTTCAAACCCTCTCACTCTCCCCACCTCCCTCTTTCCAGGAGATCTCTTCCAATGGACTCTGCTCATTTAGTCAGTGCCCCATCCTTACTCAGTGCATCCTTTGGACACACTCTGTGAAGCAACTTCCCGTTATGATCTCATTTAAATCTCACACCAATCCCATGAGATAAGTTGTTTTATTTACTCCTATTTTATAATTGAAGGAGCCAGGGCTTGAATCAATTAATCAAGTTTACCCCAAAATGAAATAGGCATAAAGAGACAGAACTGGGACTTGAACAGGTTCTGACTGAATACTGATCCTGAGTTCTAAGTCACTGCTCAACATGACCTCTTCATTGTTCGATCGCAGCTCCAGAAAGTCTCCACCAGGGGATGGACTCCATGCTTGTCTGACACCCCTTATATAAATGGTCTGGAAATAAACTTTCTCACTAATATGTCTTTATTTTTACCTTCTGTTCATCTTTTTTTTTTACTTGTTGTGACACTGAGTAAAACTTTTTTATTGGCTTTGAATATATACAGTATTGATGGGGATGGGTGGAAACTAAAATTACTCAGTTTTACTTCTCTAGTCAGGATTGTCTCAGGAACTTGGATAGAATCAAACCTGAAGACAAAGTGGAAATTATAAATACTAACATTTTTAGGCAATTTTTTTGTATTATACTCACTTTACACCAAACTTTGTATAAATTGTAGCATTTAATCTTTATGACAAATTCATAAAGTAGTTGTTTTTATTATCCTTCTTATACAAACACAGACACTGAGGCAAAGAAAGTTCACATGGATTACTCAAATTCACATTTATAATTTATAAAACCAACTTTCAATATCAAGCAGCCTGACTTGAGAGCCCAGGCCCCTAATTAAGCTATGCTGGCTCTCAGGGAGTTGGCTTCTGTTGACTCAGTAAGCTTCTGGGGAAAGCAGACATAAAGCAGAGAAAGAAATAGGAGCTATTAGCATGGGCTCCCTCAAGAGGTGGTCCCTTTCCCATCAGTGGAGGCAAATAATGGAATGGCATTTTTAAAGGAAAATTGCAGTAGGAGCATTTAGCGCTAAGTGGAAAAGTCCATGGTATTCCTCCAGAACAAGAAAGAAAATTGCCACCCTAGAATCTAGAGAAGTTATTCCAGAAATTCTCTGACACCTAGGCAAATAATACAGACAGGTTATTTAGGTTGCTACACAGGCTGTATCTATATCTGGCATAAAGATCAAGAAGTCTAGCTTAACTTACTGCTTTGGGTTGGCTGGGCAGTGAGGCTATATGTAGATCTCCATGTACTGGATATGGACAATAAAATAATGTTTTGATTTGTATTAGAGCATTTACCACAACTTATTATAATGATATGTTTACATGGTCATGTCCCCTCCTAGACTATTAAGTACTTGAAAGTAGAACTATCTTAGTTCTTGCTAGTGTTGCCCAATAACCTGACACAGTACTCCCTCAATATGTATCTAGAATGTTTCTTCTACTGAGAGGAAGTTTCACTGAATAGATTGCAAAGAAACACTATTCAACTTCAAGGATGTAATAACCAGGTTATCAATCACAACTGGGAAGGTAAAGAATCAGAGTCTCTGGAACCACTGGCAACCAAGGACCTTGAAGCTGCTGCTCTCACTAAACCTCCTCAAGACAGCCATGAAGCCATCAATGGATGTTGGGGTTCAACTGCAGCCAAATCGACCCTCCTGGCTGTGCTTGGTAGTGGCAGGAGCAAGAACACCAGAAGAATGCTGCTGCCCGACCTAAGCCCTGCAGAATGCATAAGAAGCATCTATTTGCCAAAAACAATTTGCATTCTAAATTTTCTTTACAAGAGCATCTAGAAAAAATATTTGTAAAGCTTTCTAACCTCTGCAGTACAGCAAAGCACCCTGGGAGGAGTGAGACCACTGCTGAGTGACAATCCACCATCACCAACACTGCACCATGACTCCAGTGCTTTTGCATAAGAAACACACGCATATATTCACATGGGTCTAGAAGAAAATGCACTAAATATTAGCAATGGCTCCCCTGAAATGGGAGAATATAAGCAAAATTATTATTTGTTCCAAATTTTCTACAATAAGCATATATTACTTGTATCATGAAATGTAGGAACATTTTTTAAACTATGATAATGTATTATTAATAATCTCTTTTTATTTTTGAAATTTTCTATAATTTTATTCTTTACATTTACCACCCATAGTTACCCTCATAAAAAGACCCAGGAAAGTGAAAAAATGAAAAGATTATTGATAAATGTTAATCGCTGAGTCTGTTACCTTATTTTTTCTGCCTATGTTAGACTGTGATTTGTCTCCATAATGAAATTGGAAACTACCTTAAGTTCAGGAACCATTTTTTTACACACACATAATCATGTTAAAATTGGATTATTGATTAAGCTAAGTAGATTTTTCCAAGATTAGTAACGATATGAAAAGAACTTGTCAACAAAGCTTATAAGGAAAAAATATATAGATTTAAGAAAATGTGATGTTATTCTGATAACAGATATAGTAACAAAAAGAAACATACAAAACAAAAAAGTGTGTTTGTAAAAGAGTAGCATTCTTGTGTTACTTTCAGTGAGCCAGATAGAAAAAAAAAAACATAAAAAATGAACATTGATGATTAAGTGTGGCCAATTCTACAGTCTCAACTCAGTGAAGGGAATTGTGGTTTTTCAAGCAACATTCAGAATCCATTTTTCTGCCATCATTTATCTCTATTGCATATTGAACATTCTATCTTTCTAGCCAGCACTCTGATAACACGTAAGTAAAGAACCACCAGTGATATTATAAATGAAGTTGTTAGAAGCTTGCCGTAATAGGAGATATTAATAATAACCTTAATGAAAATTTGTAGCAACCCAATTTATCATTTGAAAAAGTAGCAACAAATGGTATTTTTGCCTGTTGTCAAGAGTTCAGAGAGAAAACCTATTAATTAAAAATGTTTAAGTACAAAGTTGTAATACCATAACCTCCACTGAGAGATATGAATATATTATAAGTTACCTCTCAATGTTCCTAGTCATTAATATTCCTTAGGGTTTTTTTTTTTCCCATAGAAATACAGTTAGAAACTTCCAAGATAATGTATTTAATAAAAAAACCTTGCTCAGCCTGCTAGCAGCTACAACAAAAACTATGGCAGTTTGTATTTCTCATTCTCCCAACTTCTGTGTTCATCTGCAGTGTGATTTTACCCTGCTCATCAAGCTAGAAAGTTTATTCCCCTCCCATGCTTTCTGGTAGGGTTATGGCTTCTTTGACCAGTAGATTACAAGAGAGTGACCCTATGTGGCTTTTGCAACCAGGTCATAAAAAGCCATGCAACTCTGCTTTAGTCTCTTGAAATGCCTGCCTTGTGGACACTCTCTCTAGGAACCTTCATGCTGGGAACACAGCTACCATGAATAGAAAGGTCCAAGCCAAAGTGAGGCTACTGACAGTGCTCTGGGGTGACAGTTCCAGCTGAGCCCAGACTTAATCAGCTTAATTGGGGCCTTATCTTAGACAATACACAAAACCCAATTCCACTGTTGGAATTATACCCTAAAAATCCTGAAACACCAGTTCAAAAGATCTATGCACTTTTTTGGTTTGTCTGTTTCTTTTTGTTACTATACCTGTTATCAGAATAACATTACAGGGAATTGCAGCACAATTTACAATAACCAAGTTCAGGAAGCAACCTAAGTGCCCATCAGTAAATGAATGGATCAAAAAACTATGGTACATTTACACAGTGTAACACTGTGCAGCAGAAAGAAAGAAGGAGCTTCTACACTTCATCACAGTATGAATGTATCTAGAGATCATTATGCTAAGTGAAATAAGCCAGGCTGTGAAAGACAAATACCACATGATCTCGCATGTAAGTGGAACCTAATCAACAAAACAAACAAGCAAAAAAATGTAACCAGAAAAATTGAAATAAAGAATAAATTGACAGTAACCAGAGGGGGAGGATAACAGGAGGTAAAAAGGGAAGGGTCATCAAGGAGTATGTATAGAGGACACATGGACAAAGCCAAAGGAGAGTAGGATCAAAGGTGGGAGATGGGGATGAGTGGGGCAGAGGAGAGTGGTGGTGGGAAAATGGAAACAACTCTACTTGAACAACAATAAAAAATGCTGTAAAAAAACAAAAACGAACAAATGAAAAAAAGAAACTAATTAAGTAATGGAATAAAATTAGCATGTACTTGGAAAAAAAGAAATAAAGGCTTTTGAACATAAAATTTGAAACTATAAAACTCCTAGAAGAAAGCATAGAGGAAATATCCTTTGGCATTGGCCTTGGCAATACTTAGACTATGATATCAAAAGCTCAGGCAACAAAAGTAAACTTAAACAAATGGGACTACATCTAAAAGTTTCTGCACAACAGAGGTAACAGTAAACAAAATGAAAAAGCATCCTAAACAATTGGAGGAAATATTCCTAAACCATCTATTTGGTAAGGTGTGTGCATCCAAAATATACAAGGAACTCACACAATTCAAGAGCAAACAAAACAAAACAATACAAAACAAACACAACATGCTTTAAAAAATGAACAAAGGACCTGAACAGGCATTTTCCCAAAGAAGACATA
Source organism: Tonatia bakeri (assembly GCA_004024845.1). Taxonomy (NCBI): domain Eukaryota; kingdom Metazoa; phylum Chordata; class Mammalia; order Chiroptera; family Phyllostomidae; genus Tonatia; species Tonatia bakeri. The sequence continues at coordinate 7,469 of PVIA01002218.1, read as the reverse complement.
CAAAGAACCTACAGATATATGAAAAGTTACTCAGCATCACTAATCATTAAGGAAATGCAAATCAAAGCCATAAAGAGATATAATTTTACACCTTTTAGGATGACTATTACGAAGAAAAGATAAACTAATGTGGTTGAAGAGTTAGAGGAAAGGGGGCTCTTGTACAGTGTTTTAGGGGCTGTAAATTGGTGCATTATGGAAAATGGTATGGTAGTGTTTCAAAAAACTAAAAACAGTAAAAGCATATGATCCAGCAATTCTTCTTCTGGGTATATAGCCAAAGGAAATAAAATCAATACCTTGAAGAGAATCTGCAGTCCTATGCTCATTGCAACGTTATTCACACTAACCAAAGTAATGAAACAACCTAAATATCCATTGATAGATGAACAGAGAAAGAAAATTAAGGTACATATATACAATGAAATACCATTCAGCCTTTAAAAAAGGGGGGAGCTTCTGCCTTTTTCAATAATATGGGTGAATCTGGAAGAATATGCTAAATGAAATAAGCTAGACACACAAAAAATCTCTGCATGATCTTAATTTCATATAAAATCTAAAAAGTTCAATACAGAGAAGCAGACTGTAGAATGGTAGTTACCAGAGAAGGCAGGAAAAATTAAAGGATGTTGGTAAAAAGGTACAAAGTTTCAGTTATGTAAAATGAGTAAGTCTAGGCATCTAATATACATGAATGTGACTGCAGTTAATAAAACTATATTGAATACTGGACATTTGCTAGAAGAGTAAACATCAGGTGCTCTCATCACACACGCAAAAAACTGGTAACTACATGAGGATAAGATATGTTAATTAGATGGTCAATAGTAATTATTTTCTATGTATCTGTGTATCAAATCATTATGTTGTACATCTTACAGATATGTGTTTTTTAATTTTTAATTAAATAAAATAAGAAAAGAAAGCCTTATCACAAAATCTTGAATTATCTGGAGTGGTATACAACGTTCTTCATGATTTCTGCAAACTTATTACCCTCCTCCTACCACATTGCACATTAGATGAGATTGGGTGCAATCAGGGTGGTATGGCCACAGACACCATGTTGCACTTTATCCTGTAGTAACACCAAATCTCTTGTAGGACCCAAACAGAACTCACTTCTTCTCACCTCCAATCACAACATTGCACATGTTGCCAACGTCTCAAATGTTCTCTTCACAGTTTTCCAGTTGTCAAATTTTTTTGATTCTTCAAATGGTCACCTAAATAGAGCTTCTTTCAATTCTCAAAAGATAAATTATGCCTATATTCCCACTGCACCTGACAAATATCTTTATAACTCAAAAGTCTACCACAATGTCTAGTGAATATTACCTATGCTGAGAATCCTTGTTGAGCTACTGAATAAACAGATGGATGGATGGATGGATGAATGGATGGATGGATGGATGGATGGATGGAACAGGAGAGATAAATGGACATTGGAGGGAAGATGATCAAAAATAACTTTCTGAGGAGGTATATTATAGTTTCCTTAACTCGTGGTTAGGATTGAAAGGATTGTGGTAAAGAAGGGAATATGTTCCAGGTGGGAAGAATAATAGGAACTGTGAGGAAGAAGGTGAGAGAAAGCTTTTGTGGAGACAGTGATTTCATCTGAGAAAAGGTGTTTATACAGGATAATATTAAAAGATAGCTAGATGTTTAAGTAGTTGAAGGAACAAGGGGATAAAAACACCAACGTTGTGTTCTAAGACATTTAAGTAGAGGTGACAGAGATCAGTGGAGAACAACACTCTTGCATGCGGACAATGTTGTATAAAGTTTGATTTGTTTTTAAAATTGTATGGGTTGATTTAGGTTAATTCTGTTGAAGTCATGGAAAAGCAGTCCTTTTATTTTTAAATAATTATCTAAAACATCAGGTTAGCTATGTAATTTTGTTATAAAAAATCATCAGATCCAATTTTTTATCTACTTAAAGTACTATTATGTTATACATAGATTGATATTTGGCAGGTATATAGGTATGCTTTACATCTTTTTTTGTAAAATATTACTCATAATCCATTAAGCTTAAACATTATTTTGAAACATAATGTAAGACTATTGTTTCATATAAAAAAGGTCCAAGGGGTTGCTTGCTAACATAACTAGAAAAGCAACCAAATACTAAATAGAACTATGAGAATCCTTCACTCTCACCTTTCACTCAGGGAATCCATCTCTTGAATTCTGAAAGCTAAATGGCTTTATTTCATCAGAATAGTGTGGTATGTTTTTGAAGTTAGGCAATGGGGAAGCTGTTAAAGTAACAAGAACAAGAATGGCAAATTCTAAATCTTCCAGAACCATAAGGAAGAAAAATGAGAACAGAATTGTTATTATTCATTCAAGGAACAGCAAGTAGCAGTAGAATGAGATAAATTTAGTACATTCTAAAAGTTTACAGGCAAGGTAGTAATGAAAGAAATCTAATAACTTTATAAATACTTTAAAATTGTGGCCCATTGTCATATTTCAATATAATTGCAATAGCCTCATGGTTATATAGGAAGTCTGTAGGGAGAGAGAGTTTTAGTGGGGAAAGGGAAAACGTGAGAGTGAGTGAGCTCCCTGGGCCTTGGTATTCTCACCAGCAGAAGGAGCAAAACAAAGTTTTCCTCACATAAACAATCATGAGAACCTGAGAAAAAGTATGTAATGTGCTTGCTGCAAAATAATCATTTCTATGATAAGAAATTCTTACCATTAATAATATTACACAGAGTTTGATGTGCAAATAAGAGGGATTTAAAATCACAAAAGAAAAAGATGATAGAAATGATGAAGAGTCATAGAAATACAGCATCAGGTAACTGATTTTTATGCCTAGAGTAAGGAGAAAATACTCATAAAGGAATCTGTTTTGAAAGACTTTGTATGTACATTTTCTATCATCTCATGTCAGGGGCACTGCCCGCTCCTCCACACTGCACAGTGCAGACAGGAGACACTGCAGCAGGACTGGTCTTGTGTGTCCATAGGACCTGGTACCGGGAGAGCCAGTACCTCAGGGAAGGGTCGGGGGGCAACTGCAGACTTCCTTGAAAGGCAAGAGTCTGAATGTGCAATATTTCCAAGGAGTGATTGATGCTTTAAATGTGTTGACTCTTTAAAATGTTTTTCTATTACAGCTTCAGCTGTACAAAAGAAAACCCAGAACAAAAAGGATTGACCTCCATGGACAAAATGTAAACTTTGACATCAGCCTCTCAACTCATACAAAAAGTAACTCAAAATAGATCACTTTAACATAAAACTATAAAACTTTTAGAAAAATATTCTAGACAATTGTCAGGAGGTAGAGTTAGACATAGAGTCCTTAAACTTGACAATAAAATGTGATCTCTGAGAAGAAAAATGTATAAATTAGACTTCATAAAAATCTGAAACTCTTCCTTTTAAAAAGATACTGTTAAAAGGCTGGAAATACAAGCTATAGAGTGGGAGAAAATATTTGGGAAACACATACTCAACAAAAGATCAAACTCTACTCATAGTCTTAGTATTTAGAATTCACAGAACTCATTGAAAAAACTCACTTATAAAGTGGGCAAAAAATATAAACAGATATTTCACCAAAGAGGGTGTACAGATGGCAAATAAGCACATAAAAAGACATTCAGCATCCTTATTAGGCAAATTCAAATTAAATCTGCACTGTACAATAATAGCACTTTACATGTGTCAGAATGGCTAAAGTAGTGACAACACCAAATGCTAACGAGGATGCTGAGAAAGTGGATCACTACTACATTGTATGTGGAATGCAGACTAGCAGAGCCTCTCTGGAAAATAGTTGCCAGGTTCTCTTGAAACTGACATGCAGTTACCATGCTGCTCAGCAATAAATTCTTGGCCATTTATCCCAGAGAAGTGAAAATGTATGCTCATGTGAAAAACTGTACAGGAATGCTCATGGCAGCTCTACTCGTAACAGCTAAAAAATAGAACCAACCCAAATGCACTTAAATAGATGAGTGGTTAAACAAATAATGGCACATTCATACCATGGAATACTGCTCAGTAGTAAAAAGAAATGGACTATTGATCCACACAACAACTTGGACGAATCTCCAGAAAATTATGCTGAGTGAAAAAACCCAATCCAAAAAGATTACACACCATACAATTCCATTTATCTGGCACTTTGAAATGATAAATATATATAAATGGAGAACAGATTAGTGGTTATGAGGGGTCAGTAATGGTAGGGGGTGCAGGAGGAAGAGGCTGCCAGGGATTAGGAATAAAGGGAGGGATGGAGGAGGGAGGGGAATAGAGTCATCGGAGGACACCCACTAGTGTTCCTCGTGTTTATGGCATTGTGTCACATCTTGATGATGGGGGATACATGAGTGTACATCTGTAATAAAACTGCATGGAATTAAATGCATACACAAGTATAATCAAAAAAATCAAAAGAGATAAATAGATTATAGTCTTGCAGAATATTGTCATTGGGAGAAACTGACAAGAGAGGATGCAACATCTCTGTTATTTCTTACAACTGCATGTAAATATAAAATCATTTCAAAATAAAAATTTTAATTTTTCTAAAGCTTTGACTTGTGAATTTTATGATTGCCCTTAATACCAGGTTACAATATAAGAAAAAAAAGCCATTACTGTTAAACAACTTAATAGTTTAAATATCTGGTACATCGTTGCATGAGAAAAAAGTCATGCAGTTTTCCTGATCAAGATAATTCTGAACTAATTAGAGTGATTTAATGACTTTGATTTCAAAATAGTTTTATTCTTTCTTCTTAAGTTTTCCACCATGTAAAAACAATGCAAGCACAATATTTCAGTTATGCAAGTCCTGTATATATTTTCTAATTAATAGTCCATTTTCAATTTTCTAAACTTCTACTGGTTTAGTGCATCAGAAAAACTAACATCACCTAGACAATTGCAGGATTTTGTGTTCACCTAAATTAATTAATAATATATAGTATCTTAATCAAAAAAGATCAAAGAAGACAATGCTCTAAATCATAGGATTTCATATGGTAGCCTACATGGTAAGTTCTAAGTCTTTAGTTAATTTTGAGATCTTAGCCTTAAAATGAATTAGGTAGTAGTCTTTATACATACGGACATCTTTTTTTTCATTTTATAATTTTTTATTGTTGTTCAATTACAGTTGTCCCCATTTTTCTCCCATTACTCTCCCCTACCCCACCCACCCTCCACCTCCCACATTCAATCCTCCCCCCTCCCTGTTTTCTTTGTCCATGGGTTCTCCATACCTGTTCCCTAACTTGGACATCTTTATCTTAAAATACCTGTGCTCTTACTTACTACACTATATAGTAGCCATGATTTAACAGGTTAAGAATACAAGTCTGAGTCAGGCTGGTAGGGTGGGACAGCTGTTCTGAGGAGAGTAACTCTGCTGCTAGGGAGACACAAGGTACGTATAGGAGAGGCTTTAAAATGAGAGGAAGAACAGGCGTTTAAGGCACAGAATAACTTTAAAGCACTAACTTCTCTCCCTGTGAACCTAAGATCTTCCTTAATGGCACATATTGTTCTCGCATATTTAAGAACTTTATGAGAAAAATTCTAGAGGTTAAAAAATGTCATTACTGCCTCCCTCAAATGTGCTAAAAATTTTTTCAATATTTTTAAATAAAATTACACATTCCCCAAATATAAACAGATTTTTATAATGAGAGAAAAATAATTACCAGCATTTTTTTCCTCTGTAAGACCAGAGACTCAGTGAATGCATACTCCCTGAAGATCCCCCTGTGATCTTCATTCTGCTATTGCCATTTCTTTCTGAGATTTTTCTTCGGAAGCTCTACTGCCAGGGGACTGGTAGCGGAAGTTGAGTTCATGTTGTTTCCCTGTATGCTTAATTTTTAATGACAAGTCTCTGAATTACCAGATTGTGTCAATTACCCCTCCAAGAAATCGAATTTTGTTAATGAAATTAGTTGCTTGGGAGAGAAACAGAAGCATTAATTTCAGTTTAGTAGTTTCTTTTTGAGCTGTCGCAGGTGCTGTTGGACTGAATTGCTGGTACTTAATAAAGAGTTTATCAGGCCTCACACTCCAGTCAGATCGCTGCTGCCCCAGCAGCTCTGCAGCCAGCGACACAGCTCATGGTGGCAGAGCTGAGAAACAAACCCTTGAAACTGCAGGCAAAGCACATAGTCATTTCTCTGGGAGAAATAAGTACGCTTTTAAAAACATTATCCAGAGTCTAAAATGTTTAAATACAAGAGAAAGTGAAAAGTTAAATAAATCAGCTATGGTAGTTCAGAGCCAAAGCAGTTTTCTCACAAATACTTCTCTAAACGTGGCTGAAATGTAATTTTTATTTGAATTAGCAAGATGATTCCTGATTCATTGTTTTACATCTTGTTGATAACAGAACACTCTTGGTATAATCCATATTCTAAAGTGTCATGGCTTTTAAAGGATTATGCAGTGAGGTCATGTAATGATCATTCCTATTTCAGCAAAATCACAGAATGAGTTTTTATTCCCACACGTATTCACTTATTTTTGTTCCCAGTAAATTTGAATATTATGTGCTTGATCCAAAAATAATATAAAAGTCCACAATGGCACAGAAATGCAACATTTCTTTACTGTCATGTGGAAGTACACTGAATTATTAAAATGGGAAATAGTGAATCATAATTTCAGTCAAGACTCTGAACTGGCTACTTCTTCTTCATAGCCTGCTAAATAGACCATTGGTAGAGGAACAAATATTTATTGAGCACCTTCTATAGGCCAGGCATTACTCCTGGTTCCAAGGCACAGCAATGAATATAAACTCTGTCCCACCTCTCCTGGAGTTGACCTTCTGGTGAGAAGCTTACCAGGTATAGTCTCTGCCCTTGAGAAGCTCTGCTCCAGAGCAGGAAAGATTCCCTCCGGAGACCTGGATTTCAGAAACAGAAAGAATGAGCATGCAGAAGGAAGGCCTTACAAGAAGCAAGAAACATAAAGGTGATTAGGAAAGGCTTTGCTGAGGAGATAACTGACTAGGTCTTGCAGAATGAATATGAATCCAAGAGAAATGCACTGCAGAGAGAAGGAATAAGTTGCCAAAGGCATGGACGCAATAGCCGCTGTTGTTGTTCAGTCAAGAGAGGGACCCCAAGGTAGTGAGGGGAACTAAGACTGAACACATGAACAGGCCTGGGCCTTGGTGGGCCTGTAGGCCAAGGCCCAGGGCTTTGGGGATCCTTTTTCCCCAGGCTCTCTTCTCATAGAGGGACACTGATTAATGAAATAACTAAAAGGGAGGAGGAAAAGAATTAAAGCATTATGCCATTGTTTGATTGGATGGTTGATTCTGGAAAAGTTCTGTATAATACATATATTTTTATTTCATTACATTTTAAGATATTTAGTAGAGTTCTAATGGTTTTTAAATTATAGTTTCAAAAGTAATTATAACAAATATTTACATAACACTTTAAAGTTTACAA